>VUYV01000034.1:5639226-5840878 GCA_008711295.1 Anarhynchus alexandrinus | reverse complement strand
GCAGAATCACCTCCCTCGCCCTGCTGGCCACACTTCTTTTGATGCAGCCCAGGATGCGGTTGGCCTTCTGGGCTGCGATCGCACATTGCTGGCTCATGTTGAGCTTCTCGTTGATCAGCACACCCAGATCCTTCTCCTCAGGGCTGCTCTCCAGCCATTCCCCGCCCAGCCTGTATTTGTGCTTGGGATTGCCCCAACCCAATGTAGGACCTTGCACTTGGCCTTGTTGAACTGCATGAGGTTGGCTTGGTCCCACCTCTCCAGCCTGTCCAGGTCCCTCTGGATGGCATCAGGAACTCAAATGTGGTTCTTGGTATATATGTTATAGCAAAGTAGTTAATCTGTTTAGGGACCACATGAGTTCTGATTCTCACAGAGAGGGAAGGACGCTTTTACAGTAGTAGAAATTTAGGATCATCGCTTACACTGACATTTACTGACATCCCATAAAAACACACACAGACCAGTTTGGACAGGCAGCTCAGTGTGTTTCCTCCATATTCTCTTTAGTGTTTTTTGTAAGTTTTGCAATCAAATAAATGGGGATCTTATTTCTATTATGTTCTCAGATCGCTTCCACGGAGGAAGAGCTGGCTTTTAGATCCCAGGCCAAACTTAGAGAGTTATTTGCATTCAAGTCCTTTCCTTCACAAGGATTTCATAATGTTCAACTCAAGGAAGATTTTCAACCTGCCTGCCATGATGCCACTATCAAGACTCCCCAGTTTTGAGAATACCCCTGGGGTTAACCGGTTGGAGGCATCATGTGCTGAACACTTCACAGAATCAGCTAAATATAACTCCAGTGTTTGACTGAGTATTAGCAAATCACTAACCCACAGAGGAACGAAATGTTCTTTTCAATCTGAAATGCAAAGAAAGCATATAAATGTGTAGTCTTTTCAAACACTGCACATTCAACACACTGTTTGAAAAGACTACACATTATATTCCAAACAAACATGGAAATTAAGTATGTTTTTTATGGAAACCTAGAAATATGATGAATATATGAGATGATACTGAATCTAGCCTGAGACTAGAAAAAAGGGAAACAAAACACATTAGGCTGCCACAGGTTTAGGCTGTTCAACCATAAATTTTGATTTAAGGGTTTCTGTAAAAACACAAGACAGTCTTAATCCCATGTAAGACCTCATAACCAACATCTAAAAATTGAACATCCTGTTTATTAAGAAATACAAAGTAATTTCCAAGAAAGTGAGACACAGGAGCTCAAATAGTTTGAAGAACTTCTGGCATTTTCAAATGGCTAGGAAAAAACCTCCATAATTCCATTTTCCCAAATAACAAATTCTTGCACAGAGGGTTGGACTCTCATCCACATTGTCTAAGTATGCCAGCCGTTTCCAAGAGAGAGTTAGCTGAGTCACACAAGGGAACAGCAATTTTGCACCATGAAGAAAGCCTGGCTTCCTTCTCCTCCAGCAGGTCCATCAGACTCCCTGGGGTACCAGCCTGGATGTCTTTTTCATCAGCACTCCAGGCTGTCTGGGAACACAGCTGTGGTCAAGTTCTTCCTGCTGGTGGCTTTCCCATCTTCAGAGCTGGATGCATGTGCTAGGACTGCCTCTTAATAGCTGCAAGGGTTTGACCACCACTGCATGGAAAGGACATGAAAAATAAGAACGAGAGTTCCCCCTTTCTTACTGGGGGAAACTTTTTACCAATGGAGAGAACCAGATGGGGACTCTAGTTTCATGGAAAACAGGGAAAGCAAAGCACTCCCAGAAGGCCTGCCACAACTCACAACTCACACATGAGCAGCTGAACCCCAAGCAATGCCCACTGAAGGAACTTCTCCCAGCAGAAGCTAAAACCTTATTTAACTATCTTGATCTGGCCCACAAAAAAACCCCAATGCATTGTCCTCTGCTCCACTCTTCTGCCATGGTAGCTGCCTGAATCCAAGGAATGGACAGCACTAAGCTATACAAGAGCACAGAAGACATTCATAGAAAGGTAGAAGGACTTCTAAAAGCAGGACCACACCATCAAAAAAACCCCAAGTCTTCTGAAAAAAAAAAACCAACACCACTGCTGGACCTATCTAAAAAAACACCACTGCTGGACCTATCTAAAGACAGGCTGAGAGGAGGTACATACCTGAGCTGAAGAGGAAAGGCCTCTGATGTTGTATTTTGGGGGAAGACAGTCTGCTTCCTCCATTAGAGGCAACAACCAGTTCTTCAAGCATCATCACACCACTGCTGCCAGTGAGTCAGCTTGCCATGCCTGGTGTCCTTAGTCAAAATGAAGGTTGTCCTCAACTCCTAAACCATTCAAGGCCACAGAAAAATTAACCCAACCAATTGGTAATACCATATCTTTTGCTGCATATCATTCTATATCATGTAGGATTTTAAGAAAAAATAATCAACAACAAATTGTCCATTTAAAGGAAGCTTGTGATTGTTTACATATTTTGCTATCTTTTTCTTGACACCCCTTGTTGCTAATTTCTGCAAAAGCACTTGCACCTTCTTACTGAGCTGGTTCAAATATTATATTAAGCTTCACACACCAGAACAAGACAGATACAATTTGAGGATCATTATAATTACATTCTTTTCCTCTTACCATAGTACAGCAAGCATTGTGGATAAGGAAGAAATAACTGGTGTCCTTCTATCTTGACTTCCAGAAAGCCTTTTACAGTCTTTTGTGACATTCCCATAAGTAACTGAGAGAACATGGTCTACATGAATGTCATTGCATAAAAATTCCCAGGGCACAGATACGAATGTTTCCTTCTCCTGAGAACACTTGACGTGATTTTCTGCATGGTTGTTTCAGTTATTTGGTTCTGTTTGGCATTTTGGTAACAATTTGGATATCCAGGAGAGAACATACCTATTAAATCTGTAGGATCATGCAGAACTAGAAGGGACTGCACGTGTCAGACAACAGGATTACAATTCAAAATGACAGGGAAAAAAGCTGGCAAAAATGAGACTGCAGCTCAAGATGAACAAGTTCAGGGTGCTATACGCTACCTAGAATAAACAAAGGCATAAATACAGAAAAAGAAACAGGGAGGTGGATGTCACCACCATCTGAGATCAAGGTGCAGTTGAGTGAAAAAAAAATGTTACTATAGAAAAGATAATAATCCTACTAGCAAGTCTAAGTAAGGGTGTATCATGCAAGTCACAAGAACTGTAACTTGCAATATATCAAGAGTTTTGGTGACTTTGATTGGAGCACCATGTCCAGGTTTGACCAATGTACATGAAGAAGCAGTCATCACTGGGCATCCAGAAAAGAGCAGGCTGGAAGAAACTTCGTACTTATGGGCATAGTGAGGCACTGGAAGAGGACAGCTGAGAAGACTGTGGGGTCTCTACAATCAGAGCTTTTAAGAAAATGTTGGATAGTTAGGAATCATTAATTATATAGACACAGATCAATCCTGGCTGAGGGAGGAAAGATGAGCTAAACAGACTCTCATGGTTGCTTTTTTTTGTTTCTCTAAAGTGTTAGGTTTTTATGACAGTCCACATGCAGCTTAAGAGAAAGTCCTTTGGCGTTGTAGTCAGACAGGCTGCAGAGCGTGGGAAAGAGAAGCTATTTAAACAGGCTTAATTTTTCTAAGCAAACAAACCAACAAAATGACAAAGAGTCTCCCCAACATTACCGGGGTCCCAGCCCAAAGCAGTTTGTAATGTGCATCTCTGAGGGGTGAGTAGGAAAAATTGTCTCAACTTCACAGACACAGACAGCCTCACTTGGCTCCCTCTAACCCGGGTATTTCTGCTGAGAATTAGAATGAAGGGGGGCATTTTCATCTTCAACCTTAACAATGTCTTGTTAGAGTTTTTTACTGTTTCAGCTGAAGTGGGACTAATTCAGACTGCTCAGCGTTGGGTCATCACTTGTTTCCAGCTTCCCTTATGTGTATGGACACGAATGCCACATATCATTCGCAGTTTAATTTCCTTCTCCCTTGGCAAATAAAAGGTATCTTTCTTTTCACCCTTAACTCTTTAATTAATAGATTGCCAGACAGCAATATCTACCCCTTCTGTATCTGACATGCCATTACTACACCATCTGATTGCTATCTTGGGGGATAATGGGACTGCTGCAAGCAGGAGACAACAGGAGACTGGCCTAGGAGGACACAGATTTCAAGCCACTAAGGGAAGAGGGTTGTTGGAAATGGCAGACGTTCATCAACCCTGGGACAGACAGAACAAGGACTAGATTTCCCAGAAGCTGTTCTCCCAGAAACTCTCTCAAAATCCGACACAGCAATCCATTAAGTTTAAGAGCAAGCAGGCCAGCAACACGCAGATGAGCCAGCTCTCAGACTCAGTAATGACTCAATTCAAAATTGTTAATGCCAAACACATCTAACATCAGCACATCCTTGGGAAAAGCAAATCCCCATAAATCTGGGGAAAAAGAATTCCAGGCAGTTTTTGTAATGACATGTATTCACTCATACCAGAGAGGAGAAAAATATACAAACCTTGCTCAGGATATCGTTTCTACTAGTGTGTAACAGAGATATGCCAAAACAGGTGGATTCTCTTTGCATTCTTTAACCATTGATCTCACAGATTACAGGACTTTAACACTTGCAGGCAAATGCATTTTTGCTGGTCAGAAAATCCTACCCATTTCAGCCAGGATGCTTTGGTTCATTCTATGCAGTGTGAGCAACAACTTCATCCCTCCTGGGCAGCTACATGGCACTAGTCTTTGACTCCTCAGAGCCTTCACAACACTTCCTTCTGGAGGAAGAGTCCACTTAGCAGAAGAGTCCACAACAGAAAATTGTATCCAGTCCCTTAGGCTATTCACCTTATAAGTCTCTTGCATGGCAAAGTGGTAGCTCTGATTTTAACCTTGACTTCTGAAATAGTACCCAGCTGCCATATATTTAGCGCTTGTTTAGCTATTCCCATTCCAATACCTGTCAAGCAAATCCTTCTCCCAGTGATAAAAAGACTCTAGAAAAAAACCTGAAACCATTCAAACTTAATTCTTTGGTGTGAATCCAAAATGTCTGTAGAGGATTTCACTGACTTTCCTCAACAATTAATTTGATTCGTATAGTTTCCAGAAAACTGACTTTTCTGTATAGTACTGGTCTGGGTCAGTGTCTTGTTTTCATTATCACAGTTAGGCCACTATTTACAGTTGTAGTATGTTGACAGCCCTTAAGATGGATGTGCATGTGGACCTACCATGCAGCAGGGCACGTCATGTAGTGAACATGCTTCCAGGTACTAGAGAAGATGTGGCTGCGGGGCTACTGGGAAAGCTGGCAGGAGGCTGCAGGCTTCTGGTGATGGGGATGGTTCCTCCTGCAGTCTGGATCCAGCCTACAGACTGCCTGGGGGCCTCTGCTTCCTCTTGGAGCCCTCCCTGGGCACCTCCTGGGCATCAGTCCTTCTTCTGCAATGGTTTTCAATGTGACTTCCTCTCCAGAGCATTTACGCACTGCTGGCTCACAGGATGCATAATGGCATCACCTGTTGTCACACCAACAGAAGACATGAGCCTAACAGTTTAGCTAAACCACGACTTTAAAAGTGTCTCCATGTCTTGATGTTTTGTGGCCTTTCCTTCCCTTCCCTTCTATATAGTTGATGTCAAAACTGGAGGAACAGCAAATACAGGAATTACAATCAAACTAAAAAAAAATTAGTTGCAAATCTCAGAACCAGATAAACTGCCTCAAAAAAAACCCCTAGCATTTTAATATAAGATTATGAAAACTAAGTATACTCTTAAGTTACCTCCAGCAGAAGACCTTCCCCATATTTTTGTCCGAGGCATTTCCAACAGAACTGAGCTGAGGGAAACTTATGATAGAGTTAAGCCATGCTTGGGTAACAGGAGATATAATAAATAGCAGACATGGTAGCAGAAGCAATAATTTTTTTATACTGCCGTCTGGAAAAGCTTATTAGTATTTTTTCCATTTTGCAATTTTCCCCATAGCAGCATTAAAGAATGACACATACTCTACCTGTAGGGTTTATGAGAAAGGCACCACATGCTTTCTACACGAGAAGATATTCACAGTCTTTGCACCATCAAATCAGCAGTTTCCTAACTCCATATAGCTTTTTTACCCAGCAAATACGTGTTCTGGACAGGGTACCTGCCAAATGCTGGTCACTGGGCTGTTAGTGCCCATTGCTTCCTGCCAAACAAAACTGAGGCATGTGCTTTTTTGATGAAATTGCACAGAAAGACATGTTAGAGCTTTCTATTATTAAAAAAAAAAAAAAAAAGGAGACTCTATATGAAATCACAGCTCTTTATTCAAGCAGTATCACAATCAACTTGATAATGTTTCAGTTTTTCTATTACTACCAGCTGTGGATGCAGAGTAAGCCCAAACTTCATGCAATATGGTCTTATTTTGTCTAACATTTTATATGTAAATTGTGTCCAAAAGGCTTTACAGAAGTAAATACACAGCTACAGGGAAAAACAGCAGACCCTGAGAGAAGCAAAGAACTGGAGAATAAAGAGGCAAATAGATGCAGGTATTCTTGGAGGCAGCCACCACAGAGGATCACAGTCTGAAGGACAATGGCTGAGGAAGAACCTCTGCATACAAGCAAGGGAAAAGGTTCATGTAAGCTTAGCAGGATCCCTAAACCTATGGTCTGACCTTACGTCACACAAAACGCTTCCTGAAAGATATTTCCCTGGGAATGAGGGCTGTCCTGAAGCTCCCAGCAGATCAAGCTGGCCGGCCATACTTGAGAACAAGGCTTCACATGAAGCAGAGCAAAACTAAAGGGAAACAACTTTTCAAATAATCCTTCTAACATAAGCTGGTAAAGGCAGATGAACCACAGATGCATTTTTGCAGCAATAAGTGAAATTAATTATGCAGCTGCGAACCCAGAACTGCATTTTGAGTCTACTGCTAACTGTGGGTTCTGGTCTTTGCCGCATGTTTAAACTAATTAGATGAGATAGTAACAGAAAAAAACAGTCTAAATTTACTATGAGTGTCGTTAGAAATGCATGACAAACTGCTAGTAAATAGGTATTTCAAAACCAGCAGAGCAACACTAAATTAGATTTATTCAGCCATTGTGCAATGTTACATATTATTTAAGCATCAAAGGAAAATTCTTTAGCTAATCTTTATAATTTACATAGATATTGGTACATTAGGCAAAATATTGATTATCATTAACTCTCGCACATTTATATAGAAGTTGTTCCTGTCTTCCTTTTAACACAGAATAAATTAGAAAAATTTACCATAGATATTTAAATACACCTGTCTTTAAAAATCTCAAAAGAAGAATGGAAAATTCTGAATTTAGAAGAAGGGATTGATTTATTTATATACGGTAAAGAAACCTCCTTTCACTGCTAAGCAAATGTTCTAGAAAAGATCTTCCCATATCTAGTCCAGACAATGACATAGGCATTGCAGTAATAACACAGATGCTACAGGGCTTTGGCCTCACATAAATTTAGATTTCTGGATCTTAAAATGAATACCTTCTGAGTAATCATAATGCAATTACTTAAACCAGATTACTTGATTAGAATGGCATGTTAATATAAGAATCTTGTCATTTAGATTTTGCTCCTAACTATCTTCTCTTTTTCCCTGGCTAATTATCATTACAGTAATGACAACGATAAAGGCCCATATGTTTCTTTGTCTTGCGCGCTGCTGATTGAGGGAGCGTGGTGCAAGTTAATGTAAAATGAGCTTCAAAGCACACTGCGCCAGATAAAGATGCCTACGCAGAATTATGTGAGAGCAGCCGTGGCCCCAGAAAGCAGCGCACCCAGCGCCTGGAAGGCTGAGACGGGGGTACGGTTCTTCGGGGATGGCAGAATCAGCGGGGAGCGGGAGGGGGGACACAACACAGGCTTTGCCACGTGTTTACTTCACCATAACCACAGACATCTTCATTTGTTAAGATAAAAGAGGCTAATGCTATCTGATGGGGCATTGATGTGCAATGTGCAGGGAGCACGCTGCAGATGTCTCAGCCAGCACAAAACCTGGTTTTTGAAAGCCGGCAGCTCCACAAATAGAGGTCACTCGTGTCTGTAACCCACCTCTTGTCTGGAGGAGCATCTGCCACCGGTGTAACTGTGCCAGTGCAACTCTCTCAGGCAAGCATGGTCCACGCCAGCACTGAATGACTTGTATAGCGGTACTGCAAGTTGTGTCCGCCGAAGACTTTGCAGCAGGACAGCCATCCTAGTGGCTGAACTGCGGGTGCAGATGAGTGCCCAGAGTATGAAAAATCAGTCCACAGCACTGGCCTGCAGCTGTGACTCCTGTAGAGCTCCCACTAATTCCTCACGGTCACAGTGAAGAGCACAGATTGAGAGCAAGGTTTATGAAAAGATCTGGTGCCACATAATAGGAAATTTTTGCAATGGTCTTTGCTGTCCAAAAAGACAAAGGATGTTTTCATGGCTGTATTAAAACATTTCTGCAGCTACTCAAACAAACAGCACAAGCTGTTCTCCCAGACTTTTTTACACGTTCTCACTTAATCTAAACACTTTTTGCAGGACAGAGGAGCACCTACCTGCATCCTCTTGCTGTGCTCCTTGCAATCTGAGAAAACAGACAGTGGTTGGCTTTCTCTTTCAAAGGCTAATCTTCATGTGTCACTCCTGAATGCTGGATGCTGCTTGTGCTGTACACTGTAATTTTTCCTTTAGCAATATAAACTGAACCTCTACCGTTTAGCAGAAAATTCCTGTGCAGGGCTGGCAGTTGCCCTGTGAGTGTATACGCATGTTATGCTGACATGGATGCTTAAACAACTACTCAGTATGTTCCCTGCTAATATGTACAAAGACACCTTGAAAGCAAAAATACCTTCATGGTACTGCCCTCATGCTTATATTTTTCTCATGGAGAATGATTAAAAATTGTGCCCATGAGAGACAGAGAGAAAATAAAGAAGACAGGGGAGAAAGAACCGCTACACTACTAGATTGACTAAATTGCTTCTGGCATTTCAAATACTTTATTAGGTTCAATGGGTACATGGGAAAATCACTGGCATACAAATTTTCAAACTGATTACTAGTTTTCATGAACTTCGTTCATGTAGACAGAAGCTCAGTTTAAAATAACTTGGCCTTGGTTTCTTCAGAGGTGTTGAGCATTACAATTTCACATTGACCTGAATCTGTGCTATGGATGCTCTACCCTTTTGAAAACCAGTCCCATACTGGCCACACAACATCTCTATTTGCATCTGAATATGTGTTCCTTGATGTGTAGCACATAATCAGATTGTTTTTTCCAGTGTTCAAAGAAAGAAAGGTAACGAATGTTACTGGAGTTCAAAGTACTCACGGGTTTGATTCACATCTCAGTTGTTGATCTGGAAGAGACTTTCTCTTCCAAAGAGAAGCTTGGCCTCATTAATGCTGACATTAATCCTTGACAGCAGAAAGGAAGCACTGGTTCCTTAATTTAAAGCAGATCTATTGATTGCATTCATAAACAAGAAGGAAGAGCTGGGATTTCTGCATGACCTTTATCCTCCCTCTTCATTTTAAAAAAGCAAAATAAAACAATTCTGTTGACCTCAGCTGTGCAAGGTTTGTGGGTTGGGGTACTGCACTGTAACCACCCAGCCCACCTCCCTGCCACAAAATCCGTTATTGATTGCTCATGGTCTTGATGGATTGACTTTGATTTTCTCTTTCCAAGTGAAACCTTATATGCTGCCTGGAAAAGAGTCCAACAGCTTGTTTAACTGTGCAAGGAAGAGCTTTGGGGCGGAGGCTGCACTTCTTGCCAACACCAATTGCCTTGTGGAAAGCTTTCTGGCTTAGGAAGCGCTGAATGCTTCAACAACCATGGCAGCATTTGCTCTTCTTTCTTAAAAGATGTTTAATCTGCACTTGGGCAGGTACTTTAAATGGGGTAGGAGACCTTACTGGGGACTGGGAAAAGGCCTCCTTATGAAAACAACTTGAAAGCCTCTTTCTGAGAGTCTTTTCTGAAGGTTGCAGATGATCAGCCTCTCTTTTTGGCATGACAAGTCCAGCATTAGCAGAGTTTGCTATTTCACATCACAGCTGACCTCCCTCCACAATACATACTCAAAGCATATTTGTTGTTTCTGGAAGAATTATGTCTGACAGGAGAAAAGAGCTGTCTCTTGAAAATTCAGGGTAGCTATTAATCAGAAGAGATGTCAAAAGCTTTAATCGTGACCACTCAGCCAAAGCCTTCTTTCTGACAAAAAACATTTTCTTTAATGATGCAGATAAAGATGACAGACTTGACTGATAGTTGTTTTTCAGTTTCATGCTGTTAATATTTACCTTCATGGACAAAATCACCCTGCAGTCTCAGCACTTCGTAGTTTTTTTGTAATGAAAAATACAGGAATTTGAATTTAAAGGATTTTTTCAATATCTCTTCATCTGAAATGGAATAAAGTCATAGTGAGATATCGGAGTGATTTGGTGAAGGCTGACCTTTCAATCCTTTGCTACAGTATGAACAGAAAACCTAGCTCAAGGTAGCATCACTTTATTCAGTTTTGCTCCTCTATTCCTGCTGAAACTTATAGAGAAAGCGTCCAGTATGCTATAATTCAGATCTGTAGTAAAGCAAGATAGAAGACAGGGTCACAGAGTGGATCAGATATTCTCATAAAAGCACTTTAATTTCCAGGGCACCTCTTTGGCTGGCCATGCCTTGTGATTTTTCTGTAGAAACTACTGATGTGTATAGACATTAGCAGTGCTTTCATTGTCTTGTTTCTTTGAGCATAAAACATTTATTTAAGGCAACAGAAGACAGAACTTAAGAGTACTTTTTTCATAGAAATACAGGCCTAGAAAGGATGTCCAGGGTCACCGGGTCTTGCCTTGCTCTGCAGAAAATGTTCCATTAAAGTCCTTCATGAAGTGAGCAAGTTTCACCTTTATATTCGTTAGGTTGTCTCCATTGTTCTTGTTCCAGAGGCTCTGTTCCAGAGGCTCCTTTGCATGATGGCAAAAACATTCTTCTCATTTCCCGCTTAAATGTATTCTTGCAGCAGGATAGGGAGTAGGTAGGCAGCTGAAGAGGTAGGGGAGGGTCTGTTGAACCTTGGTAGTGAGGTGGGCTAAGGTTTTCCTTTCCCCTGAAGAGCGCAGGAGGAAAACAGTGAAAACCTCCCCATCTACATCCAAAACCTTCCACAGCACACAGAAATCGATGTCTCCCATCACCTTACCCACATCCAACCACTTAACCAGTGTCCCCTAGAGAGACACTGGCCTGTTATCTGACTGAAGGCTTCCCCTAATACTTGTTTTAGCCCTACTTCCCACAGCCCCACAAGAAGTGACCAGCCCTTCTTCACCTTCCCGGCCTCCCCCTGATCCACCACAGGACCCCAGCGCCTCCCCTGAGGTCTGCTGGTGCCCATCCTTTCCTGCTCTTCTGTGGCATCTACTCCACCATTACTGCAAAACTGAATTACTGCCTGAAGGACCCTATTTCCAGCAAAATATTATTTTGTCTGTGTGACTGAGAATTTTCAAGGCAAGACTAGGTCTTGTGCCAAAATTGTCAATACTGTTTAAATAATCCTGTTTCTTCTCCAGCATTTATGTCGCTCTTTCATTTCCTCCCCTCCCTTCTGCCACCTCCAGTTAAATTATAGAGAGCAATAATGTCCACTTGCTAACTTCAGTTCACTAGAAGAAACCAAGCTCTTTTTATTTCTCTCAGAGAAGATCCGCTTTATTCCCTCCATTGTGCAAACAACCCTTCCCTGTATCTGCTCCTCTGCGATTAACTCTTCCTTGAGCATTCACAGCCAGAGCAGAGCACAACACTCCAGGAGAGCACTTGTTGATGAGATTGTATCCAACAGAAACGTCTTGTCTTCTTCATTGTGGGAACATATTTGCGTTTTTCTCGGCTGTAATGCAGTTGTTGCTTAGACTGGTCCCATGATTGCTGCTGATTACATCCAGCTCTTAATAACTCAGCTCTTTTTTTCTGGTCAGGTCTTTCTTAGTAATGAATACCTACGGCACTGCAGAAGATGCCTTTCTGTTGCTGCCTGGCTACACAGTCCTGCGCTTCGTATTGCTGCCCTTTTTTTTCATTTCTGTTACTGCACTTTTGAAGACTATCCCTTTCTTCCTGTTTGACATACAAAGGTGTCTTTGAACTCAGTGCCTTCCAGCTTGCCTTTTCATAGCCTCCCACTGCGCCGGCAGCCACCCCTTGTGATCCTGCAGACCACAGGCCTCCACAATTTGTACACGAGGCTACTGCAGACTTGGAGGTGAGAGAAATGAACAGATCTCTCTCCAGCACTTTCCTACTTAGCACTTTCACATTTCTAATTTAACTTCTATCATCTGTTCTCTTCTCTGTTAAGCAAGAAAGGTGATTGCATTGACACAGGCCATCTGTGTACTTTAAGGTGTAAGAATAAAAGATGTTCTTCTGCCATAACAGAAAACAGTCCAAGGGAGCTGTGCTTTAGGTATCAGTGTCAAATTTGTCTTTGGACAAGAATGCATTTGGAGCTTCTGTTACTTCACAGAAGTTCCCTTCGGTTTTGTCTTAATACTGTGCAACTACATTTTCAAAAATGCTTTGGGATAATAGGTCTATTTATCTTAATCCTAATAATAAACATAATAAACGTGTTTTTTCAGCTTACAATATCTCCCCTCTGAAATTACTGGAAGTCCCTTGCTGACATCAACTCTGAGGAATTCCTGATGCTGGTTAGTTAGATTTACATCATTCACTATTTAAAGTAGGGGAATTCAGCTGTAATTACACAGATTTGGGGTAGTGTAATGCCCCAAAAACTTGTAGGATAATTATTTGCAAGCTCAGTACCATATATTTAATTCTAAGAACTGTAATTTGCTCAATCTGTATTTATTAACATTCTGATTTATCTCTTTATACTTACTTGAAGACTTTAGTTTTGTAAAGATCAACAAATAGAAAATACAATAGTTATTAACAATGTTTTACTTAAATGATGTGGAAAGTTTATTTTGAGAGAGGTAAAGATGGCGGGGCAAGAGGACTGTAGACCTAGAATGACATCTGAAGTGGCATAAAGATGAGAAGTGTTCAAAAGATAGGATGAACATCACCAGAAATTAAATGGAAAACAAAACAAAATGGACTATAAAGAATATGAGACAAGTAGAAGTGGAAGAAACTGAAGAGAACAGGGCAGCTTCTGCACATCTCCTTCAGACACCTCACTTCAGTGCTTTTTGTAGCACAAGGGCTCTCACACACTGCAGCAGACATCTGGGCCAGGAGTAATGAAACACCAGCACCAATGGCACTGAGAGATTTGGGTGGGCACCAGTAATAATGTCTACAGCACTTCTTATTATATAAAGATTTATTTCATAACACACCCATACAAAGCTTCCCTACATGCAAACTTTTTGAAGAGAAGGAATGGAGGCTTTGGTGGAATGGCATAACCCAGAGGTGATTTCTGTGTGTCAGGTAGTGCTGAGCCTCACTTGTGTCCCACTTCAGAAGCAAGCTGATCGACTCTCTCGAAAGAATTGGTATTATTATTTAAATTCTGGAAAAGTAAATTGATTAATGCAGTTAAAAGTGCCTAAAAAGAAGGTTAAAAATTCTGAAGTGTTATATACATACTCCAAGACCCTTAAGTTGTTTGGCTTTATAATGGTGAAGCCTATAGGCAAAACAGTAAAACTGAGTGTTGGTGGGTGTTTTCAAAAATGACAAATACTCAAGCACGTAGTGATTGAATGAAAAAGCAAAATATTATCAAAAATAAAAGATTTCATAGAATGTTTATTGTTAAATTCCATTTTGAAAGGCATCACAAAAAATGGGTTTCAAAGTGGAAGAACAAAGAATCCTTATTCTTTGAGCACATGCTTAGGAAATAACATGTTTGACTGAAGTAATGTAACATTACAGCATTTTGAGAAGGATGAGTTTATTTTGTCCCTGCCTATGACAGGGGTGTTGGAATTAGATGATCTTCAAGGTCTCTTCCAACCTAAACCATTCTATGATTCTATGACTTTTTCAATTAACTTCTAATTCTCTCCAAAGCTCCCAATCCACTTTAATGGCATGCATATCAACAACGACTAAAGCCAACTTTGCTATTTAATAAATTATTAGGTGGCATGTTCAATTGTTCAATATAGGAAGCTCCTACCTAACAAGGACTATATAAAAGAAACTATACGGTCTTCTGTCGTGGTATTCTTGAAGATTTAGGTTAAAAAGTATTGGATGCATCAAAATATGCATCGGCATACAGCTAAGTAAGAATGAGCCCACTCAGAAATGGTATTACAAATCTACTGAAAGACAATTTGGGCAAAGAGAAATACTTTTCACTTTGTTTAGATGAAAGAGTTCTGAGACATTGACAATTACAGTTAAAATATCCGTATCATATTTTATTAAAAGAGTAACTAAGCTCCACAAATAACAAAATCAAAGGTGTTTATGAAATTAATGCCTGAATTTTATTTTATTACATAAAAAACAGGTATTTCCTAATAAATGGTGAACCAAATCTGAGATACTTGTGGAATCTTACCCTTATGAAAAAGTAACTGGGCATTCATGTGGCATTTCACTGCCACACATGAAGCGGTTCAGATAAAACAAAACACTTAAGACCAAAATTTATTAAAAATAACAAATAAGTGAAAACTGTAAAGAAAATATAAAGGGAATTGTTTTGCAATCACTGAAAATCACTTGTTCAAGATACCTCTGGAACAGGGAATTCCTGGTATTCAGTGACGTTGATGAACAAAAGTATGGGACAACTTAGTCATATGCCAGTGTTTCAGTACTTTATTCAGACTTTGGAAGAGGTAACATTACAGCCAGCCTCCACTGGGCAGAATTATCCATAACTGTGTCATCAACAGTAGGCTACGAGCTTCATGTGTTTTGCTGATTTTAATCTTGATCTCAAAACAGTAAATTATCTATTTCAAGAGCATGAAAAAAGGGCAAAGTATGCTCAAGTTTCAGGAGAAACTGTTTTCAAGGATTACATTGGAAAAATTAAAGTGTTTCCTGTTACTGAAGCTACTTTGATAAGTAAAAAGCATTTTCACAACAGTGCTGACACTAATTAGGGAACATGGAGGTATTAAGTATTTTTTTTTATTTAATTATTTCATAAGAAGTTTAATTAGTTTTTTTAATTTGAAAAAAAACACCAGAAAAAGTAGAAAAAAAATATTAAAATGATCCAGTTCATCATGAATCCTGATAAAGCTAAATTTAAAGTATTATAAATGCAGAATTTTGTCCATTTGGCTATAAAGCACGTACAGATGGAGAAGATTAATTATTAGCTGAATTCAATTTGTAAAAATTATGCCGGATTGGCTCTTCACTCTTCAATATGAAACACCAAGTGTCAACATCAAAAATTAAATCCTAAGAGCCTAGAAATTCTTGTACATTAAATTTTTACCACTGACTGTGAAATTTTTGGAATCAATGTATTTCTCTGAAAAGTTGTTCTCATTTAAGAATTACATGAAATGCAATACACGGAAATGTCTTACGGAGTAAATGAGTGTGACATGTAACTGCCAAAGCAGCCACATTCAGGTCCAGGATTCTGATGCTTCCCACAGATCTGCAGCAGACATCACATGAAGTCCCTATTTTGCCAGCTACTCATAGGGCCTCTACTCTTAGGTAAATTGATTTTTCACTAAGTTGGTCTTCAGACCCCAAAAAAAGTTGCCACCATTGGGTAAGGCTTTCCATGTTGTAAATGGGGAGGTGAAGACCGTATTCTAACAGGGATTATAGGCAGTTAAGTGAGGTGTTTGATTTTACCATTGCTTTTGTAAGAATCCTCGGCACCACTCTGCACAACTTGGCCTTTCCAAACACCAAACAAGAAGAGAGCAGGAGTCAGTCATACAAAAGGCCAGGCATACCAGCAGACACCTGCACAGGTGCCTTGCTCAGGCCTTCTCCATGGCTGCCACCTTCCACTCACCATTTAGGGTCCAACACCCTCATTCGGGGACAGACACTGATGGATAGAGAGGAGAGGAGAGGAATGAAAGGAGTGAGTGAAGGAAAAGAAGACAGCAAATCAAGAGGGAAGGGGGGTTTGAACAAATAGACAAAGAAATTAGAGCACTACTGAAGACTGACACGTAAGCCCCCAGCCTTGAATTCACAGATCCCACATTACAGGCAAATGCTTTTACAATGACACCAGAGAAAAATGCACGATGGAGACAATCTCCACCTCTCCTGAGTAGAGTGGGGTCATCCTATAAGGTGTGGAAGCCTTAACCAACATGAAGGCCCTTCTCTGCAGGAAAGACCCCTTTGGTTCCTGTTTCACCCCTCTCCCAAAGCAAGCGGGAACTCTACATGGGAAAAGTGTAAGCAAGAACTGTAATCTAGTCCCCTACCACCTGATTCTCTGAAATCAAGGTGCCTAAAGTTGTGACCTAAATTGTGATTGAAAGACAGGATATTTCAGAATTCAGAGTGCATGGTCAACCTTAATTCAATTCATTTTGCATCCAGTTTGCAATATGCAAATACCCCATTTTTTGACTAAATACAAGTGCTTGCTTTTGCAGCTTAAACCTTTCTCTACTTTTTGTACCTGTCTTATTCCTCAGGGGATACAAACTAACTCTGATCTGTCAAACACCTCTATGAAACCTCAAGGAAAATCTGACCTTGAATCTTCAGTATAGGCACAATCAGACCAGGCAGGGATTCAGCACATCACAAATAGTGCAGAGAACAACTTCTTCGTGAAAAGGTTACTCTCTCATTCTAGACTTCCTCTGGAATAAAACTGATGTAACAGTGTGGATAAGTTGAACCTCCAAATTTAATAGAAACACAAAAAATACTCCTTCCGATGCATAAGAAGCTATTTCATAACTACTGTAGAATAGCACTATGTGTTATCAAACTAATTTTCAGTGGTTTTAAAACACGTGATTTCTTCAAACTAGATACTATATCCTACAAAGCAAAACATAATTATTTCACAACAGCCCACAGCAACCTTAAAAGCAATTTAATTTTTCAATAAGCTTCACAGATATAATTTTAATTGTAACTTAATGAGCTTAAAATAACCATAGTGTGGATATAATCAACCCTCCTCAGAGTTCCTTAGAGCCGCTGTCCAGAGAAGATTTAATCTCTGCAGCCATAGCTAAGCAATACAAACTCTCCTATTGAGTGGTAAAATGTACATAGTGATTCACGGTGGTTTATAATTAGAGAGATTAGCATTTTATAGCCATGGATACCACAGAGTGTGTTTGTCTCTAAAAGAAAGATCTCCCTCCCCATGAAAGGGACCAGAAAACTAGAATGAAGCCTACAGCTATTTAGCACTCAGTGGGAAACCCTGTACCACTGGAAGGGTCAATCACTCCAGCAACAGCAAGTGTTTCCAAGCAGCCCCATCTATTGGCTTTCTCTCCATGGAGCCACCTGTAAGGTCCCAGGAAATACTGGCAGAAGACAACTTTCCTTTTTCTATTTGTAGGTGATGAAGTCAGTTACATGGAAGTGCTCAGCATTACATTTTAATCTACAGTTCCTTGGGGTTTATGGTACTAATTTATTTCAATGATCTGAACTTTCAAGTTGCTGTGCTTTCTGGAAAGGTGCTCTCAAAATTTAAACAAACTCTCAAACGAATCAACAATGAGCTGTTGCTGTTATACCTGGTCAAGAATCACTCTACAGTCCCACTTCAGATTTAAAAAAAACCCTTTTTCCTACCTTTGCTAAACAAAGGGAGGGAAATATATGAGGAAAATACAAAAAAAAAAGAAAGATGCAAAGTGCTCACACTGGGATCGAGGAGGAAGCTTATGTCTCCAAATTCAAGAACCAAGTCAGAAAGCTTTAGTCTATGACTGCCAAAACTCCCTAGTTGAATGGGTGGGACCCCAAGTTCTCTTGGCACCCTGTGTTTTGGTGCATGCTGAGAGTAGCACAGTCCAAGAGCTCAGCATCTTCCTAAAACCCGTATCAGGCCAGACATTAGGCCCCTCATGCTGTCATTTCTAGTCCAGTTTAAACCCCAGTAGACAGCATTGCAACTCTGCAGAGTTGCACTAACTTTGACTCAGGCATGTCAGACCCTGAAAGTGAAGTAACTCCTGCCCCAGGTTTTAACAAGACCCTCAAAATAGGCAAAGTTTTTCATGGATATGTAAAACCAGAAAAGCATATGGCCTGATGCGAAGCTAAGGAAGGTCCATCAGAAACCCCATAAAGCCCATGGAAAGCCACTTGCTGATTTCAGGGTGATTTGGATCAGACTTTTATTGCATTACTTACAGCTCTGGAATCCACAGGTGTAAAGCAGCCCTGCACAGAAATATGTTAAAAGGGAAATAAAAAGGGAACACCCTGTGATTTCTCATTCCAATTACAAATTTTGAAGCTAAGGCAAATAGTCAAAATAAATATGTGTTTTCACAGCTGCTCATAATAGCTTAAAATACATAAAGCTTGAGTTATAACTGATTTTTCTACTTTAGAACTGCATCATAACTTCCGCCCCCGCATGCATTTGCTCAGAGGGCCTGCTAAAATAATTTGCCAAGAATGGGAGTGCATTGCCATCTGCTAAGAGTCGGATAAGACCGGAGCAAGCTTTACCCACTTTTAAAAAATCTTGTCCTCATATTGCCGTCAGTTTCTCCTCATCCTCTGTCTTGACGTGACCTATTTTCAGTTTCTGAATGAATCCTGAGGTCATGAATAACAGGAAGACTAATAACTTAGTCAAGAATCACTGAAGTCGGAGAAGAACACTAAGTGGGCAACAATGTCTGCCTTCTTATAACTACATGACTGCATTTACATTGTCTTATTTACAGTTTCAGTACATTTTATAACCTGCCAATTGTCAATGTTGCAGGTCTGTGTTCCTCCTCCTTCCTTTCAGAAGTGATCCTGTAACGTAACAGTTGTCATTCCCACAAAGCATTTCTTCATATCATGTGAGCATTTAGGATAACCCCTGTGATGTGTATCTCTGTTATTGCTTACTTCAGAGAAGTTTTGACTATTCTGTGTCATAAGCTGACTCTCAGAGAAACGAAAGCTGTAGCTTTGTCAAAGTTTATAAGACGCTGTGGCTCTGCAGTTACTTCTCCAGCATTTCTAAACAAGGTTCCAGCATGGAGCTACACCAATAATGGTGTGTTTCTTTTTCATAGTGGGAATGTACTGACCCATCATGAACAGCATCTCAACTGTTCTGAGTACTTGTGATTTAACGGTTCTTCTGGTTAGTGAGAAAACGTAATGCATAAAGAGAAGACTCCAGCAAGCTACACAGCCCAAGGTCACAATCAGATTCCTTCAGGGAAGGAGATATTCCTGTACTTGCCAGCTAAATAAAGGAAACATAGATAACATAAATAAATGGAAGGAAACATAAATAAAGACTCTTCTTTGTTGAAGACGAGTCAGAGGAGCAAGTGGGAACAAAGCCAGACTCCTCGGTATACAGCTGAGATAATGCATCTCCAAAATACCCATGCAAAGCAGCAAAGATACATCTCCTTGGAGCTGAGATTAAATATATCACTTTCTGCATCTTTCATAGGCATGTAATTCTGAAGAATTTAATCAAAAGCAATATATCTTCTAAGCAGATACCATATTAGTGCAATTATGTATGACAATTATTGTTCCCACAAATTGTTATTATATTAAATTTTAATAAAGCCATATGACAGGCATCCTCTACTTATCTCTCACACCCATTGTCTTTCTATAGTTTTGAGGCAGAAAACTTTCCCAAATTAGTGTAAAAATTTCTTTTGATTTCCTTCACTGTGTTCAAACATCAAAGTCCACTGTCACTCATCTCAGATGATCTGGGAAACCAAAAAGCAGACAGCTTTCACTCTTTGCAAAAGAGGTAGAATTTTGTCTGTTTGGCCTAATTGTAAATTTTGCCAGTGACAAATTAGGGTCTGAGAAGTTTCATGTATTTGATTTCTGAATTCTGTTTATATCCATGCAGCCTGTACTATATTCTCACATTTTCCTCATTTAAATGATTTCATCTGTGATGAAATCTGAAAGATTTTTTTAAACTGAAAGAGCTTAGATTTAGATGAGACATTAGGAAGAAATTCCTTACTCTGAGGGGGGGTGAGACACTGCAACAGGTTGCCCAGGGAAGTTGTGGATGCCCCATCCCTGGAGATGTTCAAGGCCAGGCTGGATGGGGCTTTGAGCAACCTGGTCTAGTGGGAGGTGTCCCTGCCCATGGCAGGGGGGTTGAACTAGATGATCTTCAAGGTCCCTTCCAACCCTAATCATTCTGTGATCCAGAACAGATGGAATAGTGCCAGAGGTCTGAAAGGCAAGATAGGCAACAAAAAGGTTCCTCAAATCTTTCCGGTTTGATATCTTAAATTCAACATAATCTATCCAACTGCTGGACTTGCAGTAAAAGCTTATGACAAAAGAACAGGTGCCTCAGCCTTTCAAACTACATTAGTCAGTTCAGTATCATGTTCATGGATGGGCTGTGCAAAGGGAAAGCCTGAAATGACAGTATTGCCTGAAGAATAGGAAGACATTTCTCTACGTACATTATGTGATGTATCAGGATATGTTCATGTTGTTTTCAGTAACATTATTCTTACCAGTACTCCTCTAGCTGAAAGCAAGAATTACAATCCTAAAATTTCAAATGCTCCTGATAATTTTGTACCCCATAGTTTGGAAGTCACCTGGACCACCTTAGTGAAAAACAGGATACTCAAAAGCTAAAAGGCGTTTTTTTTTCCTAAAATTGTGTGTATAGAACAATAGAATTGATTGGACTTTGGTTGGTAGAAGTGAGTATTTGGATCATACCTTCTTTGCCAAATGGTGCATGATCCCCTCACTTGGCTTTGGCGGGGGGAGGGGGGGGGCAAGTAAGCGTTTGGGTACAAAGTCTTGGAGACATAAGTCTTGTACTGTAGCCTTGAGCATGTGTCAGACATTTATTATGCTCTGAATGGGGATAAAAAAGTGCATTAGGCTGAAATTTTATGTATCATTATTTCTTTATTAAGACTGAGGTAGGACCACATCCTGCAGTTGCTAGACCAACCAATGTGGGATTCTTGGATCTAGAGATCACAGAAATGCTTTGGAAAATTCAAGGTTTGTAACTCCTCTTTTCCTTTAAAAAGATCAGTGATTAACTCTGATTTTAGTGTTATTCTTAGCTTGATCTGTTGTAAATGAGAAAAGAATCAAATACAGATATTTCCACAAATAACAGTTCTCATGATGATAGCTGCAAAATTTTTTCAGAGTTTAGGTAAGTATAGAGAAGCAGCCAAATAACTGGAACTGAAACACAGTAGGCAATAAAAACATCATAAATTTTCAAACACAGTAAGAGCAAGAAGTATATCAGAGTCCCTGCAGAGACAATAGATGATGAAGCTACAACAGAAAGACTCAGAAAAAAATGAAGCCATAGCAGAAAAATTAAGCGTATTTTGTAACTGCACTTGGGGGGAGGGGGGGAAGAACAAAATAACCACATTTTTATGGTAAGCACGTGGAAGATCTGTCTCAGCTCAAGGTGTCAATAGTTACGGAGTGAAAAAAAGAAAAAGCAGTAACCACTGGATGGAACAAGATGGTAGGAACTCATCATTCCTAAAGGTACTCTCAAGAATAAAAAAGCCAAATCACTAAACCCCTTAAAACTGCCTCAGACTAGAAAAGTGGCAACAGTTTTTACAAAGGCTTTCAAAAGAGATTTAAGGAACTCTAAGCAAATAACCTCAACATCTACACTGGGGAAATCGATAGCAACTCTTCTAAGGAACAGACTTGGCAGGTACAAAGAGGGAAAATCAACACAACCTTCACAGAGGTCAAGCATCACAAATCTCCTGGAATTGCCTGATTATACTTTTAATAAACAAAGAAAATGCATTTAATATAATCTACTTTCATTTCCAAAACACATCTGGCAGGGCTTACTGTGAGAGGCTTTTAAAGAAGCAAACTAAAATGAACAAAAGCAAAGGTCCTCACATGGCTACATGGCTAGAAAAGCAAAGGTACGAATGCTTACTCAGTTTTTATGTTGTGGGAGGTCACTATGACTCTCTTCTTGGGGCCACACTATTCACCATATCTACAAGTGGGTAGACAACATGCATAAGGGTTGTCAACATCTGTTTGCAATACCAAGCTGTGCAAGGTAATAGAGATGCCAGCTGACTGCAGAAATGCAGAAGGGTCTTACCACTAAGTGACTGAGAGAGAAAATGGCAGATCAAGTTTGGTGCAGGTAAATCTAAAACGATACAGAAGAGGAAAATAGCAATTGTATGTTTATGATGGCAGGCTCTGAGCTGGCAATTGTCATTCAGGAATGAGGCTATGGGGCAACACCATGAAATAACTCAATAACCCTGTATGAAATCCAAACCATTATTTTAAAAGTACTGGAAAACAACAACAAAAAAAGTATCACAGATCACAGTACAGGCAGCTACAGCTTCAATAATGCAGGAAGTTCTTTCTCCTCCATACCAAAATGGTAGGAAAAAGCATCACTAAATGCTGCTCATTTCTTACATTCTTACCTAAGCATCTGCTGTTGACCCCTCTTAGGGTTGACAGGGGTTCATGGGCCTACTATGGTCTAATGAATATTATTTTTATTCTTTTATATCTTACAGTTTATCCACCTAACAGAATTTGTTTCTCCTACTAGTGTAACATAATACTTCAAACGCGGTAAGTAGTGTAATAGGAACGCTTCCAGTCCCAGTGACTGCTGAGACAGTGATTTCAGACTTATCACAAGTCCTTTTAACCTAGCAGAGCTTTTTGTGTATATACAAGTCTGAAGAAACAAAATAGCAGAATTTAGAAAGGAAAAAGCACAACACTATTTGTCTTTATGCCAGTTCACATTTGCTCCTGACAGTACAGTTTCTCACTGCTCTTCTCTACTGTCTAGCTCCCTAAGAGACATTTTTCTATGGTTAATATATCTCATGTCATTTCCCAGAGGTTGTGTCACTGCAATTTCCAATTCCTGTGCGTGGTAAAGACATCTGTGAAAATTATAAACACCCACCCTGAAATTGCGATCTTAAGTTAGGCAAAACTCCTTTTTGAATAAATGGGAATGGCCCTTCTTGAAAAAAAGCTGGAGGCCTGTAGATGCAAGTGGAGGAAGAACTCGTATTGCTTTAGAAAAAAATGAAGTGAGAGCAAGTGTTTTTCAGCACACCATGTACCAGAGCTGCAATCTGATCATTATATCTACTTAGTCCCCTTGGAACACAGTATATTCTATTATTTCACCAATAATCAGGTGGTCTCATTCCGAACAGTGTGATTTTGCTAAATACAGTTAGAAAGTTTCATAACTAACTGTCTGATTTTCTCTTGTTTCTAATTCAAAGCAGTATCTTAAATTGACACTTTGGGATGCCACAAGTAAAACTTAAGCAAAAGATGCAATAATAGGGGGTGACTAAATACATCTCCCCTTTACTACCAAGTAAGCACACAAAAATCTGAGTCATACAGATTCCTTGCACAGGCTGCCACAGGACCCTAACTAGACAAGAAGATGCTCTCAGTACCGTATCTCGATGTTTCAGAGAAGCGTAAGGACAGAGGACCACAAGAGCACCACAGAGGTGCTGCAGAGGCCACTGCTTTCAGGTGAAGTTAACAGCCATTGACCTTCTCCAGGGAGAAGGGAGTCTGCTGGTAGGGTTAAGAGAGCCTTCCAGCTTGCATTTTCCTAAACGCTTCAGGAAAGTTTTCATGTGAGACGTGTTGAAGAACCAGTGGGTGCTACAAACTTATTAGAGGACATCAGGGAGAAATGCTGTAGCTTGAAAGTTGCACTGGAGGGGGGACTGGTTTATGTCCTGACAGTCACGCTAGGGAGAATTTAAATACGTTTAATGACAGAAGGAAAGTGTGGATGCCAGCAGTAAGTATATAAAAAATGTAAATGGCCAGCTGGTTTTCATGATTTCATGATCTTCTCGTTCAGCTTTTAGACATGTCTGTTGGTCCCCTTGCAAAGGCTGCTTCATGGAGAAAAGGCTGCCACCCTTCACCTCAGACCCTTCAAGATCCTCTGATAGATTTCATAAAGCATATGACCAAAAAGCTGCTTCCTGAAATGTGGACAGGAAAGTTTCTACCCCAGCAACTCAGCCAACTGAGATGGAAAAAAGAAGGCAAGCACCCTATAAACTCAAAACTTCAACATGAAATAGCATCCCCAAATCTTCCCCGAGGAGTCTGGGCCTGTTCCCGGCTGCCACCATTGCTCAAGCACTAACTGCAAGATGCAAGTCCCAAAGCCCTCTCTGGACTGCGCCTATGGGCAGCTGGCTTTGGAGGTATAAAGTCTTTGGTTTGGAGGGACTTGGTGTTTTTTGTCTCAAGTATATATCTGACTAAGTGGGCCAAAAAAAACTTATTAATTCCCTTCCCCTCAAGAACACCATGGCAGAAATAAAGTGAGTTCCCATCTCTTTAAGGTGTTGATCTGAAGAACACCTTTTTCTCTCCCTTCAGCACAGAAACCCAAGTGTGAATGTAAATGGACCCAGGACAGGGCATTTAGGGTTTAGTATTGTTACTGACTCTGGCAGTCCTGACTCCTGCGCTGTCCATTCCCAGGGATGACTTGTGGGAAGCTAGGGCACACCGTACCAGATTCCTGCTGAGTACTTACACACCGCAATAGGTGGTGTCAGGCCAAGACTGGGACCTCACACTGGGCTGGGTTGGTGACACGGGGCCATGCACTATCCTTTCCTTCAGCAGCATCTGGAAATGTATCTCAGGTAGCAGAAAAAGAGGCAGGGCTGGAGCAATGGGGAAGCATGAGAACGCTTTGTGTCCAGATGGAGACATCTCCTCTGGTTTCTCTTCTTGGCACACTATCTACGTGTTTGCACATGTACATGGGGGGAGGCTGATGCTGGTGCCTTTTTGCAATGCAGTAGTTGGCTGGGACAACTTTTGCTGTCTGATGAGAAAGGGGCAAAAGACCTAAGCACATTGGTTGCAACTATATACAGTAGAAGCTGAAAGACCAAACTACTTCATCTGAATATGCACCGTACTGGCAAAGGCTATCCAAACATCCTGGGACCACTCTGGGCTCCGATTTGGCTAGTCACTAAGCCCATTTGGGCTACTGACAACTCCACCTCAGATATCCCACTGCGGTATCAGAGCACAGGGATGTGCCATACATACACACTGGCTGAAGGTCAAGCCTGGGTGTTTTGGATCTGGCATTCAAAGTACAGCGCTCATCATGTTGTCAAGTATGCTCCCCGAGCAAGGTACTGTGGATGCTCGGGGAATGGGACCATGGGAGAACATAACCGACATGGTTAGTAGAAAACAGGCCTCCTGTTCATAATTTCAGTCTTTTTACTTTTTGGCAGTTTTATTTCCAAAAAATACAGATTTTCAGCAATCTTACTTCTCTCTCCCCTATAGGCAATCGAAACATGAAGCTGACGTAATAGGGGTTACATGGAGAAATTCAGAGCAGATTCCGCACCATCTGAAATCCCTTGTGCTGTTCTTTGTTCTTTACTTTGGACCTTTTTCCTCATTACAGATTGCATTTCAGTCTTTAGAGGGTTGACAGGTAATACGTATTTTTAATATGTGTCCATGGCAACATTTATTTCATTAAAACATACTGTATATGCCATACTGGTGATAAATTGACAGTATCTAAACTAATTCCAAAAATAATAATTACACCTTTCCACATTGTCAACAAAGAGATCACTATCAACATCCCTAGCCTCAGATAATTACTCAGTCCACTCCTGAACTTAATTTCGGTCTAAAACTAACCTCTTCTAAGAAACAGCTGAGTGACTGTAAAGCCTTGTACCACTAAAGAGTCACCAAAATAAGTCTGTAGTGAAGTAAGAAATGAAGTGACTATGAGACCAGAGAACTCTCTACCAAGAATCTCAGATCCACATTTCAAAACCAGCATCAAATGTCTTTTAACAAAAGCAGTGTGGCTGAGTTCAGCCTTCTCACACATTTATAAAGTTGGAATAAATGGCCTTTTCAGTGCTTTACAGATTAATATTTACTTTCTTGGGCTATTTGTATGATACCAGTGGGATTTACTATGCCTCTAGCGATGGCCTCATTCTCATCTAAATGCAGGATAACTGCGTATGATGATCACTGAATGTGTTTCCTTCATTCACTGCCTTATTTTTTGGATCCTTCTCAAACCTTGCATGGCCCCAATGCTCCCCTCTGGGTTAACTCAGGCAGGGGAGGATTCTGCCGTACATAGTATATACAGTACTAATATACCGCTAATGCTTCTAAGTCCTGCCTGAACACACGCTGTCTCCCACATTCCTGTAGGGAGCATGTTTTACCTTTTTCCGGGTAAGCACGCCAGCACTGCTCCCAGCAGCAGATTGGCTTTCCTTGCCAGGTGAACACAGAGTCAATAATCTGCTTCTTGTTGGGAAGATTCAGTACAAATTAGCAGGTCATTGGCAGAACACTTCAATGAAAATTAATTGCTTCACGTCCTGCTCTAAGTGGACTTTTTTGCCAGTGACTTCTAAAACTGGACAGAACTCTAGAAAACACTCTGTGAGGCGTTATTCTTCATCCTGACAGGAAACTGGATAGCCTGATAAGTATATCCTGTCTGTGTTAGACTTCAGCACCTGTGGCCTCTCAGACATCAGGCCAGGTAAAAGGTGTCTAGCATCATCTTGAAAAGCATATTAATCTTTACTTGGATATTAATGAGGTTGTAGAGATCTGATGTATAATTCCAGCCCATGCCTCTAAGATAAATGTGTGTGAAGCAGTTCAGTCATCAAGAAGAGATGATTAAAGACACTGAGTGATTCTATCTGCCTCACCCTCATCGCACCAGCCCCATTCCCTATGCTTTATTAATGAGTGCACCATTGGAAAATCCGTTATCGATATTCTTCTTATGCAAAGGTCACAGACTGCATTAGCATTTGCAATACAGCAGTTTTTCTAGAGGTTGTGCAAGTCAGTCACTTACCAGACAAGCTACCATATAAAGAACCCATCATCTTTCTCACATTCAGTCCTGACTAGGCTCAGGGCAGCATCTATCAGAAGTCAAGAATTTCATGAGCATCAAGAAGTCAGTATTATCCATATTGCTCACATCTCTTCCGTGACACCCGTTTTCTACAGAACACCTGCCTACAGAGATCCGAAAAGCAGCAGAGTTGAAAGTATCTAGCTGCCAGCATGTCTCAACAAGTTTCTATATGTTTGTTTTCCGATGTGATTTTGTGCCTGCCACTAAGTTCTCAAATAAATGTCAGTGCTGTTCCCAAAGCAGCAGAAACACTGCTCACAAGACAAATGGGGAAGGAAAACACAACAGCTTTTTTTATAGTTACCAATCTTTACAGAACTCTGAGGTCAAGGGATGATGACATTCAGATCTTGGTAATGAACATGACATTTTCACAGTTACATTATCTTCTCTAAATGTCAGAACAGAGTACTCCAGTCACAATATTATCAGTGTGCTCAGAGGGGAACTGGTCTCTCACAACAGTTTTATACCAGTTTGACTTCACTTACATTAATAGAACTGTAAAATAAATAAATAAACAAATAAAATTAAAAAGAGGAATACAGCAGAGGGATGGAGCCAATAATGGCTTCTGAATTTCTGTGGGGAACATTTCCCTAAGGTAAGACACATCTTGGACACTGTAACAATTGTAAAGATGCTTATATTTTAGGAAGAAATCAACTCAGCCGTTCTCTAATATTTCAGACAGTACCACGTCTGGGGCTTTTCTCAGATGTAAACCAAAACTGACACTTTCCCTGGTGTTCGGTACCTCTGTAAATGACCCTGAAAATTTGAACTAGACTTGCAGAACGACATTTACAAACTGGTAAGCAGAAAATGAAAAGAGCAAACCAAAAAGAAAAAAATCAACACCCAAAATATCGATGCATACCCTTCAGCACAATCAATCCAGAAACTTTAGCCTTTTTGCTCAGAATAATTGGTTGAAAATATCAGACAGATACGGGCACATGGACAGTTAGAGAAGCTATACTGCTAAGACCATCTGTCATATCACTTTCTGGTACACATGCAAAACCTCTCAGTGAAGCTACCACAATCTCTGGCTCCTTATCTCTATTTGTCTTTGGCACATCACATTATTAGATTCAGAACCTGTAGTACAAGACAAAGGAATAATAAGGGAGCACTTAA
Organism: Anarhynchus alexandrinus; assembly: GCA_008711295.1. Taxonomy (NCBI): domain Eukaryota; kingdom Metazoa; phylum Chordata; class Aves; order Charadriiformes; family Charadriidae; genus Anarhynchus; species Anarhynchus alexandrinus. Next base: position 5,812,541 of record VUYV01000034.1, on the reverse strand, counting down.
ATTTTTGACCTCTGCTTGATTCCCCCCATACTCTCATAACAATGTTCATACTTCCATAATGATATTTTTCCTTTAAGTACTTTCTCAAAGGTATAATTAAATACATACACACATAAATATATTAATGCATACATAGCTTTGACAAACTCATGCATCTGCAAATTTGAGTGAAAAAATAAATTTGTGTAATTTGGCAGATGAGAAACTTTTTACTTTAGAAAGCAGAGAAGATTACAAGGGTGTGACAAGGTAACCAACTGAATATGAGCTGAGACTGGTTTAATTTTAGCTGAGAGCAATTTCATTTTAGCTGAGAGCAAAAATGCAACCTTACAGTGCATTAACAGACATTACGCTGTAGAAGTGGTGAAGCGGTAATCATTCGGTACATAGCATTTTGTCTGGTCCTCATGTCACACAGACAAAGGTTCAGAAAGCTGTTCAAACAACAGTGGCACACCCAGATACAGCTTTGCTGTGGAAGAATTAAAAGCATGGTCTATGCAGTTTCTCTAATGGAAGGCGAACACAGAGCTTGATCTAGAGATTTAAGCAGCAGAGAAATTTCTGAAAGTAGATGGATTTTTAAGCTAGCAGAGGAAAGACATTATGAGATTCAACAGGTAGATGTGGAAGCTGGAGCCTTTGACCTAAAAATAGGTGGAAAGAGATAACAAGGAATTTAATGATTTCTTTATACATGTGATGAGTTTTCTTTAATTTATAGTCTTTAAAGTAAAACTAGATGCAGTTCTAAAGGCTATTAACACTCATGGCAATTAACAGCTAGCACAAATGACAGTGAAGAATAACAAGTGATTTTCTCATAAATAATTAGCTTCTTTAATTCAGCGCATGTTTAAATCATGGCCACCATAACTGGCAATAAAGCTTACAAGACATAAACCTTATTGCAAGAAATTTTAAAAAGACCTAGAACATACTTGGGACAGTTTGACTTCCAGCTGACTCCTCTCCCAAAGCCAGTGGCTTTTCACCATTTAAAGAAAATCACACATTGCGAGTGTATTTCCTACATGCAACCACTCAAATGTGTTTTCTCTGTTGATGTTAACCACTAGCAATAGAATATAGAATCATAGAATCATAGAATAGTTTAGTTTGGAAGGGACCTTGAAGATCATCGAGTTCCAGCCCCCCTGCCATGGGCAGGGACACCTCCCACTAGACCAGGTTGCTCAAAGCCCCATCCAGCCTGGCCTTGAACACCTCCAGGGATGGGGCCTCAACAACCTCTCTGGGCAACCTGTTCCAGTGCATTACCACGCTCAGAGTGAAAAATTTCTTCCTAATGTTTAATCTAAACCTGCCCTCTTCCAGTTGGAAGCCATTCCCCCTCGTCCTATCACTACATGCCCTAGTAAAAAGTCCTTCCCCAGCTCCCCTGTAGGCCCCCTTTAGGTACTGGAATGCCGCAATAAGGTCTCACCGGAGCCTTCTCTTCTCCAGGCTGAACAGCCCCAACTCTCTCAGCCTTTCTTCATACGAGAGGTGCTCCATTATAAGTAATCACATTATGTACAGAGAACAAGCAAGAAGAAAGTGTCCATTTTCAGATGAGGCAATGGAGCAAATAAGAAGAGGAAGAAACTCCAACCAAGTTAACCCTCGTCTGATGCAAAACCTCACCTATCCAATGGCTGGACACAGCTCAGCAGGATCCACAGATATCAGAGTTCAGCCACACGGAGATCTCACCACCAGACATGCAAGAACTGTGGGCAGTAACCTCTCCTCGCTTCCTTAAATAAAGTGCATTTCTCTCGTACAATGAGCCTGATCTGTTCAAATTAGTTCTGCTTGCAACAAATGGTAGTTCTGATAGATGATGCCTTATATTAGCATGATAGCAAGATGTAAGCATTACTTGTTCTTTATCCTGTATAATACATGTCTGGAGCACATGTCTTATGAGGAGCGGCTGAGGGAACTGGGGTTGTTTAGCCTGGAGAAAAGGAGGCTCAGGGGAGACCTTATCGCTCTCTACAACTATCTGAAAGGAGGTTGCAGAAAGGTGGGAGTCGACCTGTTCTGTCAAGTAACAGGTGATAGAACAAGAGGAAATGGATTCAAGTTGCGCCAAGGGAAGTTTAGATTGGATATTAGGAAGAATTTCTTTACTGAAAGAGTCATCAGGCATTGGAATGTGTTACCCAGAGCAGTGGTGGAGTTCCCATCTCTGGAGGTATAGATATAGTGTAGGGTCATGTAGATATAGTGCTCAGAGACATAGTTTAGTGGTGGGCTTGTCAGTGTTAGGTTAATGATTGGACCAGATGGTCTTACAGGTCTTTTCCAATCTAGGAGATCCTGTGATTCTGTGATAATCTTTGACTTTAAAATTCCTTTCTTTAAAAGATTAAATTACTGCAATTCAACATACAGTGATGAACACAGAAATAAAAATACAAAGAACTGATAAGTCCGATATTTATAAAAATGCTTTAATAAATAATTTCCTAACATATTAGCCATTCAGATCTTAATGGTATTATTTTGAACCATTTGGATCACTGGACTGTATGTGTCCTTATACGGGTCTAGCATCCTCTTCAGAAACCACTTCTTCATCACTTGTTAGTAAAAAGAAGAGACAGCAACATACAATGCCTTCCAAGCACAGTTTTTTAAACATTTAAAATGATGAAGAGAATAGCTTTGCACAAAGGTATTTTTTTTCCTCATGCATTTTCTGTTTCCCAGACTGTTCACCTCTCATAACATTTTTAAGAAATCCATTCCAGCACCATCTCTCATACCAAATGGCAAAACTGCAGATCCAGTTTAGTGTTTGACCACTGCACAGTTAACAGGGCGCTTTTGCTCACATGACTACATACCGTTGCTTAGCTTTGTGCAGTTGTGTATGCATTCAGGAAAAATCACTTGTTAGTCTGTCTTCATTGTGGATGCTGACACTCAACCAGCTCATTACCAAATTTATCATTTTGATAAAAGATTTTTGTTCTAAATTCTCAAGTGTATGGGGAACGCTTTCAAACTGTTATATATTACAATTGCAAGAGTAGTGAGACTACAGACAGTCGCCCACTGAGAAGGCTACTGTAAGATATCTAACTATGCACATGAACCCAATGCTCTTCACAAATCTGCTGAGGACAGCTATAATTAAATTGCTGGAGGTAAATACCCTGCTGACTTACAGAGAGGCAATTTTACATCAGTAGGACAAGAATCTGGTCCCAGTGGATTGTCTTTGCTACAGTCTTGATCTGATGGTATTTTGTATATCTTTGTGCATTGCACGTTTTTCTAAAGGGCAGTTATTAGTTCCTGAGTGCTGTAAGCCCTCTGCCATAGTGTACCGCAACATAGCAGTGTTTAAACCAGCTCCCAGAGGAAAGGCTGTCAAAGGGGCAATCGTTCAAAAGCTTCTGAGTTTTAGTTCTCCACAGAGATGTAGTGGCATGCCTTCTTTTCACAGTTCTTTAGAACAAAACTGTTAAAGAAAAAAAAAAAGTGGGTTAATTCTCAGTGCTGGTCCCTCACAACCTATTCTACCTCCCAGTTAGCCTAAAAAGTCTTCTCTTCACAGGGTCTTCTCCAGAATTCTTAGGGTAAGCAATGCACCTTCCTGAACTACAAGAGCATATCGATTATCTCCTATGAGAGCCCTTTCAGCTCTGACAGCGGGTGCTAGTGGATTGTTGGACCTGTACGTGCTCTCCCTTTCTGTCTGTCACAACAGGCCAACCTTCATGCTCAGTCCAATCAGCAGAGCTCCCACGGGGAGGCTGTTGCAGTGGAGATGCCAAGAGATGCTTTCTGACCTTCTCCATATAGACACAGCAGGGTAGTTACTCCAGCCCTCCCGTGTTCCTTGTGCTGGAAATATCCATCTGCTTGAACTCCATGACACATGAGAAAGCTGTGCTCCCTGCACACTCTTCATCTTCGTAATTTACAGCTCAGCAGACTTGTGAAGGGGCAGGGGGAGCAGAAAGAGGAAAGAAGGTAATGTTCCTAGTGCTCTGTGGCTCAGCAGGACATTAGGTCAGCACCTCTGTCTGGTTTTCGCTGTTGCGTATGTATCTCACCACCTTGTCAATGCAATGCAGGGAACGATTTTCACAGGAAACATTCCTAATCCCAGTTCTTCTGAGTTTGTATTGTATGCTTGTTAAACCTCTTTCTCCAAAGCTGCCTCTATGGACATTTTAATGTCATGAGTGGACTGTATTAATGTTGAAGAGCAGTGTTTGAAACCCATGCTCAATCTTATTCTAGAGTAACTTTCTCACACAGACAGGCCCTTCTGCCTTTCTTTCCATTGGCCTCAAAGGCAGTAGAACTAGCAGATCTGGATGTAAAAAGGAGGGAGGCAAAGCAGGTCAGGTATCACACCTGCAGTCCAATTTGTGGCACCATAAACAGCCACATGAGACAATCAGGTGGGGACAGATAGGGAAACCTACAACTTCATGCAGAGCAAAATGGCCTGAACCCACGAGAGCTGTGGCTAAAGAACCATGTCCGAGCTAAAGGCCAAATGAGTAGATTTAACTTCCACAGGCAGCCATGCACCTCCTGCCTAATGAATTGAACTTATTCAGAATCCAGTCTTTCTCACACCATAGAACACCTCCAGGGATGGGGCCTCAACAACTTCTCTGGGCAACCCGTTCCAGTGTTTTACCACCCTCAAAGTGAAAAATTCTTCCTAATGTTTAATCTAAACCTGCCCTCTTCCAGTTTCAAGCCATTCCCCCTTGTCCTGTCACTACATGCCCTAGTAAAAAGTCCTTCCCCAGCTCTCCTGTAAGCCCCCTTTAGGCACTGGAAGGCCGCAATAAGATCTCCCCATCATTTCTCTGTCATGCTCCATTTCCCACCTTTGTTTCTTGTTTTTCTAATTTTTTTCTAAAATCCAAGGAATTTCAAAATTACATGAAAACAGCTGGAGTATTTCTTAATTCATTAAGTTAAAAAAACCAAACAAAACAGTACCCAGGAAACATTTTTCCCAAAATGTTCTTTGAGAAATGAGATAAGATTTGTATATTTTAAGTAGTCTAACATTATACTGTTCCAAACTAGTGAAGAGAAAATCAAGAAATTAAGTTCATAATCGTAACTAAAAAACAATATGGATTGCATCCAATAAAACCCAAGTTAATCCTCAACCAGTTTCTTTCACACAAAAACAAACTTTACTTCAACTGCATCAGGACCAGTTACAAAGCTTTGTTATTTTTGGTAGTGATAGTAGTAACCATAGCAGTAAAAAAACAGCTTTAGTCATTTAAATGGCATTTCAAGCACTTTAAAAGCGCAATTTATTTTTTACATTATTGAAAAGTCATTAGTCATTAATTTTGTATTGTTTGAGAAAAGCTTTAAGAGTAGTTTTCTAAGATTGTAACTTAATATATGACTTAGATGGTGTTGTTAAAGTATAAGCATATTCTAATACTAGTCTTTGCACTGTATTCTTTTAAATTCACATGGCTTTACAGAAAGGCTTTCAAACGTGCGAGATGGCACAATACATTTACATAGCCATATATTTACGTTGCAGAGACCCTTACAAGCATGAGGCAAGTCCATCCAACGATATCTACTTAAGTAGACAGTCATAAGTCCTCCTTTGCCAGACTATCTACTTTAAAGCACACAGAAGTCATCTGGAGTCAAAATTATCTCATCAAGAAGCAGTCATATTAGTGGTTCAGATAGGGTAGGCACTGAAGTGAAAATAGCTCTGTTAGGAATTGCATTGCACCATGGAGGGAAATGTTACCAAAAAAAAGACAGAAGCCTTACAAAGACAAGGGAAAGGAGCAGAGAGATAAAAGAGAACAAAATACAGCAGCAGCCTAGAGCAGACCAGAGTTTCTTAGTGATTTGCAAACGTAAACAAAAGACATTGAATATATCATAAGGACCTAAGTGTTTAGTTACCACAGAAAGTCACATTCTCCCTCTGATCCCCATGCAACCTTCCTACTGATGTCAATAGCTAAGAGATTTGTGCTTTGTGGAATTCACTGGCCTGATTTTATAGTCCCAGCCACATGAACTATGTTATGCTTTATCAAATTGCAGCATTCATTATCACAACATGCCAGAGAAATCATACGCATAAATAGGTTTAAAATAATTAAACAGATTTATGCAGAGAAGATCTATCAATTACTATTAAACATGATTAATATTTAACCTACTGACTTTAACCTACTGACTCCAGAAGCTAGAAGGACAAACCAGAGGAAGGAGCAATCTGTACCTCTACCATTTCTATGTGCATCCACTATTTACCACTGCTTGATAGAACCCCAGATTCATTCAGGTTGGAAGTGATCTCTGGAGACCACCTACTCCAACACCCCCACTCAAAGCAGGGTCACCTAGAACAGGTTGTTCACAGCTGGGTTTTGAGTATCTTCAAGAAGGGAGACTCCACAGCCTCCCTGAGCAACCTTTTCCAGTGTTTGACCACTTTTGCAGTGAGAAAGCTTTTCTTATGTTCAAACAGAATTCCTCATTTTGCTATTTGTGCACATCGCCTCTCAGCCTGTCACTGGATACCACTGAGAAGCCTCTGGCTCCATCTTCTTTACTCCCTCCCATCAGGTATTTATAAACACTGATAAGGATCCCTGAGTCTTCTCCAGGATAAACAGCCCAGCTCTCTAAGCCTCTCCACATATGGAAGATGCTTCAAGCCCTTAATCATCTCCACAGCCCTTCGTGGACTTGTGCCAGTATGTCCATCACATTCTTGTACTCTCCCTCCTTGTCTTCCCAGCTTGTTTCTCCCATCCACTGCAGCTATCCTACCATACTGATGTGATCACAGCGAAATTGTAACCCTGCAGCTACATGCAGACCTGTAACTCCTCCTGTTTGCTCCCTGTGCCGCATGCACTAGCATACAGGCACTCCGGGGAGGTACTTGGTCATGCTGATTTAGTGACTTAGTTCAATCTTCAGTCTGATCCTGTAAGGCTACCCTACAAGGTTTAACCCCAGACGGTAACTAAGCACCATGCAGCCACTCACTCACTGCATCCCCCCCAGTGCAATGAGGGAGACAATCAGAAGGGTAAAAGTGAGAAAACTCGTGGGTTGTGATAAGAATTTTAATAATTAAAAAGAAGTAGTAGTAGTGGTAGCAGTAGTAATAACATGTGAGGAAAAGAGGGAAAAAATAACAGAGAGAAAAATAAACCCGAAGAAAGGCAAATGACACAAATGCAAACAATTGCTCACCACCAGCTGACCGATACCCAACCAGTACCTGAGCAGCAGACACCACCCCCCTCCCCCGTCCCCCAACCTCCACACTAGTTTTATTTCTGAGCATGATGTCACATGGTATGGAACATCCCTTTGGTCAGTTTGGGGTCAGCTGTTCCAGCTGTGTCCCCTCACAACTTTTTGTTGGCCAGGCAGTGTGAGGAGCAGAAAAGGCCCTGACCCCGTGTAAGCACTGCTCAGCAGTAACTAAAACATCCATGTGTTATCAAGGCTGTTTTCAGCACAAATCCAAAACATAGCACCATACAAGCTGCTATGAAGAAATTTAACTCTATCCCAGCCAAAACCAGTACAGCTACTCTTATAAACTGGTGCTCTGAGATTTTACCTTCTCAAGGTCGATATTGTAGGTAGTTACCATAAAATCATAGGCAATAGGTACAGGAGGAAAATTATAAGGTCATGGTCCTACACCTTACTCTAAGCCAGGGTCAAACATTGTTCCCGAGAGATTTTTTTTTTAATATATTCTTACGGCGTGCAGTAGTTTCAAATATCAATTATCTCATTAAGTGCTTATCTGTCCTTAACATTTGAATGCTTTTCCATAGTATTTAACCTACTATTCTTTGCTTCAGCTAAAGTCCAAACTTTGTTCAGCTAAAGCTCCCAGAAGGAAATTCTGTTCCTTCTTCAGCGAACTTGGAGGGCAGTCTGTTGACTTCTTCCTTTCTGATACCTTTTAGATATTCCAGGACAACCCATCTCACTGTTATTCACATTCCTTTAATTTTCTTTTTATTGGCTGTGCTTTCCTGTCCCCTGACAAGTCTGGATGCTGTTGCTGGGACTTTATCCAACCAGTCCACCTTTTTCTTGATGTGCTTCCCCAAAACTGGCATAATAGAGCAGTGAGACCTGCCAAACAGAAAAAATACACTAAGTATCTTTCAGATGACACTTGCCTTGTTCACAATAACATACCATTATGGACTCCCATTTACTTTGTGACTTCTAAACTACATAATTTCAAAACCTTTCCATGGAACATATACAGGCGCAGTTTACATCTTAGTTGAGGATATCTGATGGAAGAAAGTGGCACTAATGTTCTTGGGACACGACCTTCCCTCATAACAACATCTGAAAAAGGCTGCCACTCAGAGAACAGGTAGGTTAGCAGTCACAAAGGAGATATGGCAAAGGCAGGTGATGACGTGTTACTTCTATATTCTATACAACAAAGCATTTGTCTTTCCCAGAAACCTATAGCACCGTTAAGCACCCAACCCTGAAGACTTCCTGCCTTTCTTTGAAGGGAATCTAACTGCATCACCTTGCATGAACGTAGTGTACAGTATCTATTATCTTCTACTGTATTGTTGAAGATAAAGCCTGCAAGAGCCACCGCTGTGAAATAAAATCTGTATGTCCTCACGTTTGTCACAAATGAGTGCAAACAACTTGTCATTATAAATAACCTGCTTTTTGCATGACTCCTTACTGATGAGGCAGTTCCTCTGTTTCTTTCCAAGACGAAACGTGTTCAGTCATTCTACTTTCTCTGTTCCAAGCTCCCACTAATTCTGGCTAAGACCAATGTGAATCACAGACCCTGTATCAGTCACTCAGTAGTATGCAGAGATCAACATCTTTTTCGGAGACATGGACAGTGGGGTCGAGTGGACCCTCAGCAAGTTTGCCGATGATACCAAGCTGTTTGGCGAGGTAGACACGCCGGAGGGGAGGGATGCCATCCAGAGGGACCTGGACAGGCTGGAGAGGTGGGACCAAGCCAACCTCATGCAGTTCAACAAGGCCAAGTGCAAGGTCTTACATCTGGGTTGGGGCAATCCCAAGCACAATTACAGGTTGGGCGAGGAATGGCTGGAGAGCAGCACTGAGGAGAAGGACCTGGGTGTGCTGATCGACAAGAAGCTCAACATGAGCCAGCAGTGTGCGATCGCAGCCCAGAAGGCCAACCGCATCCTGGACTGCATCAAAAGAAGTGTGGCCAGCAGGGTGAGGGAGGTCATCCTGCCCCTCTACTCCACTCTCGTGAGACCCCACCTGGAGTACTGCATCCAGCTCTGGAGTCCCCAACAGAAGAAGGACATGGACCTGCTGGAGCGTGTCCAGAGGAGGGCCACGAGGATGATCCGAGGGCTGGAGCACCTCTCCTATGAGGAGAGGCTGAAGGAGTTGGGGCTGTTCATCCTGGAGAGGAGAAGGCCAGGCTGGACATGGCCTTGGGCAACCTGGTCTAATGGGAGGTGTCCCTGCCTATAGCAGGGGGGTTGGAACTCAATGATCTTCAAGGTCCTTTCCAACCTAAACCATTCTATGATTCTATGATCACGTAGCTTCCCAAATGGGAGAACCCAAGGGGACTCCTTTGATACAAAGGCAGGTTCACACTAGAAGAAGATGCGTGGAAGTGGCACTCCTTCTTCAAGGGTTTCAAGCACAAGAGCTGACAAAACCCAAGAATGTCACAACATCTATTGAACTTTGCTTAAAAGGGTCTTCAAATTGCTTTGTTTATTAAGTAGATCCAGTTTATGAGATCAGAGGGCAAGATAAGTATTTAAAGGTATAGAAACAAGTAAACTTCCATAGGTGCTGTCAAAATCTTCCATTCCCGCATGCATACAGGCGTAGGTATTGGTTTATGAAAGCGCTAATGCCACTGTCTTCTACAAGCCTTCTGGCAGCATAGCACTTCTGAAAACCAGACATGTCTAAGCTATTTTTAACAGGGTGGATTAATTACATTAAATCAGGTCACCTTGTCATTTAATAATTATTTTCACTTCCTCCTTTGATGCAGCATATAACTCAAACTTTCCTTCTGGGCAGAAGCTCAGATGAGTATTAGCATTATAGTTAGAGCAAAGATAAAAGAAATAAATAAAGGGGAATATCAGCTACATTTGGATTCTAAAGGGAATTATGGATATTACAAAGACACTGTATTATTCAGGCCTGTTCCTCCTCCTATTCCTCCTAATGATTAGGTAGATGACTGAGGTAAGATGTTTACAAATTCAGGTGATCTTGGAGGGAAATCCTTCTATGAAATTAGGTCCCCCCTTCCCTCTAGTTTACTCTTTACAGTAAGACCTATTACAGACTGCCAAAGTCTTACTATTTATTATCAGCCACCTGCAGATTTCTCTGTTGTGGACTGAAAAAAAATCCAACCAAAGCTGCTATGAAGAAATTTATTGCAGTTACCTAATTTTAAAGTATTGCAGTTGATACTTTATCTTAGGGAGAGAACAGACAGCAATATCCATCAGTCTTTAAATCCCCTTGTTGAGTGTACCACCAGACTTTATGTGATGTTGTTTTTCTTCCTGAAATGAGCCTGCCAGTGATATGAAATGATCACAATGTAATATCCTAAATGTTTTCATCGTGTGTAATTATTTATTTTCATGCCATTCTGAAATCCTAGGCAGATTGCCGACTTGATGATCATGTTTTCCCCCACAAAATACTTAACAGACAAGAGACAAAAGCCTTAGAAGGATCAGAAATAGAAATGTTTACATAACCTGCCACTTGAATCATCAGAAAGCAAATGCTCTCTCTTATTAGAAAAACACAAACAAGCTTTTCTTGTCAATGGCTTTTTATTAATTGTCATAAACTTTTATCAATTAATTACAGTAATAATTACAAACTGAAATTATAGTAAAACAAAGAAAATAAGTAAAAGCCAAGCTGACTGACCCAATTTGTACCATCTTTGCAAAACCTGGCAAAAGGCCGACATGTAATTTCAGTTAATGTTATTAACTTAATTGAATGCCTCTAGAACTGCAGTTATGTTAATTCAATTTACAGCGATTTGCAAATAAATTTACAGTGTAGGCCCTAGTTTTTAACTGGATGGAGAGAAACCAGTAACAGCAACACAATCCCTTTTATTTTTTTTAAAAAAAGTAAGATATTATATGAATATTTCAAAAGACAGGGTTCAGTAAATTCTCATACCAGATCGACAACTCTGAAGCCTGCCATCAGAGTGGATAAAAACATAACTTCAGGAGCACGGGGATGGTCTCTTTAATACAGCAGCATGAAAAATGCACTTCTAGCTACTCTTCTAAAAGAAAGATACCCTATAAATGTGTTCTCTGTGGTCAGATTATTTTACCATTTGGGCTGAATTAATTTGACTTTGAAAAGCCAGTTGCTGGATAAGCATAAAATGAAGCCTTTGCTTTTTTCCTAGGGACTGAGTTTTCAGGCTTCTTCAAAGTTTCCCTTCTAGTAAGCAATTGCACTTTGGTCTTCTCTAAGTCGTGCTTGAAAGCATTAATAAATCCCAGTACATAGCTAATGTGCACAGACAGAATGCAAGAGAACTTGTATAGGTTGGAGAGAAAACTCTTCCAGACACATTATTAGAGAGCAGAATCACTTGGGTGGGATTCATCTCAGTAAAAGGTAGTAATGTAGATGTCTCGATCTCAGCTAGTCTCTCTAAATTCCCTTTATGGTCAACAGAGAAAAATAGGTACTTGTAAGTGTGATTCATCTGTTTTGCTCTAAAAGTCTCCTTGAGAATGCAAAGACTGGTATTCTAAAAGTGCCTGTTCCTCTTCACTAATTACAAGAGGGTGGTCAGATGAATCATGTCCAGGTTGCAAAGATCTAGGAATCCATATACTTATAAACTGACCCTTGAGGTGACACAGCAAATGCTTATTATGGTTGCAGACATGACCTTCATCACAAGTAGCAGACGCTGGCATTCTCCACTTCTCTGGGTCCCGTGTCATTCTTGTCAGCTTAATCACAAGTAATGGTTAGGCAAGTCATCTTATTCGCAAGTAGGGCTAAACAAGGGTTGAAACTGCGCTCATGGAGCGTTTGCAGGGAACCAGCCCCATCTGGAAAACGTTATTCTGCATGGTCATTTCTGCTTTCTTTAGAAGGTGTCAGCTGGGTGAGGTGGGAGAAGAATAAGTTAGCCAGACACAACATGTTTTCAAACTTTTTCTTGTGATGTCTTTGAGAAAATTCCAGGAAGAATCCAGTGAAGCCATATTGCTGTTTTGCCATCTTCACTTCTTCCCAGCCTGAGATAACTGCTATAATGGAGAGCAACATAGCTTAACAGTATTCACTGTAAGCTTTGGAACTCCTTTTGAAACTGCACTTTTTAATAATACTACAGGAAACCTGGAAAATACAGTGCTTTTTATTAGCCTGAAGAATTAGTAAAATTTACAGGCTCCTATTAGTCCTAAGAAGAGCTCCTAATGCTACATCAGCAGAAAACAAAAAACAAGGTACATAAAATCAGGTCAAATTTTCAGCAGAGTATTTTGGGCAGGGATTAATACATTTTTATCAAGCTTTCTCTCCTTAAGTACTTTCTTTCCACCTACACTTTCACAAACACCATAGGTCTTTTCTTCTACATTCTCAAGTAATGTCCCTTCAAGTTCACACCCAGAAGCTGCTGAACCAACCTGTCTTACTTAATGACATTCCTCAACTGCCAACTCCATACAGAACCCCATCTGAGAGGGATGGTTTTATATAGGCACTTGGGAAAAAAAAACCCAACCCAACAACATACACTTTCAAACCACCTGTAGACTCTTTCCTGGAGTCATTAGCAACTCCAGGATAGGAACAACTTGATTTTGGTTTCCAAACATGTCTCCAGGACTCTTGGACCTATGATCTGCTTGGAAAGACTGAAAACAACTGGCCAGGGCTGAACTGATCAACTTTGCCTGGAATGTGACTGAGCTCCCCTTTGTAAATACATGGAAATACACTCAGAGGAATTTCTAGCATTTCTGATTCTATCCTAGTATTTTCCATTATTTTAATTGAAGTCTGCTTGAAAAGCTTGGATTTGTTTTTCTCCTTGTTCCAGCCACTGCTCTACTGCTCCAATCTGGCTGTGTGCGTTGTTCAGTTTAGACGAACAGGTTTCACATTTTCCATTTAGAACTCCAGTGATTCCTGGAATATATGTGATTTACAAGGAAGAGCTTCCACACATTATTTCAGCCTGACAAGTGTGACTGAAGAAATGGAGAAAGCAACATGGAGAAAAAATCCAGCAATGACCTTCCTTCACAGAATACAGACACTTGGAAATGCACGAGTTTTTTGTCCCTTGATTAATACATTTCATAATTTTTTATTAAATATTCTCTGAAGTGATACAAACTTGAGACACATTGTAAGTATTCACAAACAAGCTCATGTCTGAATTAAATAAGGTGCCAGAATGACTATCATAGGAAATGTGAGTCCTGTGCCTTAACTGCTCTTCAAGATTCACCACTGCATTTCATCAGCAAGCCGTCAGCCTTTACTGGAAGGATTATATCTTCATGTGAAAGAATGTTTTTCCCATTCTCAACTCAAACACTGTCATCTTTGCTAAAGTTAGTGTAATAGCCAAAATGCTAGTTGGGATGTTTTCCCAACCAGAGAATACACTAAAACTTAAAATGTATTTCAGTGATGCTAACAAATAGATAATGTGTAACGACTTAGTCAGTGGTATAATAAATGGATTAAAACCATGTATAAAAAACTAATCACACACCTGAAATAAGTACATGTGTGTAAAAATTTTATTGTATGTATACTGAATCCTTTTGTGCCACAACTGAATTTAGTTCTCCAAAAAGAGAGGCACTATATCACAGTATCACTCTGCAATATTAACTTTGTATTAGATCTTCATCAGTGTCTTGGGGTCAGAATCTATTAGTATGGAAATAAAAGCAAAAATATACTGGTCCATACCAAGAGACAATTTGAGAAGAGTGGCCTCATCTCTCACTGTGGCCATAAGTGGATGTTTAGAGCAAACATATAAAAACAGGCCAGTGTGGAATGGTGCTTCCCTTAGTAGACTCTTGCTATGAGCATTTAGAGACTAACAGAGCTACAACAGATCATGTGTGCATCATTCCTTTTAACAGTTCTTCTGGTCTAATTCATGGACCATAAAATTGACATCATATTTTAATACATTTATAATTCCATAGGAAGTAATTTTTTATTGTTAAATTATGGATTGTTTTCAAAAGTACTTCTTGCTTAATTTAGGTCTATCATTTTATCATTTCATCGGGTGCCTTCTGGTTCTTACATTACTTAGAAGGAATGAACCATGCCTGTTCATGTTCTTACTGAAAACTCTATCATATACTCCGTTCTTCAGCAACATCCATCCTAAGGGTTATAGCCCATATAAGCCTTTTCCTACAGAAATCTCTGCATATTTCTAATCATTCACAGTGATTTTTATCTCTACCTTCAAATCCAAAGAACAAAAGTGAACACTCCTGTAAATGATTTGGAGTCATTTCTCCTTACATGTGATTATCAACCTCAATTTTATGCTCAGCATTATATGAACGTACTAAAAAATAGCTTTTTCACCAACAAAAGTTATTGACTACATATTTCAATTATTATTCCAGAAAAAATCAAAAAGATGGGTAAGTACATAAAAGATGAAGCAGCCAGCTATACCAGCCAAGGTAAACAAAAAGACTTTCTGTTCATGATATTTTCTTGTATTTTGAAAGGAAGTGAAACTTAAAATACAGATTATTATTTTTATTCAAAAACTCTGGGTGTATTAACTCTCATGTGCTACGTACATAGCGGCAACACTTTACACTTTCTCAAATAGCAGATGTGCACCAAAAAAAATGAACAATACAAAGACTGTTTCTGGGAACAGTAGGTACAAGAGGCATACGATCATAGCTTTCTCTGGGACCACAAGCATGTTTCTTGGACTTCTAATATTATACCTTGTGTAGAGAGTGATAGATTTAAAATTAAAATACTCACAGTCCTGAGAATGTGCCCCACTTGCTCAGCAGTCTCTTTAAAATCAGATTCTCCAGTTGTCGTTGATTCCATTCCTTTTTCTCTATGCATGAATAACACAAAAACCTCAAGACATGGAGAAACTTCTAGTAAAATATTTAAATATCTTTCCTAGAATAGGCAGAATTAATTTGATAGTAACTATAATGCCAGGGATTGGAACGGGTGTGCCATGGGGCGGTAACCCTTTTAATCTTAAACAACATCACTTTTACTGGTAAAGCAACAGAATTCAGAACCAACAGTATGTGGTATTTCTCACGGGTATTACAATCCCTAATAGCTGTCCAACTCCTTTGTCTACAGTTTTGGACAAAACATCACAAAACAACCAAAATAGACAAGGGGAACTGATGACCAAGTAACTAAATAGCTAAAGGTCATACAAGAGTTAGTGAAGGATTATGGTACTAAACTGTCATTTCATCGATTTCAGTACTCAAGCTCATAACCATCAGACAAAGCCTTATTAACTACAGGAATAATCCATACTCTCCCTTCATCAATCCCCATTTTCAACGCATTATGAAGAATTCTAACTAGGAAATCCTCTAAATGCCTTCTTAAGAAATCAACTATTTTCTATATATTGGTTATAAAGGATAAAGGAGCTAGTGGTTTTGTCTTACAGACAAGTCCAGTAAGGGACACCAAAGCTGAGCAGCCCAGAACGATGCTGAGAGGCTTGTACAGATACACATGATAAATTGTATTTACAACAATCTGCTGTGAGGGGAATCTCATTGTGTATTTGCACCTTGACCTGCTGAAACTTCGTGTACAGGCACTGAAACAATACTGCTGATCTTTTCACTTTCATCTTGCACAGATGATTCTGACAAATCTTCTAATAAATTTTGTTCTTAACAAAAGAAGATGATTTTTTGGGTGTATGGTTTATCATAGGACTAGATCACTGCATTTATCTCAGCGCATACAGCGCTTAGCTGTTCACTTAGAAAGACCCCAAAGAAGAACTGAGAGAAGAAATGTCTTCTCTGTCCATGCCAGGTGAGGTGTTCTGGCTACTTACATCCTTTGCATACAAAGGTCAATGTAGGTCATGAGCCAAATCTCCCTTCAGCATGTTTTCCATATGTAATCTCTATGGATACAAGAAGAGACCATGCCTGTTTTCCAGCGGGGTTATGCTTTTCCCAAGCCTTTACCTCCACCACCTCCGGTTGTGACTGGCAAATAATTTTTATCTTCATGTCTGAATAATAAACATGCTACAGCGAGGGATGCGATTGCAATATGCATATAACTACCTTGGATCCAGTTAGTTTGGACAGTAATACATGAAAAGACGACACGGCAAGCCTCAGTGTGCACTATAAAGCTTACCAGGGAGTCTGGTTGCCCAGGTTACCATGTCTTCACTCTCTTGCAAACAAGCTCTATAAAACATAGCTGGAGTTGTTCTTTCCATGCATGACCAGAAACATGGCAGTCAAAACTACATGCAGCCTTTGCAGCACAGTGTACTACTCTAGTTTCTGCAATGTTGTATTCCACAGACTATGGAATCACTATTAATATAGTCTATCATCTCATTTGGTTTCTGAAAGCAGTGGCACAGAGAACCATTCAGGTTTTTTTTTTCCTGGAGAGTTTATAATAATTCTGGACTACACAAGCATGTATGCAGTTGAAATGTTTGCTTCCAAAAAGCATTGCTCAGAATTTGTCAGTATTGAGTTCACGTTACTCAAATACTGCTATTCCTTAAGCTCTAATAAAGACTCCTGAAGGCTCCATGTACCTTGAAACTGTGTTTTAAAATCCCCTAAGCAGTAAAGGATGAGCTTAAAGTTACATTATATGCTAGGGTAAAAACAAATAACAAACCCACCCACCAGCATGTTCCTCTCAGCTATGTGTTTAGACCCTAAAAACCTAGACTTTTTTTCCCCTTGCTGTACGAACTAAACAGTAATTTATGCTACAAAAATTTGGATTAGAAAGAATATTTCATGAAGAATTTCAGATGGAATTTTTGCTGTGAAACCAAGTTTCTTAACGATTTTAAAAACAAAAGAGAAAGCTTAGTTTGCCTAGAGACAGAATTTCATCTTCAATAAGCCTAAGAGTGGCTGATCCACAACATGAATTTCGGAAAGATTTCAACATCTTTTATATATCTTCATACACACAAATATAATTGAAAGACCCCCAAACAAACTTCAGTGCCTACACAGACCCTTCAGTCAGACCCCACAGGATACTGCACTCTCTCTTTGATACTCTTTTCTGCATTAGGGCCCAAATCTGTGCCTTGCTACAGACATATTGAATTTCAGAGGTTGAAAGCTGAAGTCAAAAAAAGATTTTCTGCTTGTTTAACGAGTCTTTATTTCCAGATATCTCTATTTATACTATGTAGTCAAGGTGCATCATAGTCTTTTTAATTGTAAATTTAAATTGGGAATTTAAAGCTCAGCCTCATTACTGGCTGGACCTGGAGAGATGGAGCTGCAACAGCCTCACCTCTGTCAGTCTTCCACATTCGGCCGCTGAGCACAATGTGCAAGGCTAACTCACAATCCAACCTCTGGCTGCTATTTCCCTACACATTAAAAAAAGGTGGAAGTTAAACAAAAAGTACTGTGTTATGCTCACAGTAAAAAGCTTGTAAGATAAATTTTAAAGGATGAAATCTTCAGTCAAGCATTAAAGGTATCTTATAAAAATCACAATAACATTTTAAATTAAATGCTTTTATACTTATGAATTTTCATGTCAAATTTTTCTACTAATATGCCTAAAGACAGACTCAGCAAATCTCTTACACTGTGCTTCAGACAGAAAAAAGATTCTGCAGAGAAAAGAAAGCAGTGTGAGTTAGACACCAATGCCACAGAAGTACATAGGACCAAACTGTCCATCGTTACATTTACAGACAGTTTGTCGATTTTAACCAACAGGGTGGATGAGAAAAAAGTATCTGCCATACTTTGCAATTAATTTCATTTGTAGAAAATTAGATAAATAATAGCTACTGAATATAAGCACCCAATAACCACTACCATGAGGACATGCGCATGTTAGAACAGCCACTTACTGCATTGTTAAATGCAAGGATCCAAGGTTCTCAGGACAAATTATGACAGAACTAAATAGTTACTCAACAGCAACTTATAGAGCCAGCTGACTGTATGGCTCCAGAAACACTAGTGGTAACACAAGGGAAGGGTGAACACACACCTAGGACTAGAAAAATGCAAGACCTACCCTTTCAGCAACAGCACAGGTTTAGATCAACCTTAACTGGTCATAAAAAGTCATTTTAGGCACAGTGATAAAAGCAACATATTAACTGAAGATGAGTAAACAATAACTTTTACTTGAATGACTGTTCCCAGATACTACAGTTGTAAAAATTAACTATTTATAATGATAGAAACTTCACTGAAGAAAATATCAACTGTAGTGTTAGAGCAGAAATTATGCACATTGGGTAATTCTAGAAATCACTAATGTACATCCAGGCTAACAAAAAATCTGATGATCTTGAAAAGTCTAAACCCTTTCATAGTATAAGTAACCTAAATCTGGGATACTTCAGAAAGATAATTATAAATATTATGAGCCAGAGAGATTAAGTACATTTCCCTCAGGCATCAGTGTCTCTCTGTTAGACCACCACAACATTTTGAGATTACTTGTCTAACTCGTGTAAATGTCAGAAACCAGATAATTCAGTTGTTAATGCAACATAATTAGCATTTCATTGATGAAATCATACTTCCAATACACCTGCACATCCCCTACCTACAAAGTTTTCCAAAACATTGCATTTGGCCCTGTCTGCAGTAATATAACAGGTCTCCTTCTGCAAACACATGTGCAGCCCCTCACATAATAATTAGGGGAAAATTATTTTTCTACTTATCATGTAATCACATGACCATACTACAGAAAAAATCCAATAGCGACTGCATACCAAATAACCAAGATACACATTCGCAGAATCTATCATCTCGGTGCCAAAAAAAAAGGAAAAAACCCCAAAACTAAACAAACAAAAAAACCTTCAAACACTGGCCAGTTTTAGTGCATTTAGTCATTAAATTTTGAAAGCAGGAGTTCTTGCTGAGAAAGGGCAAGATACAGATGATGAGAAAGGAGGATGCATTTGAAGAAATAACTGTCTGGAAAGATTTAACTATGATTTTTAAATACAACTGCATTGTTCACACCACAGACAACAATCTGTTCAGTATTATCTTTCTAGTAGAGTGTACTTTCTACCACAGACAAAGCCGGTGAAGTGCCTGAGATCACACTTGTGCAAGTACAAGCAGACGAGTGAGTCCACCCAGGGTTAATCCATGCTGCCATCTTGTGGCTACCCATATTAGAAACACTGACTTTTACATAGACTGCATTTTAAGTACTATCGTATAAAATTAAGAAACATCAGTAATGTTCTCTGAATAGCTAATGGCACAGACAGAAGGCGTTCCTTACTTTCTGGAAAATTACTGTTGTCTTTTCAGAAATAACAAATCACGTTGCAGATTTTTCCTTCAGATTTTCAGAGCGGTATGAGCGCAAAACTGAAGGGGTGCAGTTTATGTTTATTTATTCTTTCATGTATAGGCTGACAGAGCTACAAACAAATGTAGTATATGCATGATATATAATATAACATGTACATATATCTTTTACAATTCTTTGTAAAGGCATAGAGAACAGAATGTGCACCTCTTGACAAATTCATAAGTAGAAAATTATAATGAGCATTTGTTGCTATTGTTCACTTAAGTATTAAATGGAGCTAAAGTTGAAATATAAGCAAGAATGAGCTGTCTTCCCACCAAAGACCTAATTAGGCCTAATTAGGCTTCTCATCAAAGAGCTAGTTAGGCTGCTTTTTAGACAATCCTGTATGCTACTGGTTTAAAATTGCATTCAGACCTTTAACCAAGGCCATCCTTCCTATCATTTCCCTTTCTCTGCTACGTGCACAACCGGTCTGCCATCACCCACCCTACATTTTACCCCTCAGCCATTATTCATTATGTTACAGTGTCTACAAAAGTTAATTTTTAAGTGGGAATTTACATAGAATACAGAACATAAAGACTAAATTTTGGGTGCATAAGCCTGTCCTCACCTTTGAAATACAGGAAGCCATTTCCAAAGCTACGTATAAGTTGAGAAAACTCCTGAGATTTTAACTTCATTACAATAACTGGTTGGTGAATCTAAGAGAAAAAGAGAACTGGTATTTACAGCGCAGGAGAAGGGGGTTTAGCTCTTATGGGACAGAAAGTTAATTTGCTGTCTGTGGAGCATGGGGTAGCTGAAGATGGGACAATGATAATGTGACATAGAACCAGTATCTAACTTGAGTCCATAAATTTTCATGTCAAGGAGAAATAAGAATGTCAGTTCTCAGCCCTTTTTTCTTTTGACAATATTTTGTAGGACTTCTTCAGAGGTTGTTTCTCAAAACCACACTACTGGTAACAGGAAATATTGTATGTGAGTTCAGCCTGGTCCATACCGATTTTCATTCTCACAAACAGGGTTTCCTACAGATTTTCAAACCACACCAAACAGAACCAGACTGGGCACAAGGCACAGCTGTAAGATTTGACAACAGAGCTCCACATAGATTTTATACAAAGTTGAATCTAATCAGGTCCTGGTTAACAAAGAGGGCTTCTGAGGGTAATTATTTACAAGCTGAATCACTGTGAGGATAACTTCCAGAAAGTTCTGCCCCTCACAAACAAATCGTGCACATTCAGGCATAGATAAACAAAACCAGTGCAAGCTTGCCTGATTTGGGTGTTTTACCAAGTAGACGAGGACCTAGCTCCACAGAATTGGCTAATTTTTGAAGTTTGCTGCTCCTTTCTTCATGCTTTCTTCCCCACTATTCCTGAAATCCTTCTTTTGCCCTTTCAGCAGACAGGACTGTAGTCTTCTCCTTTGGCTCTTTTCTCAATAAACAGTTACTGTTTAGCTTGGCTACACCACTGAAGTACTCCCTATTGTTAAGAAAATCTAGAGTAGAGTTTGTGTAACCTTTCAAACTCTGCCTTGTTATTCGAGTCAAAACCCCTGCCCAACAAACACTTATTTAGTACATTTAAAATTAAAGGTTTGGGGTAGAACCTAGTTTTACTGTGTCAACAGTGCAAAAATATGAATAACCTACATGTTGTTAGGAAACTTGCCTCTTGGAAAGCTGGCCTGGTTCATGATTTGGCAAGTATCTAAAAGTTGCAAGGGAAAATCAGTGTACTTCTAAAGTTTAGCTGTATTTTGCTAGAGGTGATTTAAACACAAATCTGGAGAGTATCATGCTAAATTTATGACAGCCAAAACAGGAGTGGTAAAACACTGCAAAAACATCTATCACTTGTTCTGCAAATAACGAGAATGCACGTAGAAGAAAGTAACCCCAAAGCATGGACTTAATGGACTTCTATCCCAGGACACACCCTATGCCCAAAGAAGGACCTCTGGTCTCCCGACAGGGGCAGGGGCGGGAGGGGTAGATCAGGATGGGCAGCGCCTCAGGCCACCAAGATGGCGGCGAAGGCTGCCCGCGCGGGCCACGGCAACCACCGCCCTCCCCCCCTCCCGCCTCGCTGTGATTGGCTGCGACGGGACAAGGGGCCGAAAAAGCGCTCGGTGATTGGAGTAGTCGTTTTGGCGCGCGGCGAGTGGCGCGGGACTGCTCGTTGCGGGGTTGTCGTCCGTCTTTCCTACTGAGGGGAGTCGCGATCTCGTCCCGTCCCCGGCGGTCTCGGTATGTCCCTGCTCCAGCCTCTTCACCGGCGGCGAGGTGGCACCGGCAGCGGTGCTCTGGGCGCCGGCTGGGAGGAAAGAACACGTCTCCCTTGGAATAGCAAAAAANGAGAGAGAGAGAAGTAATCATACTGAGGATGTATGATTAGGAAGGAGGCTTGGAGACCAGCAGTGGTGTCTCCTGCTGTGTCTGGTAGTGGTAAGGTTAGGGGTGGTGTAGCATATCTTAGTGGAGTAGCTGGGTAGTGCAAAACAGGCCAGCGTTCTGTTGCGATTGAAAGATAGGTGTATTATGTGAATTTTGTTTCTGTCTTTTTTTCATTTTACTCTTTGCCAAGTAATGTAAGTAACTAGTGTTTGCTCAGGTGATGAAATGTGGATGTTGTAGAGAATTTGTCACTTTTGGGGGTTTTTTTTTTGTGTGTTTTGTTTGCTTTAAAGGTCAGGCACCATCATGAGTAAAAGAAGAGGGTTCCCCTTGGTGGATAACAGTAATGAAAAGCTTAATAGAAGAAAAATGAAAGCTCTAAGGTACGTGAATTTTGAGATTACTCTAGTGGCCTTTAATATTTTTAAGTTCTGACAGTATAATAAATAGGAAATATTGAGGAAATGTAGAAAACAATGTATTCTGCAGTGTTGCAGTTGAGTCAATTTTTATGGGTTATGTATGTGTGCTGGTCGTGGAAAGTTCTAGCATTTGGAGTAGGTTCAGGGAAGAACATTTTAAATGTATCTTGGGATGTTGTCAAATAGTTATTAGGCTACCAATATCTTTTATTGATCTGGATGTGTGTTTTTTTAATAAATCACTGTTGATCTATTCAGTATATTCTTAAATAACTATAGAATGAATATGATTATAATTTATTTTATAACAGCTTATTAATGCTGGTTCTGGTTACCTTAGACACTGATTCTTCATACTTAAAAGCTCTAGTACTATCTTTATGGATGATGAATTCAGTATCATAGAGGTAAATTGCTCCTCTTCCAGTTAAAAGGGGGTCACAAAATTTTTGCGTGCGTGGTGTGTGTTTCATCAACTGCACCTTCTACATAATGTCATTTGTTAAAAAGTGGGCAAGATTAGTTCAAAGAGAGCTGGAAGTCAGAATTCATGTTTGGTTGATACCCGTAATGATCTTAAACCTTTACTTCTGCTTCTGAAGGCAATGTCTTAAGATACTAGAAGAGGATTTTACAGAACCAAATCAGAGAAAGCGTGATTTGTGTCATACATCGAAAGGTAAGGCTTTTGGATCTTGATTTTTATTTCCAGTAATTTTGTGCTGTGCAGTATTCACTGTTGATTTATATTTTATACTGTCTGTCAAAGACACTAGATGGGCTGCCAGGTTTGATTAACACATTGTTTATTTACTACACTTCCTGTACTTAGGAAGAACAACCAATACCTTTCTCTTCGCCACCTGCCGTCTTTCTTGACAAAGCTACTGGAAAGTTTGTTTTAAAAGAAACCTCAGTTTTCTGTAATTTTCTGCTTTAGTATCTTTTTTCCAAGAGTTGTAAAATTGTGTTGAGTACATAGTATTTACGGATGCTTTATGAAATGCTTTTTTTCCTGTTCTATAAGTACACATTTTGAATGCATTTCTTTTGCTTTTTTTCCTTCCTTTTCATGTGTTTATCCTGTTCTGAATTTAGCAGCAATGTAATGCAGCTAATCATGCAGATTACACCCTAATCATTAACTACAAGTACAGTTTTGTAATTCCCAAATAACTTCCATATCTGTTTATCTGGACTTATATTCCGGTTTTCAAATTCTGTCATTATAAAGTTCAGTGCCCAAATTCCTATTGACTTGATGGATACTGTGTAGAAGACTACTCTGGTGATCATGTATTTCTGTTTGTCTCATTGATTAAGATGCCCTACAGTTAACCTTTGCAGTCAAATGATTCCTGTGCTTGCTTTTACAGCTTTTCATGATGACGTGGAGGATGAAGACACTGATTTATTTGGTTTGTCTTCTACAGAAGTAAGTTGATCTAAAGCATTCTGTTCAGTACTCACTGTGGTGGTCTGAAATTGTGATATTACAGGATCTTTTGCATTTTCATTGAAAGTGATTACAGCAAGCTCAGGTCCCCTCTGAGGTAGGGGCCCGCACTTTGTAACCACGTGCTCCCCAGCAAATCTTTGCTAGCATTTGTCATTGTGCAGTACGGCTGTGTAGTGCGCACCTGATGTCCAATGTCTGGTGCGTATGTATGTTTTTTTAAGAAAATAAAATCTCTTTCCCTGACAGCTCCCAAATAAAAGGGCTTAAAAGATTTTTTTTTTTAAAAAACAACTTAACTTTGCACAGTAGTGCATCACTTACAAATATATTTCTATTTCTACATTTAAAAAAAAATGCTTTGTTAGTGAATCTTTTCTGTGTTACAACATGCTAATGCCATTTGTTTCACAGAAATTTTGGACAAATGTTAAGTGCTTTTTGTTATTTTTAATTTACACAAAAGATAGCGTGTGGCCATTCTGTTTTTTCTGTTATGAAATTCAGATTTAGCCTTTATTGCAAAATAAATAAAGTCAAGGCATGGAAATTAAGCCCTGTCATTAAACTTTATTGAAAAAATAAGTTGTAATCAGGTTCACTAATGAAATACGTTAAAAGTTTTGCATAATAGTGGGAAAAATGCTAAGAGCGCACAGGAAATCAGCATTCCTTTACTAGGAACACTTTACCACAAAAGTGATAGCTATGAAGCTTTGGCTTTGGTTTTTACCAAAAAACCAAATTGAGGTGGTTGCTCAATTCAACAGCACTTGCTTTGAAGCTTCCTCTTGTTGAAATGGGGGTTGGGCAGTACTGAAGTTACAGAACATTTTTTTACCAGGTCTTTGATTTAACCCTGTACCTGAACTTACTTTTTCCCTCTGAATTTAGACCAAAACTGATTTTAAACTTGGGCTGTGCAGTGGCAACTCACAAAGGCTAGCAAGGTAAACCTTTATTAACTCCACTGTTTTTTATGTGTTTAGATGCCAGACTGGGGGACAAATTGACGAAGCAAGCATTTCCAGCCGTTTTTCTTGGGCTGATTGATTTTTATTTCTTTTTTTTAATGTGTTCTTTAAAGATTATTAATGTATTCTCAGTGTGGATATCTAGTACTGTGGGAGCACAACTTGCTTGATGCTTGAGTACAAATAACATTTAACTGAAAGGCAACAAGAAACAGAGTGGTTTGGCTTGAAAATGTTCAGAACTGAAAGTTTCAAGCACTGTGGTAACTCCCTGGTAAGGGTTCAGAGCGAGAGTAGAGAACTGCTGAAATGCCAAGTTGTGGTAGGAAGGACTGTAGCATTAAAGCACCTCCCTCCCCCCACCCCCCTGCTTCTCCAATTGCACCTTCTGCTCACAGTCCATTAGAAGCAACACGCTGAGCACAGGAAGAACAACACAGTGCTTCCTTCCCCTAACTGGCCTGGTTTATGCAGAGTGGTTTTTGAGAGTCTTTACAGCTGTTTAGATCCATGTGTACTTTGCAGAAGAGCAGGTATGGGTGACCATACAACATCATTTAAGAGCTTTCCTAACAGGTTGTCAGTAGATGGTTTCAGTATAATCTGTGATGTATTCTTAAGATTTTAAGGGCCTAATCAATATCTGATGGCATATCTAAAAGAAAATATTTGGGCAACAAATGAAAAAATAATCCTGAAATGTTAATAGTAATGCATTTTACTCTCACTGAGGGTAAAAATCAATACCACCTACTATGGTTTTGTTCAGCCTTGCCAAAATTGTCAGATGAAAAATAGTTACCAAAGATGAATTTTAAGATGATGATGGTAGAAAGGAAACTTTTTTAAAAATGAGGTATCTGTAGTATATCACAGTGTGAATTCTGCTGGTTCAAAAATAGGTGTGTATGTATGTATTTAATGACAAGTTTTGAAATACTCAAATTGTGTCTAAAGTATTTGTGGGAAGTTTTGATAGTTTAAGGAAAAAACCTACACATTTCAAATAAAGTTTTGTTTTGCAGGCCCTTCAGTCACAATACAAAAGAGAAAAATGTTCAGCACCCGGTTTCTTCAAATGGTGGGCTAAGGGATAAACCAGCTGTAGCTCCATCAGCAGACATGGTGTGTTAATACGGAATTTCCTTATATTCTCACTCGTTATTTTTGTATATGCATAGTTAATACTGCACTTCTTAAAACACAAAAACCTGCCGCCTTAATAGTTACATGCTATTATTCCATGTTATCATAGAATTGATGTGCAGCTACAGTGTTAATAAAATAACCTGACAAAATGAATGCAGCTCAAACCCAGCCAGATCATAGCTGAGGAGGGCTAGTGTATTCAGCTGGCTGTGAGACTATGTATTTTGAATTTAGACAATTTGGAATTTCTTAAGACACCTGAGGCTTCAAAATATTTGGGTTTGCAGCTTTTTCATTTTAAAATTTGAGACAGCTGCAAGGCTCATGCAACACATCATTATAGCAGTCATTCAGGGCAACAAGGTTGTTAAACACATGGATCTCTCTTAAAACATTCTATTAAGTTTTCTATCCTGATGTTTCTAAATGAGTTTTTTGAAGTTTTAGGTCAAGTGAACTAATGTGGATATTTTAAAATGACAAAATAAAATGGAAATGAATGATGCATCCTGTGCCAGTACTGTTTTCTTCTATGGTGACTGTCCGGTACAGTTACCTTGAAAGAATCCTAACTTGCCAATGTCTGTTCTTGGCTTCTTAGATAGTTTTGTTATAGTGCCCATTAAAGTTTGAAAATAGTTTTCTTTTGGGAACATTTCTTTGAAAAGTGTACTTAAAATAAAGCTATATCGTGTTACCTTAAACTTCAGTGTATTACAGTTGACAAAATATTAAATGAAATAGCCTGAGGTTATCTTTGAAGTCTCTTGAGCTTGAGGTTTTAAGTAATATTTTTATGGTAGTCCCCTCTTCTGTTGACAGAACATGGTTTGGTTTGTTTTGGGTTTTTTTTTTTGAGAAAGTGGTTGAGAAGTTCATGTGAAAACCCACTTTTGTTGAGAACTTGGTCTAACTGCTACTTACTTTTGTTTCTTAAGTTTTTTTCAGACTCCTGTATTTTGTAGTTGGTGATTACTAAATCTTTGGCAGTATCATTTCTTACAACAGTGTATGAGCATACCCATGTCTTTTGAGTTTTGGAAGGATTTTTACACAACAATCAGTGCTTCTGATTTTTATTACTGCGTCATTGATCATAATGACACAGTGCTTCCTTCCCCTAACTGGCCTGGTTTATGCAGGGTGGTTTTTGACAGTGTAGATGTACTCAGTGTAATTCAGGTGAGCTCAGTGTTTTGGGCCTGTTTGCAGCTATAGAGCTGGTCAGAGCCTTGCACAGATCCTAAAGTACCTCTTTGACAAAATGGCAAATGAATATAGCTCATCTTCTCTTCTAGTCGTACAGGCAACTTTATATTCATTGGCAAATCTTTCCCCAGGACAGAAAAACTATGGAAGATGTTGATGAAGCTTTGTGCATAGCTATTTGTAACCTCAGTCATTTATATGATGCAGATGAGGTGGGTAAAAATAAGTTAAATAAATCATGAAATGTTAAATCCTGTTGTTGGCTGAAGCTTTTTGTTTTAGGTAGTCACACATTAACATGCTAATTAAACATGCTTTTACTGCCTTCATTTTGACATCTCTTTTGTCCTTCAGCTGTTTGTGCTATTTCTGTGAATATACAGCTTTAGACTCCAGGCTATAGTCTGGAGTTTACAAACTATAGGAGTAGTCTGTAAAGCAGTACGTGAACCTATGCATAAATTAAAGTTAATAGTTCAATCCATATATTTAGCAGAACCATATATAAGTCTGTAAGTACTAAATTTCTGTTTCCCTGGATCTGGGTAAACTTCAGCATTTGTTTTTGCTCTAGCAACTATGCTAACTTCATAGTTTTCACGTGCCTTCTTATGGATTTAAAGGTGGAAAAGAAATTAATCAGGCAACAGAAGTAATAACTTTAACAGACACAGTATGCAAAACATGTAAATCAAGTAATGCATTTTTATGCACAGTATAAAATACAGGAAGAATCCTAAAATACTGGATAATGCTGTTAATAGGTTTTACTGAGTAACCTATGAACTTCATCAATGATAATTATTTTATTTAACTTTTATTATATGTGCTGTGGAGAAGCCTGCAGTTCTGTCTTTGCCATTTATTTACATTTTACATGTATTCTAAGATACCCAGACACAGAAGTGTTTAATGATCCAAAAGCTTAAAGCCAATTCATTCTAATAAGTGTGGCATGAAGTGTCTTTAAAACCTGTTTTCCATTCCCTTTCTAATTTGTTTTGTTGCAGTGGCCAATCTCTCAGTTAAGCAAAGTTATGTTAAATACCTGATTCATATACTAATAGCATCTTTAAAAACATACAATTTCAACAGCTCTAATATAATAATTCATGCGTACGACTGTGGTCTTCCAGCAGCTTTTCAACAAAGACTAAGAATTGTCAAAGCAGTGTTGCAGTACTGAGATTTTTTTTCTCATAGTCTCTTCATTACATGTAACTATGGCAACAAAACTGAGACTTAACTGGAGGAAGACTTTTTTTTCCCCCCCTTTATTCTCACAATGAATTTAAAAAAAAACCCCAAAAAAGTAGGAGTCTTAGCATTCTAGCTATCTGTGTATTGTGCTATATTAGAATGTCAGGTGAGGAAAGTGAGGCAGTGAGCCCAAAGTCTGTGTTTCTTGCCTAATAGACCTAAAGACTTAAGTTGATGTGAGGATCCAGACAGCATGAGCTGACTAGAATTTAGAGAAAACAAAGGGACTAATGAGCTATAATTGGTTTAAGTGTCAGTCTTAAGTGGTTTTAGTGTCACTCTGCTGGAGTACTGATCACTGTCTTACTGTTCATTGCTTCTGTTCTGGATTCCGCCCTAACGTGAGAATAATGAAATAATGAAATAATAAATGCATTTTTATTCAATACTGAACTAAATAGATGCTGAAATACTTGGAATTGAAAGTGAAGCATGAAGGAGACAGAGTTGCAGAAACTGCAGACAGAACGTTTGATGAACTTATTACTTCTCTTCTCTCAAGGTAGTAATCTGGTTTGTAGGATGGCGGAGGCGAGTTACTTTTACCAAGAAGTTGTTTCTAAATCAGATAAAAGAATTCTAAATAAAATTTCAGTCTTCCTCGTAGCTGTATTTCATAATACCTGTCTTTAATTTTTGTGCAATATTTTTGCCCTTTCATAATGGCATCTTGGAGCTTGTTTGCATGGTAGGAAAACACTAGCTTATGCAGCCTCTGCTCTTTAAAAAAAGAAAAAACTTAGTCTTAATGATGTTAGTTTTCTGAAATAGCTCAATTTTGAGGGTATTTTGATACTGTCATTAGTGGATGATCAGTTTAACAGCAAGAATAACTTTTTAAAATTGACTTTCTGCAAATTTTCAAGCTGATGGAGGCCCAAGGACACTTTATTTCTTCATTTTCAAAAATATTTGTATATTTAGATTTAAGAGGGGGAGGGGTGTCAAAGCTTAGGATTCCAGAAGATTCTCTGAGAAGGAGATCGGATATCTTAATAGACTGAATTGTAAAATCCAACTGTTTAGTTTTCAGTTGGATGTGTATGGAAATATCAGGAGGCTTGAATGGAAGAGTATTTTAAACATTTAATAAAAAAATATTTCTCCAAACAAAGTGGCTTTTCAGTGTGAACTCAACTTTTGTAGTTCCTCTAATTAGTAAGTGGGTTTTCCGTGCCTTCCACTTTTCACTGTTTGAGGAAAATGGTATTTCTATGTAAGATGTATCCTCTTTGTATTGTTGTATAACTGATAGTTGTGTGTTGTAGCTGAAGTTTGAATCTGTACAGCTGAGTGCTTATTAGATTCTGAAAAGTAATGTTTTTAATACAGGAAAAGGAAGTTGTGTACAGAATTAGTGAAGAGCATCGACTACTACAGTGCTGGTATTGCAAAAGCTAAGGAAGTCATTGAAGAGAAGAAAAAGTGCTTGATTGGTGTCATTAGGATTGCAAAGGAATTAAAAATTACACCTTCTGTAAGAGCCTATTGTGATCTTGCTCAGGTAGTTACATTCTTGCACTGTGAAATAATTTATTTTGAATTAATACATTCAGATTTGGATTGGAAGTTTGTGATCTGTCTTCCAGTTTGCTGACTTCAATATTGAGATTTTTGCAGTAATGTATTCTAACCCCACCTCTACACGCACACACCCAGTTTATACTTAGTCTTGGTCACCAATTAGGGTGTGGTAACTGATGTGAAACAAAAAAGGTGATTCTTGCCTTGAAGAGCTTGCTATCTGAAACAGCAAATGGAGAGGGAGGACAGGAAAACTGACACAGTACTCATCAGTGAAAGGGCAGTGTTGTCAGCACTTCAGAAGTCTCTCAAGCCTTTCCCATTCCAGAGCTCTCCAACCTTTTCACTGAATACTCCAGAATTAATAGCCATGCTCTCCTGATCCTCTTGGTCCCAGGCCTTTACTTCCATTCTTCCCATCATGTCTGCTGTTCATAGAAACACTTACTACCTGCTATGCTGTATCAGAGCAAAGGTCTATCCTGTGATGTCTCCTGTCTCTGATAACAGAGAGGAAAAGATGCTTGGAGGAAAAATCTAAGAACCTGGGCATTTAGTGAGTATAGGAAGTTGAAGGTTAAGGTTTTCATAATCTGTAGAATACATCAGGGTCATTACACTAAGTAAACTTTATCTCATAATCATAATCTTGTGTAACACTTCTTGAATGTCTTCATAATGCTTGTGGCAGTATGTATGTACATTATGTGTATGTATTCATACGCAGCAGCAGTGAGCTCCGTGTTTTAATATTTAAAATGAGGTTAAAATACGTACCTTTGTTATTTCTAAATCTGCTACCCCATTATTTCATTTGGAGCCTTGGTAGTCCTTGTATTGAGAAAAATGATGAATAACTGGTCTCGTCATTTTTTGAAGTAGTGTGATTTTTAGACTCTCTTGTTCTTTGCATCCAGTTATCACTTTCCATGTGAAGAAATTTAGTCTTTCTCATCTAACCCAGGAAAGAACTCTGATCCCTGCATTTTTTTAAGGCATTTGCCTCCATCTTACCCAGTGTGACTTTTGGGAGCTGGCACCCACCACTGTTCTCCCATAGGCCTTCTTACTTAGAAGTTACCTTCTCAGTAGCTCTTCATACAAAAGGAAAATCTGACTCCTGCTTCTATGTACGTGCTGACATTACAAAATCCCCGACCATTAGGTCTTAGCAATGTCAGAAGACATAATTGAGAATTGACTATTGGCTGTTAATGAGTAAACTCTTGAGTTTTTTTTCTGTAAAATTAAAGGTGTCGTACTCTGGCTTTGTCATGTTGTAGATAATAGTTGCTTGTATAATCTGCTCTTTGTATAATAGAAACTAAGCCTGTACTTCTTAATTTCAGGTTATGTATAATTTGAAGTTGCCAGTTGAGGCTGAGCTCTCAAGAGTGAATCGTTTGAAGGAAAAAATATCTCCAAGGTAAATGACTGGAGTGGGAGGTATATTCAGAGGTAAATGGATGGGCTGTTTATCTTAATTACAAAAACTTCATATAACAGCAGAAATTGAGCTGCTTTGCTTGCATTTTACTGAAAAACTACTAGTTCAGATGTATATAAACTCAACACTAACGATGAAGAGTAGCCTTGATCTGAGGCATCAGGGAGAAAGCACTTACAATTTCCTGATACGTAAACAAATACATACTCATTTAAAAATTTCTTGACAGACTTCTACTTTTAAATTTGCTCTCCTTCTCTTATAAGTAGAAATAAATTGGGGAAATGATAGCTTAATTATTTAAAAAAAAAACCAACAACTGTTTCTCACCTTCAGGAACTATTTAAGTGCATTTTAGGGCAGTGATGTCTAAAGAAATTTGTGGAAAATCCCAGTTACCATGTTGCACTCATTGGAAGTGACAAATATGATTTCTATACCAGAAACGAGCAAGAAAATGTATCATGGCTATGGTACAGCTGACCCTATGCAACTTGGTCATAAGGCTGGTCAGAGTACTGTAATCTTAGTGTATAAAGGCCACATTCAGGAACGATGAAGGAGGAACAGAACGAAGATAGTGTTAGGTTAGAACATATTGGGGATCCCACATATTTCAGGACATGGAACCGCTCCAGGCAATAAGTGGTTGTGTGCCATCAGGTTCTGACTGGCACAGAGGAATGAAGCTCAAAGTTGATTACTTGCATGAAAAGTGTGAAACATTATCATAGGATCATTTAGGTTGCAAAAGACCCGCAAGATCATTGAGTCCAACCATTAACCTAACACTACCAAGTCCACCACTAAACCATGTCCCTAAGTGTGCTGTCTATATGTCTCTTAAATACCTCCAGGGAGAGTGACTCAACCATTTCTCTGGGCAGTGTGTTCCAATGCTTGGCAAAAAAATATGATTCCTCTGTCATATGTCAGTTGAGGCATTAGAATATGGATAAAGGAATCTTTAAAATCATCTTCTGGTAAACGTAGTAACTTGGTAGGTAGGGCCTGTTTTGTAGATAATGTCGGTGAATGAGAATTTCAGAGAAGCCTATTTAAACACACAGTGGCAAACTCTCAACTTAGAAGAAAGCTAAAACATGACAAAATGAAATTCGTTTTGCATTGGAAGACCTTTTAAAAACTTGAACAAAACAGGGAAAAAAGGAGATCTGATGAAGGATGAGTATAAAGGTCTCGCGTGCTGGTGCCACTCCAAAATAACGCCAAAGGTGAAAAAATCTCAGGGAGTGTGTGAGAGTTAAGATGCATTCTGTAGACCTAAAATGCTGTAGAACAAAGGGTAGGAACATTCCTGAAGTGCTGGGGGGTGGGGGGAAAGAAAAGATTGGCTGTTCAGTACTGCTTACATAATTTTCACAAGTTGTTCATTATAACTGGATAGCAAAGCTAAGGATTTGATTGAATGAAGTTAAATTTACAGTTTTGTTAGCCTAACTGTAAAAGTACTTTCAAGATTTTGCTAGCTTTCATCGGTAAAGGAAAAGCTGTTTATTAGTGTAACTATAAGCAGAACAAAAAGAACATACATTTTGGACTTCAGTTATGGTTTTGTTCTTCAGGATTGTGGGAGAATTCTTTTTCTCTGCGCAGAATAATGTATTGAACTAAATGGGGTATAGGTGTAAAAACTCAGTGAATGCTGGAGTACTCTGCGCGAGAGAGAGAAAGCAAAAGTCAAGAGAGTTTTTAAGTATGAGTGTGAAGATAAACGAACAACCAAATCTGTTGTTAATAGGAGTGAAAGAATGAAACTGGAGTAGGTAATTAATGTCTTATTTTTGCCCCGCCATTAATATTGTGCTGAAAAATACTGTACATCTCAAAATGTCAGGAGTGATTTTGGGTATATGTGGCAGCTTCTGTAATGCTTCTTCTCTTCTCTCGAGATTCTACCTAAATACTGATGAGATTACCTCTTTGTTAAAAAATTTGGGCAAGATTGAATGGGGAACAACAAGGCAGTAAGTATTTTTTTTAATAAAGAGGATAGTACAGTAACTTACCTGTTCTTCTAATGGTTAAATATTTATTGGAGATTAAATTAAAAAAAAAAACTGTATATGCATATGGGTTTCTAAGAGTATAATGAAACGAAGCAAAATGTCAGATACTGGTATTTCAATCAGCATTCCAGTTCATCCAGTTAGTGTTTCAGTTCTGACATTTCAGTTTTACTTGTGTTTTGCCCAATTATATTTCACTGTATCAGTTAAGTTATCAAGATTTTCTTATGCTGTGTGTTTCTTCAGCTTTGGCTGGCATTTAGTGATACAATAGAGATGTCCATCACTTCAGCATATGAAAATTACTTCATAAAAGTGTAAATAAATCTCTCAAATCAACAGCAAATACTGAAATTTATAGTATTTCCACTTCACAGTCTAAATAGTGATTACGTCAAGTGCCAAAAGAATTTACTTAAGATGAACTTAAACCAGGACAAACCTGACTTTTATTTTAAAAATTAAAATTGCTTTTATTTTATTAGTCCCCTTTACTTTTCCCCATAGCCTTTGACAAAAACTTGAGAAAGTGGAATGGAGTTGCTGTTAGGCCCATTGTAGTTAGCACTGATTATGTTAAAGACGTATTGCATACTGGAATATTTAAAAATTCTGCAGATTACAGTGAAGAGTAACTATTAGTACAAAAGCATCTGGCGCCTTTTGTTTTTAACATGAACTATCTATCACATTATTAACAGTTTTTTTCAAATAATTTGTATTCATAACTGTGGTCTGATCATTTAAGCAGAGGTAGCTCTTGTTTGTACTGAGCTGTGCCCAAGAATATGTGCCATTTCTGTGCCAATCCTTTTTAGGTTTCAGAAATCATGTTACTGTTTTTGTTGTCTTGGTATTCAAAAACATAGTACAGTTAATTTCAACCAGCTCTTACAAGGTGCTTTCTTAACATAGTGACATGTTCTTAATAAAACCTCTGCTTTGACTTGTGTGCTTTTCTGAAAACGGGCTGGATTATATTAATTTGTCTCCAAATAAATGTTTTCCCGAATATAGTGAAGATAATGGACAACACACTATCCTTGATGAAGAAATGCCAGGCCGTGATACTCAATCATCTGTAGAGAATACGTTTCCAGCACCTGGCAGGGAAAGTAAAATAAAGGCTCTTGCAAATAAACTTGGTGTTCACAAAGAAGTGAAAAATACTCAAGTACAAGATACACTTCCTATGATACGTCATCAGAGTATTCCTGCTCTGCCCAAGTCTCCATCCAGTCCTGATGTCATAATAGAAGAAATATTTGAAGATGATCTGGAAAGTAAGTTTCTTAATACTTGATGCTTTCAATGTTCCATTGTTGAGCATGATGTTATTTATGTATTTTGTATTATGTTGTCTGTAGTTATACTCAGTTCATATGAATTCTTTAATGATGTCTGTATTTCACCTTTATCTTCCTCTGAGCTAGCATTGTTTCTTTTTTGTCCTCCTTCAGATAAGCTTAGTGAAAACTTTCTCACAAGTTCTCTCAAAGAGGGGTCATGAGTTCCTGTGTCTGCCTGGATGATTCTATGTGACTCTTAGTTATTACAGTCCCCCTCAGTGTTTGTGACAGCTGGCTCCTGGAAGATGCTTTTCTGGCAGTTCCCTTGTCTTCCCGAATCTTCTCCCAGGGCATTGGTCTATGTTTACTGGCACTAACAATTAGGTTCTTCAGCTTGTCAGGTTTTCCCTGAGCTGTACTAGTAAGAATGTAACTAACAGGTCCAGGAAGTGATCCTTCTCCTCTGTTACGCTCTTGTGAGACTGAATGTTGAGTAATATGTCCAGTTTTTGGACGCTGCAGTGCTGAAAGTCACCATCATAGTGGATTGAGTCCAGCAGAGCCTACCAAGCTGGTGTGCAGGAGGTGCTCAGAGACAGAGCTGAAGGCATTAGGAACAAGTTGGAATATAGAAATTCCAATTAGATAATAGATGCGTTCCACAGTATAATTAAGATGCTTAACTTGAGAGTGTTGTATGTCCACAACATACCTAGGAAGTCCCTATGATTAGTAATGCTTGGGGAGGTTGAGGGAGAAGGTAAGGGTGGTATGTGAGAGTAATTGTGGTAGCATATAGCTGTGATCAAGGTGAAGTAAATTTCAGAGCTTGGGCATGACTGTCGAAAATAGTGTATTCCAGAATCCCGGTGGACTTCACGAAGCTCATCAGAACAATATTCCTTCGAACCGCAATGTTATATGAGTTTTGCATGTCTTGAATCTAAGAATTTTAATGATACTTTTGTAATCTTGGAATTAGCATGTGGGCTGGCCATGTGCATGTAGTCACTATGTGTGCATCTGTTGCAGTTGCATCAGATAGGAAAACTTTTGCCTTTGCAATACCCTTACAATGGATGTAATTTCTCTTTACTATGTTTGCTGCTTTACTGCATATGTACACTAAACTAATCTAATTCATTAAACTTTTTTCCTAAAATGATAAACAGTGTTTCCCACAGAATATCATACTGATGAACAGAGGAAGAAACTCTTCAAGAAGGAAAAACCTTTTCAACACAAAGCTGGTTAGTTGTTTTCCTATCTGGTAAATGGTTTAGTTTACTAGAAGAGACCCATCCTCTAAGCAGCAAGAGCAGACACTAAAATTTGTTGGAGAGGTGGGACACATACGTTAGCATTCCAGTTGAGATCAGGAATGTACTAGGAAGCAGATGTCCTGCCTGTCTCTAGTAAGCATGTATTTGATCACATGTAAGAGTAGACTTTGTGCACGTGAATTGATTTCCTTCCAGTTAAAACTAGTCTGGGAGATGCTTACAGTTCAGATGTCATTCTTAGCACCAGCAGTTTTGCTCTGCAAAAACACTCCCTGGTCTGCTCTCTTTGCTAATGTAAAGACTATACCGTCTTTTAAGATCTGCCATA
Source organism: Anarhynchus alexandrinus (assembly GCA_008711295.1). Lineage (NCBI taxonomy): Eukaryota > Metazoa > Chordata > Aves > Charadriiformes > Charadriidae > Anarhynchus > Anarhynchus alexandrinus. Next base: position 5,776,116 of record VUYV01000034.1, on the reverse strand, counting down.
AAACCACTTAGTTGGAAGATGCAATAGAGGAAGTCCCAAACAACTTTCAGAAACTCAATGCTGGCAGTGTTTCTCAACACCTGGCAGATGTTTGACATAATGGTAGCACTGCTTGCTGCGAACAGTGGCACCCATTTCTTAGATCAGTCATTAATGTTGAACTGTTGTCTTGTTCTCCCTCCACCTATGTTTGGTTTTCTGAATTATGAATAAACAGATAAATGTACAAAACAGAGAGTAATTTGAGGAAATAAGATACTTCATTAAAAAATTATGTAGGTGTACTTTGTGTGGTGCTTTGAGCTTTGCTCATTGTTGAGTGCAAATGGTAACAAAAGTTGAAGAGTAGAGATCACCATATTGGGAAAGAAAAAAACTGATCTAAAGTTGACAGGAAGAAGCACTGCTGTGAAAAGATATGCATTAGTCTAGGACACAAAGTAATATTAGTGAAGAAGAAAGATTAAGGAAATTTCTTTTTTTTGGTTGGTTGGTTTAGTTTGGGGTTTTTGAGGTTAAAAAAAAAAAACAAACAAAAAAACCCCAGAAAAGTCACATAAATGCACTCTCCTCTGACAATTTCCTGTCTGTTAACTTAGTAATTCACTGGCTGCTCTTAATGAAACTTTACAGAGTATTAGGGAATTTGAGCAGTTTAAGTCTGTAACAAATTCTGTGGAAGTAAGCTGTTAACAAAGAAATTCTACTGATGCCCATACCAAAGTTAGTGTAGTGTACGCTCACCCTTTATTAGACATCAGAGAATTCACATGGAGAAACACCTCACAACTATTACAGTTGAGTGATGTTAGAGTGTTACCAGGCACTTAATTTGAGTATCTCTCACATGTCCGCTAGGAGAACAAGATCTTAAGAGATGAAATGATCAGAGTTACTTAATGTTTATCAGGAATATGCTAAAATATGCCTTTTGTGCAATACTGGATCTTTTTGGATTATGGGAAGCATAATTTGAAGTTTGATACTGTGAGTTTTTCATTCTCTGGTGCAAATAGGGCTAGTCATCTCTTGGCTAGCTTTAGGCTGTTGCTTAATCTTCATGCATTATCACTGAATAACTGTACAAAAGTGCTTAGCATACCTGTTCTTAGAGGGAGGAGTCTTAATCTCTCTAATTTGCTTTCTAGAAGCTTCCTATTTCTCTGTTAAATGGAGGAAATACAAACTCTGAATTACCTATTTAAATTTAGGCTACCACTTTGTAAGCAGTAAAACAGCCTTTTGTTTTAAGGAAGGTAGTTCAAAAGAGTAGATTTAATCAGAAAGCAAGCATGATAACTAGTTCAAAACAAGTGTGAGCGGAGTTTTCAGATTAAAAGCTATTTGAGGTAATGTTATCATGATTAATGCAACATAAACCCAATCACGTGTCTAATAATATCAGTTGGAGTAACTTGGAGAGTGACTGATAATCTGTTTTATGTCTTACTCAGGTTCGACAGAACTAGTGTTTGTAAGCCATGTCATAAATCCATGCCACTTCTATATTCGGAGATACTCACAGAAGAAAGAAGCCGGGGTTTTGGAGAAGAAATTGGAAAACTTTTGTTGTAATAAGAGTTCATATCTCTTGCCTTCAGATGTTTTGGAACTAGGTAAATTATTAATTTCTAAAGGCCTACATTAGCTTAAAATACTATATTGCAGCATGTTTTCTTAGGTTTTTTTGTGTTTTTTTTTTTCTCCTCCCTCCCCACCCCTTTACATAGTAAAGCCGTGCTTGTATGTCCTGGTATCTACAATTAATGCTTTTTGGGAAATGTACGTGTTGTTCGGTGAAGTAGACTTTTATTAAATCATATAAATGAGAAGGGTAGAAGTAAAAAAGACTCTGCAGTTCTTCTCAGCCTCAACAAATTGAGTGCTTAGAATAACCAGTAGTTGAAACACCTGGCTGTAAACTTACTGTTTTCCAACATTAGGTGGTAATTATTAAATGATAGTGCTTTTTTTTTCAGTATACTGATTTTAATGACGAGCCTAGTGCTTTTATTACTTCAGTAAATCAGCTTTCTCGCATGCAAGCAATATTCGCTTTGAGTTGGATGTATGATTTTTTTAAAGTTCACTAACTGGATAGAAACCATTCTGGAAGTAAAACTGAATGACAATAATGCATTGCTAACTCATTAAAATTATTTTCTAGCCCGCACATTGACAATGTTACTCCCTTCTAGAATGTGCTTAGAAAGCTGATAAAAAGTATGTAATAGCCCTCAACTTCAGTGTTTTTTCTTGCCACTTTACTAAGTACAGAAAGTTTGCCAGAAATTACTACTTAATAGAAGCCTAACACCTCCTGGCCTTACAGACACTATATAAATGAGTGTGGGGAGAAAACTTCTGGTGGCTATCAAGACAAGGTTTTTAGTCTTTATTTTAGCAGTAGCACTCTTACTACCTGTGTGGAAGACAGACAACAATGGAACATTACACAGAACTGTAATAATACTTCCAGTGTGAAATATCTCCAAATACTGAATTTAGTCTTTCTTTTTTTATTTGCTTCTGTATAGGTGCTAGAATTTTTATTAAGAGTAAGGAAACTGGAATGTGGTGCCGTGGAACTATCACTGAACTAATTCCCCTAAAGAGTAAAAATGAAAGGAAGCCTTGTGGTCCAATAGGATACAAAGTTTGTGATATTGCAGTGTTGGAAGTTTTCCTGATAGATTTGGGGAGCTCTGTAGTTCTAATTTTCTCAGGGTATGTTTACAGAGAGAGTGTTTTGTCTGCAATTATTGTCCTTGACTGTTGTTACTCAAGAGGATCTCTGCTAAGAAACAAGTCCTCCATCAGCTTCACACATGCAGATAACCAGATAATCCAAATGACATTAATGTTCTGTACATATGTATTTCCCACAAGAAAAGTGGCAGTGTATGTACACAAGTAAACAAGCCTTCACACCTTAAAACGTTCAACTGAGACTTGCATTGCAAAAAAGAATGTGAGTCCTCCATGTTTAAAAAAAAAGCATTTCACTGAGACTTTCTAGTTTTGTTTCAATGACATGACATTATGCCTATTATTGCAATAACGGCCTTTATTTTAAGTCTGGCATTTGGTTTGGGGGTGTTTTGGTGTTGAGTTTTTTTGCTTTTCTTTTAAGCTAGTACTGCTTTTATTCCCGTTGATAATAGATATGTTCCCGCTGAAAGGCCTGAACCTGCTACTCTGCAAACTATTGAAACCGATGACATTTGTTTGTTTGTAAGGAAGCCTGATTGGCATATTGACGCAGAACTTGCATCTGTTCCTCCTTTAGCAGTACGTTGTTCATTGAAGGATGTTGTTCCCAGAAATGCAGTAAGTAAAAGCTGTTTGTACAATTCCAGGAATTTTTTTTTTCTGCCTAAGATTTATATTAAAGAACTTAAATACATAATTCACAGTGATCTTATTCCAGTATAAACAGAAGGAAACTCGAGAGGAGTACAGGGTATATATATATTTTTTTTTAAAAAAAGGTAAATAATCTCTTGTAAAAAGGTGGGTTGCATTACTTTCATTGGAAAGGAAACAAGCTTACAGCAGTCTGTCTTAAGAAGCCTCTGCATTTACAAATATGTATTTCAGGCTTAAATCTCAGTACTCTTACTCTAGACATGTTCTTTTGTCAAATTTAAAAATAAATTACAGAACTGATACTCTTATTTCATGTCTGTCTGATAACTTTATGCAAGTAGTAACTTTCAAAAATCATCCAGAGAAGAAATGGCTTCAGAATTTTTAAGAGACTCTTTTCAGGGATTGTCTTTTGTTACTTAAAATTTTTTGCCCCATACTGAAAAGTGTTAGTTGTTCTCTTTCAGTATAACAACATATAAAGCACTGACAGCCTTTATCCCCTTGAAAAATGACATATATTGCAGCATTATTTTCTTCATTATTCACTTATTTATTAGGCTTTCTTTATTTTTGCCACATTGACATGGGAATGAACAATGTTCAATGCAGCTGTGCATTTCTGACAGTAGAACTGCTGGTTGGTTTGGAGGTGGTATTTTTTTACCAGTCTGATGTTGTCTGAAATAGCTTTAAATAGGAAAGATCTGGAACAATTTTCACAGGTGTGGCTAAAATGTTTTACTGATATGTGCTTTCATTTTTTTTCACACCTAAAAAGCACGTATTTGCAGTATCAAATGAGAAATGCATTAACTTGATCCAAGAGAAATAAATTCAGACAGGCTTTTTCAAGGTAGATAAAACCTCAAGAAGGATGTTGTGGAGAGGAGGAATGCGTAAATTGACCAGACTATGTTGTATATTTGTATAAAGACAGAAAAAGACGAGTAAATTTTCAAACTAATTGAGAGAGCAGAAATGTTAGTCATGAGATAAAACGGCGTATGACAATTCTGGTTTACTTACCGGAACAATCACAGGGTATTAAATCTTGAATCTTCAAAAGAAACATGGTGGAAACTGCAGCCCTTTGATCTGACTCAGTTTTATACAGTTAAAAACACTTAACTCCATCATAGAAGAATAGTGTTTAGTGCTGTCCTGGCTATGGACTAGACAGTAACTGTGTTCCGTATTTCATCTGTTCAGATGCATCTATGCTCCCTTCCTTGCTTTTTTTTTTCCTTTTTTTCTTTAATTACTACTTGTATTTTTTGTTTTGACATTCTCTGATATCTTCAGTAACTTCTTTTTCCTTTCTAACACAGAGTGAAGGTTGGGGAGAGGAAGCAAAGACAAAATTTTTAGGAATGGTCAATAATAAAGTTGTTTTAATGACCATATTTAGAGAAGAGGATGGTGTTCTCATTGTGGATTTGAAAAAACCTCCATTTAATAAAATAAGCAGTAACATGCCAGTGTCTCTCAAGGATGCATTAGTTTTTTTAGACTTGGCAAGGTATGTGTTTTCCTTTAGTTGATGGTCTTATGCCATAAATGACAATGGCGTAATACTTCTCAAGTGAAGTGTACCAAGCAAGTTGTTTTTGTGCTGTTTGATATATTAATGTGATGTACTCACCTTCAGCAATTTCTATTTATTTCCTTTTTTCACCTTCTCTAATAAGCTCTGTGGCATACTCATTTGCACTAGTCAGGGCTTTATTTGGATAATGAAATTTATTTTAGAAAATGACAAAATTTAAATTGCTGTACAAGTTTGAATAACAAGAGGTGAAAGGAGAAGCCCTTAATATCTACCACGGACAGAAAAACATGCAGAAATCAGCTTTGTATCTGGTTTGGCTGGTAGGCAGTGACAGGCTAGTCAGCACATCTGAACCAGCCACGTGGTATGATGCATATAGCACAACGAATAGGAGAAACAATGATAGGGCATAAGGGGGCGCTTGATGTTGGTGTTAGGTCAGAGGAGAGCTGCTTTGGAGGGACCAGTGGGAGAGGCAGGAGATAGAGAACATGAGTGTTTTGGTGTTTGGGTACAGGGATATGGCATGCAAATCTGTAGGAAGCTAGAGTTCTTTTTGCTACACACAGAGAAAGATCTTTGTTTGTATTTGAGCGTAACTAGTTGGAGTCGTGAGAACAGTGGGAGATAATTTTTTTACTGCATCTGTGTTCCTCAGGTAATTGCTTTTTTAGGAATAGGAAAAGGAAAATTTACTCTTTAGGAACAGGAAAAGGAAACCTAAAAGAAAAAAGTTTTGTCAACGTAGTGCATTCTAGCCTTTTACTTTATTTTTTTAACGATTTAAAGGTATGCTACTGTGTCTTAAACAGCAAAATCTTTTTAGGAGCCAGCTGCCATATATTATTCTTCATATGTTACATTTGTGACAGGAGCATTAGTAAGAATTTGCTGCACCAAGTGCAAGAAGGAAAGTTCAAGCTATTTGTACAAACATGAATAAAGTTATTTTTATAAGACTTTAGCATTTTTCATGGGAAACTTGACATTTGAATATAAAAGGTTTCCTTCTCAGTAAATTTTGACAGAATTTATTCAAATTTTCATTTTGTTTACCTTAGGTTTAGATCACAGCTTCCCGGTCAGTTAGAAAATAATACCGTCTTGCAGTATAGTCCACCTAAGATTCCTCAAGAAAGAGAAGTCGTCTCTGTTGTAGTTTGTCACATTAATAGTCCAAGTGATTTCTATCTCCAGTTGGTAAGTTTAGAAATAAGGTCTACTTAAATAAAACTGAACAAACGTTTTAATGTTGAGCTACTTGTAGTCCATGCTAAGGTGCAGATTGCCCAGGGGAGTCGTGGATGCCCCATACCTGGAAGCGTTCAAGGCCAGGCTGGATGGGGCTTTGAGCAGCCTGGTCTAGAGGAAGGTGTCCCTGCCCATGGCAGGGAGGTTGGAACTAGGTGATCTTTAAGGTGTCTTCCAACCTAAACCATTCTATGATTCTATGAAATAAGCTACAATTTCCATTAACTTCTGTCACTTGTTACCAGTTTTAGGATTCCTCGAATAAATAGATTAATTCCTACAATCCTAGATTAATCCTAGGTTAATTCCAGGGGTTCTTAGAATTCCAGAAAGTTAACTTTTTTTTTTTGGTCAGTTTTGTTACATGGTTAATTCCTCTGTGTGTATATAGTGTTTTACTGTTTAGAGTGGTGATTGTACAGAGCAATATTCAACAATTGTTAGGCTCTTTAATCCGCTTCCTGTATTCATAACCCCAGTTTAATTTGGGGGTGAAGACTAGGAAGTACACAACTAGAAAAAATGTCCCTTAAAAGAGCCAAAATACCATTTAAAAAAAAAAAAAATAGCTGATGTGTGTGTATGTGATTCTTTTCTCATTGTAGAGCGATAGCCTGGATTCTTTTGCTCTTTCAAAGAAAATTCAGGAGGTATATAAACATGAACATGGGAAAAACTTGGCAATTGTTTGCCCAGTTGAAGGCCAAGCCTGTATTGCAAAACAGGAAGATGAGAATTGGTACAGAGCACAGATTATAGGTGAAGTATCCATTTTTTCACTCAGATGCTAGGTTGCAAAATCAGATATGGTACTAGATCAGAGTCTCACACTGGATATGAATAGTAACAAACAGCCATTATTTTTACTAGGCATTCTTAAAGTAACAGGTAGGTTCATAAAGTCAATAGAACTAATTCATAAAATATTCTTTTGCTATTAATGGAGTGGTTTATACATCTTTTTTTTTTAATAGAGAAGTGGTATACTTCATTTTTCTATATGTTATTGAAATACTATTATATAATGATTTTAGTTAGTGTTTCACCTACTATTACAGTTTGAACTACAGATCTGTCTATTATAGCCAACCTCTGAGTGTAACCAGTGTGGGTTAATAATTCCCGATAGTAATTCTGAAGGAGATGGGGAGTGTACTTGTACTGACCTCTGTGCTGCCTGCATGGGTAGTTGTAGCATGCCTGTAAGCTGACTTGTCTACTTGGCGTGTATTTAATGTGCCAGTGTCTCATAAAGTGATTAGATAGAAGGGGACAAAAATGCTAACTCCATCATTTCAGGAACCCAAAAGAGCTGTCTTTTAAAGAATATAGTTTTTGAATTGGGTTATAGAACATTTGGAAACTTGGTTTATTATGATTATATGGTGTAGATCTGGATTTTGCTCTGATATTCTGGTACTTTAACCTGTATCAGATACTCATTTTTTGATTTAATAACTTGGGGTGTTTTTCTTGAAGGGCTGCCAAGTCATAAAGAAGTTACAGTGAAATATGTTGATTTTGGCAATGTTGCCAACTTAACTCTTCACAAGATACGCAGAATAAAGAAGGAGTTTCTGAGCTTCCCAGAAAAGGTAAATTAGTGCTTGCCTGGATTAAGTACTCAAAATTAATAGAATCTCAACGGATGGAAGGGGAAAGAGAGGGTTGTTAACTCTCTGAAGCAAGTAAAATGTTAAGCAAGTTCCTTTTCACATGGGTTTATAATTTGACTTATTGAATGTTTTGGGTGCACATTGAAAACTTTAATTATTTTTTTTTAATATCATTCGGTTTTAAATGAAACTTAATGTTACCTTGCAGTGAGGAGGTATGTATACATAGTGTGTGTGTATGTGTGTTTAAATCGAATACCTTCTTTTACGCCATAGTAAGCCGAATTAATTTTTACATTCTTTCATTTTCAAATGATGATCTAATAATGGTCTTTTTAAAAAATTATATTTTTGTTTGTTTTATGGCATTTAAAGTTTGGTGCATTCCTAACTTTAGGTATTGTAGGAGTTTGCCCCTTCTGACAAGGAGAAAAACTGAGTGGGAAAGGACATGGCAAAGTATTTCTGTTAAATAAAAAACACACATAAGTCGAAAATAATTCTTTTTCTTCAGCTCATCATTTGATAGTTCTGGTTGCCAACCATAATTATGATAAACTTTTTAAAACTTCATGTATTGGTAAGGGTTTTTCAACCAGTTGTAGGCACCAGAAGTAGTGATTGTTGTAACCAAGCTTGGTCAGCATCTTTTACTGAAAAAAAGGATTTAATTGTTTATATTTTGAGCAGATGTTTCTGGGGAAAGCTTCAGCCAAAATAACTGAGCCTTTTTTGACAGCAAGGGAGAGGAGACATTTTGAAAATAGCAAAATATTCTTGCAGTTGCAATATCTTAATGCTTCAGATCAGAGCGGCTAATGAATAAGGATGTTGGGATTTTTTTTGTGTATTATCCCATTGTTCCAACTGATTGCTTGTTAATGACCAAATATAAATGCTTAGAAATACCTCTTAAGAGTTTGTTAGCTCTGGACCACATACCACCAGGGCTCCTCACTTTGATTATAAAGGCGAAAGGGTTTAGTTGTAGGTACAGATGGGTATGTGACCACTAGAGAATGCTCTAATAAAAACTTGAACCCATCAGTTATTCTGAAATTTTGGTAATCTTATGCCATATATAGGTTGTGGTGAAACAGTCTGGCAAGGTGTTTACACTTGAAGTTTGCATAAGAAATAACACCTTCCTGTTGCTATTAGTTTTAATGCAAGTAATAGAAAGATCAGCAGGCTTGAGTCTGCTTATGTGTTGCTATGGTTTCAAGTCTTTCCCATATAAAAACCCATATTTTGTAAGGATTTAAAATTCTTGGAAACATGAATAAACACAAAATTGCAAAATCAAGCATTCGGAAGGTAAGAGTGTAAGTGAGGTTGCTTGTGCAGCTCTATCCTGTTGCATGTAAGCATTGGTAAGTCTTCACACATGAGCACATATTTCATTGCCTCAAATGTAAGTTGGTTGTTAAAGAGATTTGAATTAGGCTGTTACAAGAGAAGTCAGACTTTTATCATCCTGTTAATGCAGTTTGCAGGCGTTTTAATGGACTTGGGTGGTACAGAAATCTTGGCCAAGACTAGAATTAGTCTTGTGCCTAATGTAGCGTTGGTTTTGCCTTCTACAGCCCTTTTTTAATGGTAATTTAACCCGTCAGTCCTTAGTTTCATATTCCTGACTGCCTCCATCCTAAGAATATCTGCACAAAACATTCTTATTTCTATTGTCTTTATTTCCTTTCTCTCCTTTTTCCCCACCTGTGTTAACTCTGCTTTCTTTTGGTGCAAATAAACAAGGGGGAAACAATAACATTCACAGTTAATTTAAAATTGAGCCATAGTGTAGCCACCAAAGTTTGCAGTAAAGATGTTAAACAAAAATTCTTTTAGTTAAAATACTTCATCTAGTCTGATTTTCTGATTCTCTTTTTTCATGTCTCCTAATTTAATACCTTTCAGAAATCTGGCAGAAATTTTGACACAGGTACCGTGGTACTCTGGTGTCGCTGTGTTTAGTCCTTCGGACTTCTACAATGGTATAGTCACATTAATCTTAGATGCTTGGAATCTGGGTTATTACATCATGGTAAACAAAACGGGATGAAGGCTTTTTTTATCACCTCTCTGCAGTAATCTTTCCTGATCTGTGCACCAATACTATGCCTAACCATAAAAGGAAGCAGGAAGTAAGCTCTTCCTATTTCAGCAAGAATGTATCTGAATTTGAGGTTCATATTCAGCTGCTGGTGTGGGGCTGGGGGTGATCATCTTAAATCAAAAAATGGTAATGTGGAACCAGAAGCCAAGGTCATGCTGACTTGCTGTCCTACATGAGTGCAAAGCAAAAGCTGCGATTTGGCTGTAATGAGGTGGTTTTGATATGTGATGGTAGATACATAAATTGGAGTTATTCTTTAGGCAATCAGGTGCAGGCTGGCTTTCGTTGAGCCTTATAAAAGGGCAAATGAGTGGAACAGAGAAGCCAAGGAAAGATTTGAAGAAATGACTGACGATAAACTTATGCTGTGTTCAGTTGTTGGTAAGTTATCAAGAGTGTATTAATTTATATTTAGATATTATTAAATTGACTGAAATGTAGAAACGTGCACTTTCGTGTTTTAAATAGTATTTATTTGAAATGCTTATGTTAGTACTTGCAACAGGTAGCCTGCAGTGACAATATCTAAACATGGACTACTTGGAGGAGACATAACAGATACAACTTCTGACAAAAGCTCTGTTTATGTCTTCTCTTATGGACCACACCAGCATTAGGTGATATAAGTATCTTGATTTATTAAGATGGGCTTGTTTCCAAAAGTACTAGCTATCCTTGATGCTTCCTGACTTTATTGGTAGGTGGGAGTGTGATAGCTGCTGCTCTAAAACATTGGAAGAAAAAAAAAAATTGATAACACATATATGCCTTTGTAGGATTTTTCTCAATACCATTTATTGTTAATATGCACCTAGTTATATTTCAACACCTGTGGAATGGTGGTTTGGAACCCATCTAATAAATGAAATTACATGTACTGGTTGGTTTCTTTGTTCAAAAATATTTTGTAGTTATTGGTGTATTTTAAGTTAATTTTATAGATATGTGCAAAGCTAAGCCTCTACATATTGTTGATGTTCAGAATCAATTGTTTCATAAATCAAATGTAATTTTATAAACTTCTGTCTTTTGGTACCATTTACTGCACCACCAAAACCATAAATAGGCTTTATACTGTCATTGATTGGCACTGACTATGTTTATATAATTCATTCACAGAAGTTTTGGATAATAACATCTTATCTGTTGAACTCTTCGACTTCTCTGCTGTTCATGGAAGAAGGTTTAGTATTAACTGCCAGCTAGTTAAAGAAGACCTAGCATCCTACATATCTGGGTAAATACATGGTGCATAACTTAAAGTATTTGGAAATACTGAATTTCTATAACAAAATTACTGGCTTTAGTATGTCACCTCCAGTGGCTGGAATTTACCACATTTGTGATCAGTTCATTACAAATCACATTCATCAACTTACATAACTTACAGAGTGTAACGCTGCAGTTTGGCGTAGTTGAATTCTCAAACTAAACCTCGACTAACATGTATTGAAATTGTAATTGATTCAAAAGTTGGAGATTAAATGTTTGCATCATACTTTAGTGTGCTTAAGTGCCAAATCTTCCTAAACTGGTTATTGTTAAGGTTCCCGTTCCCTTGTAGTAAGAAAAGAAATAATGCTTTTGAATGCTTAACCTGCACCTAAGGCAAGTCATCTCTTTGGAAAGTCTGTTATTAGAAAGCAAACGTTCAGACAACTAGCTATGACAGTGGTGCACAGAAGAGTTGGGAAGGCTGCCACAGGACATGCAGCTGATAAGGAGATAACACTGCTGCATTTAATTTGTTGGCTTCCTAAAAAGATAATCTATGGGCTGTATTAATGAAAATCAATGATCAATCTTTCATTAGTAATTTTTGATACTGATGAAAATAAAAAGTTTGTTAAATAGGAGGTTTTGATTCCAAAAAGGGAATTCCCAAATTTGCTTTTTTCAGGAGGAAGCGAATAAGTGGATTTTCATCTCTTAGCTCAGAAATATAACTAAATCCTAGTAACACTTTTCTTGTACTGGTCACAATTTTTAGTAAGTTTTTTTTAAAGGTAAGCAGCTTTATTTAAGCATGAGCAACTGAATTGTTCTGTTACTGTCACTGGGGTATTTTATTGTGTTGCAGATATACTTAGATGCCTGCTTATGGTCTGCAAACAAGTGGGTATATTACTTTAATATAAGTTGCTGTGCAACACATTACTAATGTGAATTTTTTCGGTTGCTCGCTCCCCCTTCTTTAGTTGGACTGAGGAGAAAATAGAAGAAACAGGAACAAGAAAACTCACGGGTCAAAATAAAGACAGGTAAATCATGTACCAAGTACTGTTGCGGGCAAAACAGACTTAATGTAACTTAATTGATAACTAATTAGCATAAATATTTCATTTCCAATTCAGGTATTGGGACACAAAAGACAAACATCTGTAGCACCTACCCTCCCCCTTTCCCAGGTTCAAGTTTACTCCAAGCACCTCTCCTACCCTCCGGTTACATTCCGTCCCTGCAGTGAGGCAGTGAGCAGTGCAAGGGGCTGGGGTCAGGACGAAGCAATTTCTCCCTGCTGCTCCTTCCTTTTTGTTCTTTTCTTCCTGTGCTCCAGCGTGGGCCCTTTATGGGCCTCAGTCCCTTCAGGAACATGCCTCTTCCCCCACAAAATGCCTTCTGCTCTTCTGACCTCGGTGTTCCTTACATTATTTCTCTTCTGTTCCCTGCTTTTGCCATGTCCTGTGGAGGGTCCGTTGCAGAGACAGCTGAAACAGGCTGTGTCCACCATGGGGCAGCACCTGGCCTCTTCTCTCAGGTCACTGCTGCAGCCCCTCTCCCCAGCTACCGACACCTTGCTCTTTACACCCAGTGCAGCATGGCTTTTAGTTGGAATGTTTCTATTTGGGGTGGGGGTAAAGGGATTGTTTTGGGGGGCCTTTGGGGGATTTTTTACTTACTTTGTTTTCCTGTGGGCATAGGTCTCTAGCCCTCTAGAGCTCATTTGTCACGCTTTCTTGATGAATGTCCCATGTGTGAAGATGGATGTCTGCAAAAATGCAAGAGACCAGTGAATAATTTAAACCTACTTTAGGTCATTTAGAATCACATTTGGGTTATGATTACTTTTCAATGTTTAATGCCGTTGAGGGGTACCCAGGCTACCTCTAAACTAGTATAAGGCAATATAAGCAGGAGAGCACAGTGCTCCAGTGAAGCTGACTTTCTGTCAAGCAAACATCGGTAACCCTACTCTTGCATTGGGATAGGAAGTGGTCCATACAGAATTCCAGGACGAAACCTTGGAGTCTGAAGTTCATTCCAAATTGATTGTTTTTTCTGATGGATCCACAACAGTAATGCTATACTGGAGTTACTAAAGAGGGGGTTGTAAGACATGTAATGTGTATTTCACTTGGGAGAACTCTCCCTGGCAGATTGCCTCTGTCCATTTTGTAGCTCAGACTAGTTGTATGCAAGGTAAGTATATTTATGAGTTATGGTGTTCATTTCTTCCCTGGTTCTACAAGTTAGCTATTTTACCCAGCAATTTCCAAATACCTGCATCAGGAAGGTTTGCAAAAATAATTGGGTAGCGGTATATAGTGGATAATTCAATACTTTATGGAATCTTCTCTGTGACAGAGCAGTTTGTTTCCTTCCTGTGAAGGAAAAGACAGGTGATAAATTTCTGAAACCAGAAAAGAGTTTCTTCCTGGAAGCCCAGAAATGGCCAGCAGTTAAACTCATGCTTGCTGTCTCCTTTAGTGATGTTTACAAGAAGCCAGTTCTTTGGTGTTAACGGTTGTTTTTTCAAGCTGCAATCTCTTACATCTCTAGCTGGCACGATTCATGTAGACTTGTACTAAGCTGGAGTGTTGCTCAAAATATATACCAGCCAACTCTTGATTGCTGTTGGGCTTTATTCTATCCATATCCAGTTCACACAATTTAAACAAATTTTCATCAAGGTATTATTACAACCATACTTGATTCAGTGCTCTATTTTGGAAAGTGCTAGCTCCAGTTGCGTTGTATTTGTATCTTCAGGGAATGCTAGAAAGGTAAATGTTTCACTAATGTTAATACTCTTTACTTCTAAGATGTATAAATATTCCTTTCAGAAGTTGAATGTTGCAGCTTTCACTCAGATGCCACATCATATTAGTAATTTGATGTCTTTTAAGCTAGACACAAACATTAGTGTTGAGCAGCCCATTTGTGTCAGGCTTGCTTTTCTGCTGGCAGCCTGTATTGCGTAGTGCTTTCAACTGTCAGTAGAATGCGCAAGAGTATCTTCTGAAGGAGAATAAAAATAAGTTACTATCATGAGTGTTTCAGAGGTAGTGTTTAGAAATGCTTTTGTCTTTCATTGGGATTTTTTTCTGCTTTTCTAAGGTATTCATTATTCTTCACTCTTCATGTTGAGTGATTCCTGTCATGTTGAACTGTGATTACTGAGCTCTTTTTCACTTTGTTTAAAATGTGTTTAAACTTTCCATTCTAATTACTTTACGCTTTTTACAGGTACACTGATAGTACTGCTGTAAGGCCCAATGAAATCTGGGATGTTCCTCTAGAAGAAATTCCTGAAACCTTGGAAGCTTTAAATCCTGTAGACATGGAACCCGTGGATGAAGGAGATTTCAAATCACTGTCTAAGAAAGAGCTACAAGTGAGAATTAGTCATGTTGTGTCTCCTAGTAAAATTTTTGTACAGTGGCTGTCATCAGAAAGTAAACTGAAAAGGTACTAAAATTCAAAGAACTCTTCTCAAGTTAAGGCATTCTTATTACAAATCGAGGAAGTATAGCTAGAACAAACTCTGATTAGGGTTGCATTTGGCACTGGGTACTCTTTTGAATGCTGTTAACTTACCTTGCTTTGAGGAAAGTATAGGAACAGAAGACAGATTGACACTATGTTGTGGTTTATTAAATATTTGTGATTCCAAATCAAGTACATCATCTAACTCCTATTTCAAATCAGTTTTAATGTAATACGTATTGGGGATGGACAAATGCAACACTGTCCAGAAAGATTAAACCTTTCTGCTCTTTTTTTGATCCTCCCCATTCCTTTGTTAGAAATCTTGTTAAATAATACCAGTATTATTATATGACCAAAGTTGTAGAACTTCAATCAAGTTATTTCTTTCAACATGATTCTAATATGTTGCTAGGAATGTTTTAAGGGAATTTCTAGGTATAGTGTATCAACCTTTCTTTTGGTAGATATTTAGGTAATAGTGCGTACTGTTTGAAGACAGTTAAATGGAAATATTATTGCTTAGTGGAAGTTGCTTATTTTCTGCCTTTTATTTCTCCTTTCTTTCATCTTTTTACTTTCTTGCATGTAGCTACCTAGAGTCCCATTGAATTAGTCATGACACTAAATGAGTACCACACTCAAGTTGTTGACACAAAATAGTGCATCTTTCAAATAGTGCTATACCAAAGGGATTGGTTCTGTTATTTAAGAAAATGTGACTTTTACAGAATTTTAATGCAATTGCATGTATTTTCAAGCTCCATTTCATGTATTTTTAACATGTCATGAAGAAAAACTGCAATACTATGTGTCTGTTAAACAGTTACTAAAACTTTACTGTATGCTAGTTAAGCAGTAATGCACTAAATAAACCCTTTATTCACTGGATAAAATTTTACCACTAGAAAAGTGTTTTCTTTGAATGTTAGTTTACAGGAGAAGATGACTGCCATCTACAAAGAATCCCAGCCACAGTCTGTGAAGTGGGAAAGTAGTATGTACTGTGCTGTTTACATACCTGATTTGAAACAGTGGCAAAGAGGTCAAATAAGCAGGATTGTCTCTGAAACAAGTGCAGAGGTAAACCTGTTATCATGAGAGGGTTCATGCTTTTATTTCTGAAGTTTGTAAGCATTCATTGTAATGTCAAATCTTTGCTTCTTACTTCTGTGTTAATATTTTCTCATACATACTTTTGCTTTTGTTGAGAGTTTAAGTTACGTTGTGCATTGCTGCCAATAAGATTACTGTCTCATCAAAGCTCAAATACCTTTAGCAGGGAACCTGGTAGTTGAGGAAGGCTCTTGAGGTTGACTTAGTGTGTGTTTACACTATAGTTTACAACATAGCACAGATTCCCAAGCTATAGCCTAACAGTTTATCTTAGATTCCAGAAGCTGTGTGAACCTCAGGGTCACATTAATTCAAATTTAATGATCCTTGCTAAAAGATGGAGCCAGTTGAACTGAGTGCACCACCACAGGAACACATGTAGTCATGCTGTTGCTTGAACCCTAAACTCATGGTGGTACACTGTGCCATGTAGGTGTAACATTTTCCACAGTAATTTCTCACACAGTGATGCTTTAAACATGTGTTTTGTTGCACTCATTTGAAAAGAGTAAGGAGCATCAGAAGAGGCCTTTTGTGAATAGATAACTACTTACCTGAAAAGTAAGCATGGCTTTTTAATCATACAGATAATCCAGGACTGGATTGGTTCTCTCCACCATCATCAGATTATGGCCATGGGTCTTGTTAGTAGGAAGCAGAAATGTGACTTTCTATACTTCTGGTTGGCATCATGTTCTTCCCTAAGGCTAAGAGCCCTCAAACAGCTGTTTAACCATGTTAGAGTAAAAAGCAAGAGGTGGAAGGGAGCTATTTCAGCATTTCCAGGTTTACAAATTTAAATGCATCGACATAACTGAAGCAGGGGTAAAGAAATTTTCGTATTCAAGTAACAGCCTCTGTAAAGTTGTTTAACCCACTTTGAGTGCACTTGTGTCTTTTGTCGTCTCGGTACGCTGTGGTAGTTATTTGTGTTGGGTGATGGAGCACTTCAGTGCAAAAGCCATTTGTTGAGTCCTGGTAATGTTTGTCTGAGTTTTGTTTACCTATTCAGGCATGCTTTGAATTATCATTTGTTACAGTTAACACTAAGAGGGCTCTTTTTTTTTTCTGTTTTGTTGTGTTTCTTGTCTGTAACAGGTACTACTTTATGATTCTGGAGCTGAAAAAACAGTGGATATAAGCTGTCTAAGACAACTTGGGGAAAATCTGAAGATAATTAGGGCATTAGCAGTAGAATGTTCCTTGGCAGATATAAGGTAGCCTTTCCCTTGTAGTGAGTAGCAGTATTAGAAACCTAATAATGACACAACGTAATATTTTCTTGTGTTAGCACTGATTATGTAAGGTTTGGATGAGGTTTGCTTTTTGAATAAAGAAAAAATGGGATGGTGGCTGTGATTTGTTTTATAAAGGTGGGGGTTTTTTTCCTAAGGGTTGTGCTGTGTACCAGTAAAGCAGAAACTGTGCTATAGAAATAAAGAATATTTATAGGGTGAAAGGAGAGATGACACAGGTTTTTCTTATTTCACTGAATGCTTTTTTTCCTTGGTTCAGAATTTAACATGAATTAGATCTCATGAAAATGCACAGGAGGTCTCTGTCTTCTAGACTGTAGAAAATAGGGAGAACCAGGGGTATTCTCTGTGCATTTGTTTGTGTGCTGTGAAGAAAAAATAATCATGTTTGTAATACTCATTCACTGAATGAATGTAAAACGCCTATTTTGCAGATAAAGTATGGATTTTCCTTTGTTCGGTTAAGATGGGTCTCATACTTTTAGAATTCATGATCCTCCTCAGTTTTGAAGTTTTGGGGTTTTATTTTTTTAATTATTCCTGTCATAGATCCAGAGATGAATAACCATTTCTTTTTACTGTTGACTGTAATGGAGATTGGTTTTTTTTCCCTGACAGTACAGGCAGTTTCAGAAAAAATCAAAACTCAGTAAAGGGAAGGGTTTGTGGTTAAGATCAGGACATGCCGACTTCTCTTGTAGTAAAGGAGTTTATAATTTGTTCTGTTAGACCAACAGGTGGAAGCATGCAGTGGACAGCAACAGTCTGTGAATTTTTATCCGATTACCTAAATGGAGCACAAGTAAAAATAATCGTACAGGTTTGTAATCAAAACCAGAGGTATTTGCAAAATTTCTGTCAGGTTGTCTGTTACTTTAATTTTTCTCTGAATATTTTCACTGTTCAAAAAAGCCCTGAGTGGAGCTTGCTTAGATTACTGTTTGCTGCAGGGGAAAATATGCTTTTTCTTTTTTCTGCTTTCATTTTGTTATTCACTGGAGCATCAGAGCAGTTTGGCTACCCAGTATGGAAAGAACACAGTCTTAGATATATTTAGTTACTGAAAAACAATATTTACATTTTTTGAATCACTGGATGCTGACAGCTCTTATGGACAGAGGAGCAAGATGCTGATGTTCTTGATGAAAATAGTTTCAGCAGCTACTATAGTAGTTTTAAGGCCTCAGAAATGGAAAGAATGAGTCTGATGCTGTACGATCATTAGTAATTGATTTGTTCCATTGGTAAAAATACCCTGAATTATTGTGAGGGTTTGATTTGTTTAGTGCCTGTTGGCAGCTGCCAGTGAGATTTTACAGTGTGTCCGAAAATAAAAACACCAATGAGGAAAATTATTTATGAGTCAGTTTAAAGCTCCTGCTAAAGGAAAACAAGTATTTGGCAGTTCATTCTAGTAAGACAGCTAAGAGAAAAGCAAGGTTTTATTCTGTTACCTTTTTTTAATGTCATGTTTAAAACGGTTGGTAAAATGATGAGAACTGTGACATGGATTAAATAAATTTTGTCTTCTGATGTGGGCATCAGTTGTTCAACAACATCTGATTTGCAGTCAGTACCAATAAAATGAAAAACGTGCCTGTAATTTAGAGGAAATGCATGTTGAAGTATATTGTCCAGTGCTCTCATTTTTTTCCAGGAAAGTGATGTGGCTTGTGCATTGCCTGTGAAAATTCTTTCCAAAGGTGAAACAGGACAATGGATTGATATTTCAGAACACCTTATTAAAAAGGGCTTGGCTTTTAGAAACAGAAGGTTTGGATACTTTTCTTTTTATATTCTTTCAGGCTCTCATATTCACATAATGATAAGCTAATAAATAAAACAAAAATTTGGATTGTCCTCTACAGCATCTGTAGCAACAGAACTCCATCTTCAGTGAACTTTTTTCAGTATAACATTATTAATTGTATCCAGTACACGTTTCAGTTCTCTTAAGATAGTAGATGAGATGACTGACTGTATTTTAATGAGCATTTGCCATCTTTCTGTGTTTGGTTTTTTACTTTTATTATTTCATTCTTTTGCACTTTTCAAGTTGTTTATCAGTTAATATGTTTATATGATTTGATTTGAATCTGCTAGAACTGATAAAGCTGATGTGGCTTGCACAGTCTCCAAGGAACATCTTAAAGTACATTTAGAGCAAGAGAACACACGACTGGATGGTTGTAATTCAGAAACTGCACAGGCAAAAAAAGACGTTGCTCCAGAGGAAAACATCACTGTTTCAGAGAGTGAACAAAAATCATGCAAAACATATAAGGCACTGCTTGATTCAGGAATGGATGAACTATATACATTCCCTGTTATACCTGAAGCAAGAATTTTTCAAGCTGTAGTAAGTTGCGTTGGACGTGATGGAACTATATATATAATACCAAAATCACTTGGTAAGAAGAAAATAGGTTTATGTCTATGAATGTGATAGCTTTGGTGTATCAGACTATACCAGACGTGTAGGGGGAGCTCTCACAGCTGCCTGGTGCAGGGGACCCAGGTGGCGCCCTGTCCGTATCCCATCCACATCAGCTCTCTTCTCCTCACGCCTCCCAGGACACCCCAACGCCCTCATGCTTGATGGGTGGGTCTTCTGCCTCTCTTCTCTAGGCAGCATTGGGAGTGCATTATTTTATAATGTTGAGATTGTGATACATTTTACTAATAATAATGAAGATGGAACTCTCTAGATTCTTGGGAGTTAACCTGGTTCTGAAATATTACCTGATTTTTTTTCCTTCAGTGTGAGCTCAGTACCCAGTTTCCTTGAGCTCTTTATTTGTCCTGCGATAGATTCTGTATCTCAATACTTTCTAATTGTACTATTTGAAAGAGGAACATTTTCATCTGACAGATGCAGTTTCAGTCTTCAGTACCATGATAATATATTACGCTTCAGAGAAATGTTTCTGTATGAGAACATTTTTATTTTTTTTTTTACTCTACAAATACGTTTAACTATTATATCATAAAACTTTGAAATTCAGAGTACAGTAACCTCACTTGCCCAAGGCTATTCTTCTTGCAGCTGTTGCTGTAGACTGTACCTATAGCAGAAGAGGGTCTTCTGGACATATTTTGTGTCTTTTCATGGTGTCCTATGGCTTTCTCTGGGAGTCGCTTTTCTTGTTCATGGAGAGGCTCTTGTATTACTGTTGCCAAGGTGTCAGTTGCAAAATTTATAGACCCTTCTTCTCTGAGATTAGAATCCAGAATTACTAATGGCTTCATAGTTGGAAATGTAGTTTACTTTTTGTTTAAGTAGTAACTTGTTTGCACATACTAAAAGTTGGACATGCATATTGTGTCAGTGTTGGAAAACATTTTTGGAGCACCATGTGTATTTTATGTTTATACATGTCTTTGTCTGAATCTGCTGGGTTTTAGTGATTCAAAATAATCTGTACTAATACATTATAGACTATTTTGAATTTTATTCCTCCTTTCCCCTCTCCTCCCCCTTTCCCCCAGAAGTTGAACTAAGCAAATTGATGACTGAAATACAAAGTAACTTCAAATGCCTTGGTCTTCTGGAACCCTACTGCTGGAAAAAGGGAGAAGCTTGTGTTGTAAGAGGATCAGATATGATGTGGTATCGAGGTAAAGTTGTAGAACTCGGTGGTGGTACTCTCCAGGTAAGTTTGATAATATGCCATGTGTGTGCATGAACATGTGCNACTATCCAGATGCTCATTCTGCTTAAGTGTGATAACTGTCCTGATTTTTACATTTATTTTAAAGATTAATTCTATCTCCCTATTTCAGTTGTCACAATTTTCCCCATAGTTTTCCTAGTGGTGATAAATGTCCTTAAGTAAAAAGTTACCCTTGATGGCCTGTGAGTAATCCCTTTTAGGTTTCTCTTCTTTCATTGTTGTTACTGTAGGTGGAATGCTTTGAAAATTTTCTCCTTAGCAGTTAATCTTATCTAAACTCTTGAGTCTGCTCAAGCTTTTTGAATGTGGATTTGCAAGTCTGACACGATCTTAGTTGACAAATGTTTTATTTCTTTCAATTCTAAATGGCTGTAAGTTATTACACAAAAGGTAGGATCTCTTGCAAGGCGAGTTTAGAAACTGGACTCCTAATCTGCCATACCTGTTTTTTCATCCTTTCCGTCATTTCCACTTTGTCGTATCACCCACTTACCAGCAAACCGTTATTTTTTCCTCCAGAACATTGAGTGCTGTAAATGAACCCTTTCTCTTATTAAACTTGACTTAAAAAACAGGAATTACTTCAGGAAAGCATTTCTTTTCATATAGGTACAGTACATAGACCGTGGCTGCATAGAAAGAATTCCTCAGTGTCATCTGTATCCAACTACATTGTATACTGGTATTCCTCCATTTTGCATACCATGTCAGCTCTACAAGACAGTACCAGTGAGTAATGGTAAATTTGAAGATGTTTTAGTAGGTAGTTACTCAAATTGATACACTGTTTAGCCATACAAAGGTTGAGACTAGTTGCTGGTATTTTTTTCTTGCCTACAAGGATTCAGAGAATAGCCATTAAGGATCGTTTCAGCAAGGCAGCCTTCTATCGGCAAATGCCACATTGCTTTATGAAGTGACAGTGCTTTAAAAGCAGCTGTGGTTGGAGTTAAATCTTTGTGGGACAGGATACTGCAGTAGTTAGCAGGATGATACTCTAAAGCGGTAGTTCATTTTGCAATAGTAGCAACAAGAAGTAGGGTCTGGATTTCTTAATGCAAAATGTCCAGAAAATTTTAAATCTTGAAGTCCTGCAAAAGTGTTTCTGTCATTCTGAACTTAGCTGTATTGGAAACAATCTGTTACACTAAACTAATACAAATGAATTGTATTAAGGGTTTTCTTAATAAGTAATTGATACATAAATAACATCTTCACGTATTGTCACATCTTACTCAAATTTGAATGGTGCATTTAGTAAATGCGAATTACTGAAGTGACTCGTTTACTTTTAAACTTATTTTAAAAGAATACCTTTTTATTGTTGGAAGCAGTTCAACTGATAGATTAAGACAGACAGGTTTATAAGGCTATGGGTTGGGACGCAAACATACACTGCAGGGAATAAAAGCGGTATTTAAAGTATCCTGTTTTTTCTGTTGCCTGTTAACTCATCTTCAGGTGTAATTCTGTATCTTTGGGTTATGCTTCATGTAATTGTGCACACATACATTATTATGTAGATAGTAAAGGTTAGACTTGGCAAGCAGCATCTTTCTGAGCCACATCAAGATATGAAAATTGCTGGTTGGCTTTGCCACACAGTAAGTTTTAGTGTACCAAATAGCAGATAATGTTTAAACTGTTATAGACAAAACAAACTAATGATGTGTGTTTTCAAATAAGTTTTTCAATGATAGGCACATATTTTCATCTTACTACGTTAAGAATAGTAAGAGTGTTATTTTTCAGCATCTTAATGTGTGGGGGTTTCTTGCTTTTCACCAAGTAGATTGGAAATTTTTGGCAGCAGGATGCAGTAGATTGCCTTCAAGAACTGCTTACAAATGAAGAGGTTGAAATACATGTTCAGGTAGCTTAATTTATTCATAGATGTGCGATGAGGCTTGCTTTTTTGTNATTAGGTGAAGGAGTATAGCAGTAAATTTATTCCGTAGACAAAACGAAATCCAAAGCTAAAGTTATTTCTCCTATGCCTTTACCTTTATTATCATTTTCAGGCCTTAAATGTGTCCTTTAGAGGTATTAGTATTTTTAGGTCCTATTTGTATTCTGTTGTCATTCTGACAAGCGGCCTACCAACAGCATAAATTATTCTAAATCTAATTTTAAGTGATAAAACTTTGGCATATTAAGTATGGACATGCTTAAATTTATACATTAACATTATAGGGAAACGCATAATCTGTATTGTCTGAAAACTTGCAATTTCAGGTAGTTTTGTTTCTAGTGATAAATTGTGAAAGAGAAGGGTTTATTGTTGAGTAAGCAAACATGGGATGTTTTGGTGTTAGACTGGGTAGTCAGTGCTGCCATTCCAGAGATAGATACATTCACATTTGTGTCATAGCAGATGTTAACCTCCTTATTGGTTTTATATATTTGATGAATGAGTATGGTGCATATAGGAACAGCAGGTTTGAATATCCTGGTCACTATTTCTAAAACTTCAGTCATGCTATTACTGTTATAATCTTATTTTATCCTGTGTAAGTAGGAATTGCCAGATGACCCATGGGGCAAATTGTCCATCAACCTGTATTTTGGTGGAATGTCGCTTTCTTCCTTCATGGCATACAAGAAGTACTGTGTTGCTGAAGATTGTCAGGACATAATAAAGCTGGTGAGATTTTTGTGTGTGTGTGTTTTGCTGCTGTTTTTCTGACGTGAAAAAGATTATACTCAGTTGCTTGTTGTGACCTTTGATTTGTTAATTCTGTTTATCTTTCTGTACAGTTTTGTGATGTAAACAGCAGTAAGACTAAGTACACAGCTACGTAGCATAACAAGTGTAGATGTGATGCATTGCTAAGATTGTCTGGAATAACGAATTGCTGAGAGTTTGTTCTTGGACTCCTTACTGAAAAGAGATTTCTGCATTTCTGTTTAAAGTCCAATTAGTTTTTGTGTTCCTCTAAAACTTGAAAGAATAGGAATAGGATAATATTTTTATCACTTGAAGGTATTAGCTAGTCAGAAACATATCCAAGGATGGAGATACTCAAAAGTAAATTTAATCAAGTATTTCAACATAAGCCTAGTGATTTCTAAGGGAGTTACCTCGGTTATTCATTCCAAGTGTCTGGGATATTAATCTGGTGTTCTTTAGAGGAGGATTGAGATTTTCACCAAACTTCATTGTCTTAACACAAAAAAATGAGATAAATAATTTCTCTGTATTTTTTTTTTCTTGAAATCTGAGGGTCAGGTTTATTTAGATTACTATGGCTTTGTTGCATTTTTCTCTTTAATTCTCTTTAAGCCTGCCAATGTATTTTTCTTTCCAACATGAGTTTCTGCTTCAGAAAATAATTTTACAATACAGAGTATGCTGCTGTCACTGCTGGTAAAAGTCTTGGCACGTATACCAGTGGACTTGTGATGCAATTACAAAAATCTCTCAGTTTATAATAGAACTGAGTAACCATGGAAAACCTAATTGTAAATGAGTCTCTTGTTGCATTTTCATAAAGTCAGCACATGACACACAACTTCCAGCAAACTAAATATGGATCTTGAAAAGAGATTGTACGCTTAAAACAAAAATGAGATTTGGAAACCAAAAATAAAGCTGTGTAAGATGGCTGTAAGCAAGAAGCATTCAGAAACCCTGGAATGCTTTCAGCAAGGAATACAGCATTAAGCAGAACCATTCCAAGAATAAGTGATTCAGAACAATTTGTAAGAAAATGAGTATCAGAGGCGTTCAGTTGTGCACCAGAAAAGGAGCAAGGCATCCAAAGCTCAAGCTGGTTCCAGGAGCAGAACCTCTGGAATAGCAGAAGTAGGAAGCATGCAGCTCTGAGAATTTTGGAACGTGACCAGCTTTGGGTTTACCTGTAGAGGCTAAGCAGCCATCCTCACAAGCCAACTCATATACTGCATTGACTAAAGGATACTGTTATTATATAAAGTATAGCTGTTCAGCCTGGAGAAGAGAGAAGGCTCCAGGGAGATCTTATTGCGTCCTTCCAGTGCCTAAAGGGGGCCTACAGGAGAGCTGGGGAAGGACTTTTTACTAGGGCATGTAGTGATAGGACGAGGGGGAATGGCTTCAAACTGGAAGAGGGCAGGTTTAGATTAAACATTAGGAAGAAATTTTTCACTGTGAGGGTGGTAAGGCACTGGAACAGGTTGCCCAGAGAGGTTGTTGAGGCCCCATCCCTGGAGGTGTTCAAGGCCAGGCTGGATGTGGCCTTGGGCAATCTGGTCTAGTGGGCGGTGTCCCTGTGCACGGCAGGGGGGTTGGAACTAGATGATCTTCAAGGTCCCTTCCAATCTAAAACTTTCTATGATTCTATGATAATAGTTTTGTAACTTCCATTGCTTCAAATTTTGAAGCAATAAAATTGCTTCAGAACTGTTTTCGGATAAGTAATCTGGTAAGTACTGTATTCTGTGAGTTGTAATTCTGTTAATAGTGGTAATAAGCTGCTTATGCAGAGCCCACTACACCTGTGTCTTGCTGCAGAGTGTATTACTGTCTTTGAGATACAGTTTTCTGGAGCTGCACAGGTGAGTTTAGGAGCTGGTCTTTGTTACACTATGACAATCCTAGTTTAGTTATTAGCCAGAAAATTCCCTAGTAGGGAGTAGGATATTGGAGGGTGCACCAGAACCCCAAGCGTGGTGAGCTTACAGCAGTGAATCTCATTCTAAGTGTATGTGTACATATATGTGTGTTTGTGTGTATACACATATACACACTTGCATACTTATTTATGTATACAAGACCATTATACTGTGGTATTTTTTGATGGAGGTTTTTTCTTTGGTTTGTTTTGTTTGTTTCTCTGCCACTGTGAGTCAGAACTGAGTAGCCAGGTGCTGCCTTCTGCTCATGTATTCAGCATGGGGGGTTGTGACCTTGCTTCATTTGACAGACGAGTCTTTAATCTCTTCATTCTGAGCTCAGGCTTAACTAAAAATAATTTTTGGAATTACTTTTTCTACAGCAGTTGACTACAAATAATTTCTAACCATCTGAACCAAAATCAGTTCAAAATTCCTTTTACAGACTGTTTCTGTATAGCATTGCATATCAGCCTCCCAAACAAGTTGTTTCTCTGTTAAGAATTTATCAGGACAAGGCTGGATGAAGGATGGGGGTGTCAAATGACTGTGGACATGTGTTGAAGGCCAGCCATGTGGTTGAAGGCCAGCTGTGTTGGTCATAAGTCCTACTGTCTCTGACACCAAGAAGACCTGCTGTCACTGACGTTTGCAACAAGACTAGTCGAAAAGCATTCTGCAAACACGTAGATAAAAAGACCTTTCCTGCTTTCCTTTTGTCAATATGAGAACGAAGTCTGAGATACCCTGTCCATTTCAAGGAAATACAGAATATGAAACTTGACAGACTATCACTTCAGTCTTTGTCATCCTAAATATGTCTTTAATGCCTCACGCTACTGGGTGGGCTCGTGTAGGCTGTTCATACACAAACTGTTGCTTGTGGTAGCAAAGGAAGTACAACATAACACACTGCACTGCAGCCTACCATTTACTTAGTTTGGATTAAATTCTACATGCTGAAAAGCACTCTTGTGTTGCCTTATTAAGTATACAGTATTATATGATGTGTAAATTATATATTAAAAATACCTAATGTCTGCTGTGGCCTTCTAGATGTAATAAGGAGTGTAAGCCATTTTTAGATTTTTTTAAAGAACAGACACAAAAGCAGAAAGGATGGGGGACAACTGAAATAGGTAACTCCTAAAGATGTTTTGGTAGAACGTCTTTTTAGTATCAGTATTGACAACTGGACTGTCTGTGCCGAAGTGTGGTACAGCTAGCAGTAACCAATCTACTGACAATAAGAAAAGACTGTTGACATTAACAACAAAAATGCGAATGCAGTTTTTCTTTCGAAGACACACATGAGCTGACTAAGATATCCATCTGAGCTACATGCAGTGCTCAGTTGAGAATGAGCTTCTTTGTTGAATCTTTAGAGCCAGGTGTAGTCAGGTGGCCTATCACAATGTTACAGATTGATTTGCAGAAATCTTGTATTTAGATTGTATGTAGCTATGATACCATTAGACATCCTTTCTTTAATAGTACTTATCAAAATAGATATTTTTTTTTAATCTTAGGAGTACATAATTTCAATGGAAAAACTGTTTTTTCCTAGTTAAGTCTGGGTAACATAATAGGTTTTTGTATTGTATCCTATGTCATATCGCGCAGGGGGAATCCGAAAAGGTCAAGATGTATTGTTTTATTTTGCAGTTATACATATCTGGTTGCTTCCACTTCTCTTTTTCTTCTGGGCATAATGAAAACTGTTCATCAAGGAGATGTGTAAAAATAAAATGTATTTTAGACAAATTGTACATTTTGTTATGTATCACATTAAAGTCATGACTTATGATCCAGCTGAGCTATCTGCTATACATCCTTACAAAGGTGTAATATAATGCACCAAGCTTTATTTTGTCATAAACTAAATGAGTTAATGGCATGTAGAACTCAAATTGTCTAGAAGACGACACACTGGTGCTTGCTATGCTACTGAGACAATAAGTATCTGTACTGGGCAAAATCTGTTATCTTCTTGAAGGAGTGATAATTCTGGTGGCTAAGGAGTTAAATTATCCTTTCTCTTAAGGGATAACTTGCTCTGGCAAACTGCAGTAACATGGGGCATGGCATTCAGGTTAATCTGTGCCAATTAACTGCTATTATTTTGGGGTTTCTTTCTAAAGATTTTTTTCTCTTTAAAGGGAATTCCATATTTAATGCATTTTTTAATTAACAGCAATCAAGTTAGCATGTCAGTATATTAAGATCATTCCAAAGATGTATTCTTTATATTTTAAAAGTTAGTTAACTAGTTCTGTTGTGTTAACTTTAGCTAAAAGCTTCTTTAAAACGCTAATAAGTATTGAAAGGCAATATTGCTTAATATTTTTTTTCATCAAGGGCACACTGTTTACGTTATTAGATAACTCCTCTGAACCAGCAATCATAACAAAGCTAGTTTGTGTTTTGTTACTAATATGACTGTTGACTAAATTCTGTCTTGGCCTAGGAGCTACTCGAAAGAGACATTCCTCTTTTGCCTTCGTACACATTGCCACCACTACCGATTCCAGGAGATACCTTTCCTGTCAGAGTTACACATTTGGTGTCCCCTAAGGAGGTACGTTTTATAGAATCATAGAATCATAGAATGGTTTAGGTTGGAAAGGACCTTGAAGATCATCGAGTTCCAACCCCCCTGCCATAGGCAGGGACACAATGCAAACACATGTTTGCATGTTTGCAAACATCTCATGTATGTTGCAGACAGGAAATGTTGCAGTCCCATCATGCTGGTGAAAAGGAAATCATGGCTAACAATTTTAGATAATATAAAAAAAGTATTAGTAAGATTGCAAAATGCTGCTGAGTTATTGATATAGATGGTTGTGCAGTGCATCTGAATGACGTCTTACTTGAAATACCCTCTTGGGTGGGGGCAGAGAAATAAATACTGACCATTTCCCTAAAAAAATTATTGCTAAGAATTGCAGTACTGTAGTTTGGTACTTATTCACCTGGTATAATAAGAAAATAGGTCATGGGATTTTAACTTGGCAGAACAATAACGATTTATCTCTTCTTTATTCTCCAAAAATTAAAGTACTGGAACTTTTTACATTAACGTGAACATTTTCTGGCTGTTACAATTGTATTTTACTGCCTTTGGTCACTGATTGGTCATTGATTTTTGTGTAAACCCACACAGCTTTCCTCTAGTAGTCTTCCAGGGAAAAGGTGGAATGTAATGTTCATTGATGAAATAAAAGATTTCTGTGTGGACTTTGACTGTTGAATGATGAAACAGGAGAACAGGAAGCAGTGAGAAGCTGATTGTGTTAATAAATCTAACATCTTCTAAGTGGATTGATTTATAATGAAGTGCTTGTGTTAGTTGTTTTGGTAAATCTGTAAACCAAATAGCAGATCTTACAGTACTGAAGTTGATTGCTTTAAATTCAGCATCGTGGTCTAATATAAATTCAGCCCAGTAATTCCCCCCCCAAAAAAAACCCCATGTATAGTGTACCTACACAACTGTTTTGACTAAATACAAGATGGAAGCGTTTGGGTATGTTAGAAAAGGTCTTTTCTTACATTGTGTTTTCTGCTTCCTGTCTTACAGGAGAAACATTATAATGAATATTTTTTTGTTCATTTTGTGCAATGATTGGAACTCTTGCTTTTGAACATGGTATATAATTGTAAACATTAGATCCTGTTCTGAACTCTTATAGGTTTAAGTAGCAGTTGCATGATGGCATTACGGCTTGATTATATTGTGTACAAGTTAGAAAATTAACATTAATTTTCTTCCTGGCTAGTGAATTACAATGCTGAGTTTAGAAAAAATAATTGCCTACTCATTAATTTGTTTCGACTATCAGTAAAATATCGTTATGTTCTGAAATGACTCTGTTAAAAAAAAAAAAATCATTTCAGTTAGAAGCTATTATGTAGATTTTAATTTGCCTATGCATGTCATTTAAACTTTCATTTCCTTGACCTACAGCATTATACTGATGACGCAGTTACAAATTAGGTAAATGGAATGTCTGCATAGCAAACAAAACACCATTCAAAAGTTCTTCTTTCATTAATTTTAAAATTAATCTTTGGTTTGATATTATGAAGTGAGATTATTTACCAAGTAGCAGGAGGGAGGAATCCTAAGGAGACACAGCTGTGAAATCTTATATGGGTATATTCTGTAGTATGTGCATTCCTCTTATTCTAACATTTTAACATTGAAATGTGGTGTCAATAAATCATTACTCTCTTCTGCTTTTTGAGAAAAAATTGTGTAAATCTGAAATTATTCATAAATTGAGGAAAGAAGAAAGGGGAGCAAGGATGTGCTGAACCTTTTGAAGATGGGAACAAGTAATCTAATAATCCTTTATCACTGATGGAATTTGAAGGTTCTAAGTAGTCTGCAAAAATTGTAATATGAGAGCCTTTTCTTTGTGTAGGTATATATTTGCTTTGATCCTTCTAAGAACCTTATGAAGCAGTCTGCCACAGAGGGAGATGCCAGCTGTGACTCGGAGTTTGTGAGCCTTGATGAAGCCCTGAAATGGTGCAATAAAAGTGTGGAGTGTCTTCCTCTTCTAACACACTTCCGAACAGGTATACTAGTGTGTTTATTTTCCCTGTTGTTTCATGTGGATGTACAAAAAGCCTGAAGTTGTTTCTGAAGAATAGGAATAACTGTATTTCTATGTATCTTTCAATAAAACTTTTGGAAAGTAAGGAGTAGCACTACACTATAATCGTGAGTGTTAAAAAAAAAAATGCTGAGGGGAGACCTTATCTTATCACTCTCTACAACTACCTGAAAGGAGGTTGTAGAGAGGTGGGGGTATATCTCTTCTCCCAGGTAACAAGTAATAAAGAAATGGCTTCAAGTTGCGCCAGGGGAAGTTTAGATTGGATATTAGGAAAAATTTCTTGACCGAAAGGGTTGTCAAGCGTTGGAACAGGCTGCCCAGGGAAGTGCTGGAATCACCATCCCTGGAGGTATTTAAAAGACCTGTAGATGTGGTGCTTAGGGACATGGTTTAGTGGGGGAATTGGCAGTGTTAGGTTGATGGTTGGATTTGATGACCTTAAGGGTCTTTTCCAGTCTAAATGATTCTTCTATTCTGTAGTCATATGCTTTTACTTTTCATGAAATTGAGACTTCTGTGTCATTCTGCTCCACTGGAAAATGATGGAAAGAACTCAGACTTCTGATGCCTGTTGAAGCTGACAAACTGAGCTTAGATTGCATGTGGCAGAAATAAAACTTTTCCCTTAAGGTGACTGTCATGGAAGCTGTAGCTGTGAAAATCTTGCTATTAAATATTGAAAAGACACAAGCTATGTACAGAAAATCATGTTACCAAGAGTTAGAAGTTATGTGAACCCTGAAGAGCATCACTTCACTTTTTTCTGGATTTCTCTGTTTAGGCAAAAGATGGGCTTTAGTTCTCTTGTCCACAGCTGTTGGGCCTAAAATAACATAAAGTATGTCGGTCTAAAATGTTGCAAAGAAACCAGTTATTGCTAGTATTTGGTTCTACCAACTAGTAAAATTCTGGTTGAGATTTTAGGCAGCATCTGCCTTGTGTCCTCCAGACTATTGTCTATTATCTTACAGATCAATCTGTTTACTTAATGGAAATGTGCAAATGAGTTGAAATTGAAAAGTTTCAATGTTAAACAGTTTGGATCACTGTCTTTACCAAGCAATTTTCTGTTCATTCTTATCATTGCCATGTGAGGTAGAGAAACTTAACTTAAATTGCATACTAATGATTGTGAATTGGCATTCAGAGAGAATTGGAGGATACAGAGAACAAAACAGTAGCGTGAATTAGAGAAGAAAGAAAAAACTTAATCTCATTCACAAAGTAAAATGGATTTTCAAGTTCAGTTAGTTTGTACTGTACTGTAGGTATATTTTGGGGTGTTCAGTGGTTTGTTTTTTTTTCTTTTTACAGAAATGCCTTGCCTTGTAGAATACCAGGATGGTATATGGTATAGAGCAAAGCTCCTCTCCATTGAAGAATTTGACCCTGTTAAGATCCTAGTTCAGTTTGTTGACTATGGTAGTTTTTCAGTTGTCCCAACGGACAGGTAAATACATAAGAAAAAAACGCATGTCTATGTATGTATACACTTAAAATATGTACTTATACATAAGTGTATTTTTATATAACTATAGATATATATAATAATTTAGCATTAGATTTCAATTGGAGAGAAAGTTGGTTGGCTGGTTAAATAATTTCTGTCTGCAGGGTATGCGCCTACCTCTCTTTCTCAGGTTGTTCTGAGAAGCCCGTCATTATACTATCAGATTTCTCCATCATCTTCAGGTTACTTAACCTATGAAGTAGGCTCAGGTTTATAATCTGCTTTTGCACCCAAGAAGCTTACACAAAATAAGGACTGAGCCCCTCAGGTATACAAACAAATCCTCTGATCCTGTGTGACTGCAATCTACATGTAAGACAGCTGGGGAATATGATGAGGGAGTGTCTGAATGGGATGCACCCCGTGCTGCTCGTGTGGGAATTGGAAGTTCAAAGCTCTGTTCTGCCTGGTGCTGAGCCACTCTAGAACCTGCTCCTGGGCTGGCACACAGATATCAGCTAAGGGTCTCAAACACCCCAGGCTTTTAGTGTCCCCTAAGCTTGTCTGAATTTTCTCTCTTGAAGCACTTATACTTTATATATATATATATATACACACACTGCTTCATCACATTGATTTGCTCTTGAGCTCATTGGGGGATCTACAGGTCCTTGCTGAAGAAGACGTAAAATAGGGATTTGAACAGATTTCCTGCTTCACAGACTGAGGGTCATGAGAGAGAGAGAGTGTGTGTTTTACTTCAGGGTGGCACTTCCTGCTCTGCTTCCCCATTCCCTTGCTTCTGGGATAGAAAGGTAGAAGAATGGGGAGATGATCATATAAACCCAAGGTACCTGTTTGTAATAGTGTGTCTAGAGCACATCCAGGTGTGAAGCACTTAGGACCACAAAGGTCTATGTCATTTTCCAGATGCACCAGATTTGGATCCCGCATTGTGATAACTTGTGCTTGCATTCCAGTGCTCAAATTTGTATTAGGCCCTTCAGACTCCACCCCAAGCACTGTAATGGGGAGCCAGTGTGCTTGGAGGGGTCTGTATGATACTGTTCCGCTTCTTGATAGTTACTGTGCTGCAGTCCTTTAGAAGGGCCTGGCCTTACCTGATGAATTGTTCAGTCTGACACCAGAATGTAGTAGAGCAGGGAGACTCTGATCCCAGTTTCCCTACTGTAAATCTGCTGCATTAACTATTAAGCTATCCTTAGGTCCATACTGACAGTTTAGCTTGACAGGTGGATTGCTGCCGGCAAACACTTTTCATTTTTGTTTTAGGTTGCGTCACATACCTTATCATCTGCTGAAGTACCCTGTTCAGGCAGTAAGAGCTCTGTTGGCTGGATTTAAACCTGCTTTATATGACAAAAACGTAGAAAGAATTCCTTATTCCCCAGAATGGAGTGTGGAAGCATTATGGGCTATGATGGAGTGTGTTGAAGGAAAACAGCTCTCTGCTTCCATACTTGTGAGAAACACTTCCTTCTTTTCTCCTAGTTCTTGCAGAGGCTAAAATTCTTACTAGAACTCAGTATTCAATTTCTGAGTATTTGTTTTACTATGAACCCTCATAATTTAAAGTTGTGAACCATTTACCATGAAGGAATTCTGATGAAGAGAGAAAATCATGTGGTGCTGCTCTTAATCCTGCAAACAAAAAGTTTCTGAGCATTCCTGTTACTTTAAAACCAGTTTCCTTTATTTAAAACCAGAAATATTCTTTGTATGTTCACAGTTCCATTTAGGTAGTGAGTGTAGCCAGTAACTTCTACTGTTGGTTAGCTTGAGATATAAATCTGTTACTGTCAAAACTCTGTCAACTTCTGGTTTTCAGGCTCTTTCACCAGAAGTCACCATTTCCTTGTATGAAGATGATGAAAATCTAGTTCATATGAAACTGATAGAAATGGGACTTGCAGATTTGGATGAGTAGCGTGTAAGTACAGTGAATATGAACTACAAATTCATACCATTGCGAAGGTATGATTTCAAAAGTTTTAAGCAAAGTCTTTAACTGTCAGTAATGCTGACAACTAGAGTTCATTTTTAAAAAAAAAATCCCTTCTGTCCATACTTCTACTCTTTTAATAAAATAAAATGCTGCTTAAAAAATTTAATTTCTTTACGTACACGTTACTGAAGCGCACAGTATATATAGCTTTAGGAACTAACAGGTACTGAAACAAAGAGCCCTAAGGCAGTATAACAGAAAGAGCTTTTGCTGCTAGTAACTGAAGAAGGTAGCTTGCAGATGTGTGGCAGTGTATGCTGCCCAAACAATCAAAATTAATTGTTTGTCTTTATTTTCAGCATTCAATCTCAATGTCCAGTGCCAGTGGTTCTCAGATCTGTGATAACATCTGGATATCCATACAGCTAGTCACATGCGGACTATTTTAAACGAAAAGCTTTAGAGTATGTGTTGTCTACCAAGAATACTGGAGACGTGGATTTTCAAGTTTCTTGGTCAACTCTATGTTAAGTAGTCCCTTTCTCTCCCATTTAATAAGTTCTCTTCTAATGTATGTTTACAGATAATGTTGCCAACACCTGAATCTTGAAATAGTGAAACTAAATGCTCAAATCTCAATCTCTTTTGACCTTAGAGCCTGAAGTATTGTTCTGTGATATCCTTTTCATAAGAGTAGATAGAATTAATGTATAGTAGTAAAGAATAAGCTAAAAGCTGTTCTAGTTCTAGTATGTTGTTAGAAGACTTGAAGGGAAAATGATTGTTTTATTACTGTGATGTGACTCTTGTTTATGTTTCAGGCATATTTGGTGACAGACTTCTCCAGTACCAGAGTCTGGAATGGGGAGTGAACAGTTGGGGGTGGGGGAGAGTTACTATCTTTGTTCTGAAACACATTTGCATTGCTGTTGTTTTCTGTTTTCAGTCAGGATGAGATGGATGTGTTTTGGGTGTCCTTGCACCTCCTTCCTACTCCTGGAGCTGCAGTGTTCATTTGAAAGTGTTGGAATAAACAGGAGCTTGTTTTCCTTTATTGCTATAGTATTTAAGGTTTCTTTGGACGTCTCTTTATTGTACTAGTGTAGTATATGCTTCACCTTTAAAGCTCAGCCCCTTTCAGTCTCCCCATGGAGAATTTTGTCTACATGATATAGGAAAAAAAATACATGATGAAGACTCCACAACTGCTCTGGGCAGCCAGTTCCAGTGCTCACTCACCATCACAGTAAAAGAGTTTTCTTGATGTTCAGAGGGAACCTCCTGTCTTTCAGTTTGTTCCCATGTTTGTGCACATACACGTGTCCCCTCATGCATGTCTCTTCCCTCAAGATCACGTGAAAGCAACTGTACAAAACTTCTCAGTAGTGTTGCTCAGGCATGCTGCAGGGGTAGCTTGCCTCTTTATACTCTAGCAGTGGAAGAATCCTTTCACAGTTTTAGTACATATTGTGGTATTAATCAGACGTGCAAATACCCTATAAAGCTGTTATGTGCTCATCTTCAAAATGTGCTTCGTTCCTTAATTTTTCTAAAAAGTTGTTTATCAACCATCTTGAAAGTGATTAACCCCCAGATTACATAAGACCTGCTGTTTAAGATAGGCAGCCCAACCAAGCATCTTCTAGTTGCAAATGAGCATAGTTTCTACTAGTGCAAGTTGATTTACCCCTTGAGTAAAAAAGGGCACAGGCACAGTAACTGCAGAGCGTGTTTTCACTGAGGAAGAGGGTACAAGGGGAAGAAAGTATCTTCTACTGTGCATGAGAATGAAAAAAATTTTTCAGCTTCTGTGAGAATGGAGAGTTAGAGCAGACACTTTATTAGTACCACTTTGCTTGTAGACACTGCAGAATTTTAAAAGACAAATCAGCTTAAAACTGCCTCTTAAGTGGAAGAATTGGATGAGATTACTTTTGTTGATTTGTAGTGTTGCCTCCCACATGCCTGAGGAACCTGTCCCACAGTCTTGCCTGTCCTAGCCTTATTATGTGGATGAGCAGTTTACAGAACAGAGTTTGGGGTCTGCTAATGCTGTTGCCTCCTAACTGTGAGATGAAGAAGATTATGAAGGAACAAGGACAACCTAAGGCTAACTGAAAAGGAATGCTGCTATTCATTTATGCTTTTAAGTCAAGCAATAAGTAAACTAATACCCAGACTCTTAAATCTGGGGCATCTGCTGTATTTCACCAGAGCAGGGGTTCCAACAGCACTTTTTACCTTGGACTGAGGAATCTTCTGTTAAATATCTAAAATAAGGTAATCTACAGCTGTCTGATGCATTTTCACTGACAGGTCATTTAAAAAAATGCCCTTTAAACCACACATGACAATACTGAATCAGTAAACCGCTGCTTAAAAGTAGGAATGGAAAAAATTAGAAAAAGCTCAGATGAAGTAACATCCACTGAAAAATAAATTTATTACAGAAAAACTATAAACCATATATACACAACAAGCTTAAAGGGGTTTCACTTCTTGTTTACAGGAATGTACATTATTTTTGCTGATGTGCTAACACTTCCAATAGTTCTGACGTTACCTACACCTTGGTGTCTATGATAATATTACCATCCTTGTCCTTTACTCTTACTCTCCCAGAGACATACTTTGTTTCCTGCTGTCCATTCATGTACACAGTCTTGACAGTACCATCTGGATACTCCCGTCTCTTGAACTGTGATGTGTGTAATTCTCTCTGGCCATTATTGAACTCTATAGTTTTGCTTCCATCTCTGCATTAAATAAATGTATACAAGTATTTTAAAAAAAAAGAAAAAACAACAAACATTGTAAGGACTATCCATAGGCTTTAAGCTTAATCTCAGAACAAACATTCAGTCTGCAAGCCTAAATAAAAGAACTCTGAAAAAAAAAAATACACTATTTGTGAAAAGCCTGTTTTGTTAAACGTCATCCCAGCTGGTTGGTACTCAGAAACCTATTTCTGTGGAACTAACATGACTTCTTTATACTTGAGAGCATCTACTGCCCTTTCTCTGCACTAAATCTATTGCTGCAACAGTCCAAGAAAAGTTTAAAACTTAATGTTTTGAGTGTTATCAGTTATCAGTCAGACCTGCTTGTCACACTAGCTAGGTTCTCACGTGTTCTCTAGAATTATGCATAAATTAGAAAAGTTTCTCAGGTTAGGGTATGAGAAAATACACACAGGCATGCAGTCTTTACGTCTCCTCCAAGCTAGCAAAAAAAATTTCAAACATTAAATACATGTTCACAGTACAGTACATTCAAATGTAAACTAGAAACAGATCTGTCACCATATACTGCCTCTGTCAGTAAGCCCTAACTGCTACTTTCCCATCAACAGCCTCGGGTGCCTGAAAAGGAGAGCTTACCGCTGAATACGAACAATAGTACCATCTGGAAAGATACTTTCTTCTTGCCCATCCGTAAATAAATTTTTAATAGTTTGATCAGGGAAGGTAATTTCTTTCTTGCCATCAGGATAATGCTTCTCTGAAATGTATTTTGAGACAATATGCTTATTACATAATTGCAGGTATAAATACGGGCAGCAATTTTGATGGTTGATTGGTTTGGGTGGTTTCGTTACCTATTTGTCCATTTGAAAATTGTAAGACCTCTAAGCCATCAGAGTATGTAGTATGTGTAGTCTTAGCATCAGCATAATAATAAATCTGCAGAAAACAGGCCAGATTTAACATAACTAGTGAGAAATTTCATGTGAGTGTACACATGTGTGCATAAATAAGTATTTATAGAAAAGTGCAGAAGATGCAGGATACGTACCACTGTTTGATCAGGCATAACCTGCTTCACATCCCCGTTGAAGAAGGTTATAGTTATGGTCTTCCCATCAGAACCCACTTTTTTCCATGTCCCGTTGGGGAAAAATATGAGGTGACAGCCATTTTTCAAAATCTTTTCAACCTAACAAATACATTATTCAAGGTCAATATTGAACCATTACACTCGCACACTCATTCCTCTTTCACAACAGCTGTCTTGTGCCAAGCGCTCATTTTACCTTTCCATCAGGATAAGCAGTTTCTCTCTGTATCTCTTCACTGTCTGTACATGCAGGTCCAGATGGTAGTGGCACACGAGCTTCATGAGGAGAGGTGTCCTGAAATGACAATAATTTAAGCATAAACTCAAATCAAGCTTCGTCTTTATATTTTTTTCCTAGGCTGACGGGTATTTTAGGAAACAAGGAGCATCAGGGGAGGAAGACAAGTATAGGAAGGCATAAACACAATCTGGGTTTTATGTAACTCCTAGGTATAACTCAGGTGGTAGGACAGACTGAGACTCGGCAATAATTGGTTGTCTGCAGTCAGCTGTAGCCTGGACTAAAGTGAAATTCAGTATTGTGTTGTAGCATGGTGCTCAACTGCATTAAGTCATCCGTATCAAGGTATGAAACAGTTGATGAAGTTTCACTACACCGGAATGCTACCTACAGCAATTAATGTAAGAATTAATCCAACCATTTACAAGATTCTTGCACAGTTTCCCTACATGGAGCATATAAAACACCCCTCTTTTTCCCCCTCCCTCAAAAAGTAAAACATTTTGCAAAATTCAAGGGAGCAGGAGATAATTATTTCATTCTAGTTCCTCAGCCAAAGAATGTTGCAACTACTAGGCACAGGTAGAACATTCTGCATTGACTACTACATAGCCATTTTCTGATATGACAATAAAATGGCAGTTAAAGAGCACAGCAGTTGAGTCAACAGCTTCACCAATCACCTTCCAGATACTCATTTAAGTACAAGTAACTATTGTTTTATTTTGGGTTCCCCCCACCCGCCCTTAAAAATCAAATCAAGATGCAGAACTTACTACCATAAAAGTCTTAGAAGAATCTTCTAGTGCCACCATTGTCTCAGAGTTGCTTCTGTCACTAGCAGATGCTGATGCAGGTGTTCTAGAAAGCTTTCCTACTCAGATACATGTGATAAAGTTCATATGGACAGCAAAATCAAAGTACAGTTTAAAAGTGTTATATAGGAGGTCAAGATGTATAGGACACCTACATTTAAGTGCAGTAGAAACTGAAAGCAGCATATTTATGAAAGGAATCAGCATAAGCCAGCTCCCTCAAGTATGTCATTGAAGAATCACTGCAACCGGCATAATACTTGCACTTTCCTATTCCATTGCTGTAGATTTACAAAGGATTTTTTCCCACCCCTGGGGATCTAGATGACATTATTAGTTATGCCTTATAATGAATAAAGGAAGCTAATGTAACTTCTAACAGGAACTGATTGGCAGACTTCTCCTATGTCTCCTAGCACATCAGAGAGATTACCAAAATAAAACCAGCAAGGGCTTCAATTCTGCAACATACTCCTCTAACAGATGACGTAATGGTTGTTTGAGCTGTCAGAGGTGTCAACAAGTACCCTCCGGTTACTTTTCATATGTAATATTCATTAGGAAGTGGTATAGCTGCCAACAGCATTTCCTCCTAACTGCAAACAAAGAACACCCACTACAGCACTGCCCATACGATTATAGATGGTGCTAACAGAAGGTTCTGAAGAAACACGGCAGTTCCAATGCTATCAGCATCATCACCTAATCAACATCTGTGGCTTGAAGAACGTCAATGATGAATGCCATTTTGGATTACAGAATGCAGCTTCTGGTATGCTCCAGAGCACCAAACGTGACCAGAATAGTCTCATCACAGCCTTCTCCAGAATCTTACCCTGTGAGGTATTTATCCATATGTTCAATGAGTCCATTACAACCTATTCTCTCACCTCACTTTTGAAATGATAATGCGCTCTTTGTAATAACAGCCGAAATCCACATTAATTTTCTTTAAAAGACTTAACAGAATTCTGTGATTAGATAAACATACCTTTTGCCTGTGAATAACTTCTGCCATTTATCCTGCTGCACTTCTGTACTGGAAGCAGCTGAGATGCAGTTTGACTTTTTGGGCCTCTATTTGGTAGACACTAAAAGAAAGTTATTTGTGGTTTATGTGACATTATTCATAAATGTTCATACAGCGGCAAAAAATTTAGACACCATGTGACAAAAAATTTACTGGAACCTTTCTGCACAAACTATACATTTTTGAGGTTCAGTCAGCAGAAAGGCTTGTGTGAGGTAGCCCAAGCTATACTTTGGGAACTCTTCCTCTGTCTGCTGCCTCGTTACCAACAATGGCAGAATGTTAATTTGGTGCAAGCAATCCAGAATAACAGTTACAGTTTCAAAATGAAATATAACTGCTTTAGACAATGGTGAACTGCCTGGTTTGCCTGGCTGATCCTTAAGGCGCAGAGGTTCACAGGTTAGGTCCAATCTATGATTTTTCTCTTATAATTGCATCACTTTGAATTTCTAAGATGAGTTCCTCAACAGAATGGATGCTGCATGTTGTGAACATTCACATTTGGAGAGAATGTGACGTTAACAAAATTCTGTGTCTGTCACCACTACTGGAGTCCCAATATCAGTAAATTAAAAGTAAACATCTAGGCTGTAGCTGTTGGATTCCAAGTTTATGATCCAAAACTCAGTATTCACACAGATGAACTTAAAACACCAAGATTAATAACTTACAGATTCTGCCCTTTTTAGAGTCATCCCAGAATTTTCTATTTTTCTCTTGCTTTCAGCAGCTTCTACTTTCTTCCAGGCTTCTAGACGAAACCTCTCCATAATTTTGACTTCCTCTTTTAGCTCCATATTCTCATTTGCTAAAGCTTCTATTTGATCTTTCAGGCGTCGGTGGGTGGTTGACCATTTTGCCTCTTTTTGTTTTAAATCTTCCTGTAACTCTGCAATCTGCTGTTTTAAAGCCTTAGAAAAATGCATGTTTATAAATTAAAGGGCTTTCATTTTTTAATATATTAGAAGATTTTAATGTTCCAATAGAAATACAAAAACACACAAAAAAGCACAACAGTGGCAAAAGAGTAAGATCAGCTTAATGGGGGAGAAAGTGAAAGGTTGCAGAAGTTTTCTTCCCTGAGACAGTATTATTTACTTTACCAACTTTATAAGCTCAGCTTCAATCACAGGAAGTGTCTTTATTGCCTTCTTGGTATCCTTTACACTTCATAGATTGGCCAGTACAAATACACTTTAGATAGAAATGTGAAATGTTTAAGGCTACCCTTGAGAGAACCCTTCAAAAATCTTGGGACAGGAAAATAGGGAGGACACAGTCACATAAAACACACGAGAATCTGCCTAGCCAGTTTAGCAAATGTTACTCCAATCTGTCGAAGTTATATTAGGAAAATGTAGGGAAGGAAGAGGGAAATCCATGTGTGATGTTTAATAAAAGTTGTCTGTACGCCTCAAGTACCATACATCCTGACAACCAAGGAACAAACAGATCTTATTTCGTACATCTCTGATACCCAAAGACCTACAAGTAATAATAAAATGTAACTTTGAAAATTGTAGATTACTACCTTTACTATACAACAGTTATAGACAGAATAAAACTCAAGTACAGCTCTAATTTGCACTTTGATCCACTACCATGAATAAAAACTTACAACTTAGTATTAACTAGAGCAATTTTGTATCAAAGTTGAAGATCATTCTACCATAGTCATGAGCAGTTTTCAGTATGGAAACCTGACAAAAGGATTTGCTTATCAGGGGTTTTTGCCTTAAAACCATCAAACAAGGTTGTGGAGACTGTAGTTCCTTCCTTAATTAGGCCATGTCTACTAGCAGTTACCATCTTAAAATCACTTGCAACCTTTCAATTAATTTAGAATTTAGTTCTCAACTGCCTTTAAATTAAGTGTTCCTGTGCAGACTAGAAGAATAACATATTTTTATACCTGAATTTCATCACGTTCTTTTTTATCTGGAATTGCTCTAGCTTCTGTGGTATATTTTTCAAAAACTTTACGCTCCTTTTGCAGTTTTTTCATTTCCTTTTTTTTATATTCTTCAATTTCAGCCAGTTCTTTGGCTTTCTGCTGTTGAAAGTCTGCAATTTCTTTCCTGTAATTATGAAACAAAATTGTTGGTTTAGCCCCAAACTGGGGGTTTTAATCTGGATGTTAAGGAAGAAAATAAAGACTG
Organism: Anarhynchus alexandrinus; assembly: GCA_008711295.1. Taxonomy (NCBI): domain Eukaryota; kingdom Metazoa; phylum Chordata; class Aves; order Charadriiformes; family Charadriidae; genus Anarhynchus; species Anarhynchus alexandrinus. The sequence continues at coordinate 5,734,737 of VUYV01000034.1, read as the reverse complement.
AATTTTGTGGTCATTGATTCCAATCCAGCATCTTTACCCCCGGGAAGACTTACCTATAAATGGTATTACTTATTTAGGTAGTAAGAATTATCACACAGCTAGTGTTTGAAGTCCAACAATTTCTATTTTTATATCTTCTAGTCACAAAAGTTATCCTGAATTTAACAAAGCTTTAGCTAAAATGTTCCAACATTCTTCAGAGCAGTAGAACACCATTCCCCCAAAATTACCAGGGAAAAAGAATCTGCTAACAGCAGCAGGTCACAAATTAAATATTAGCCAACGACATGATTCTGTTTCCAAACAAAACAAAAGTGACTTTGGTAGGAATAGGTTTGCCACATTTAAGTCACCAGAGATGATTATTCTGCTCTATATGTTGCTTATAAGTCCCCCAGTTTAAATGAAAATATTCTCCAGTCCAAAGGAAGAACATCAATCATGTTAGTGTGAAGATCAGTTTTGCAAGATCAATTTAGCACTGTGTTATCACTCAGAACAAAAATACACAAATTCTCTCATGTGTAGCCTTTAAGGACATCATATTAAACTAGCAGGGGTTCTTAATATTATAATTTGTGTGCGAGTAATAATTACAGTTTAATATCTGTCTAGAGCAACAACCGTTTTCTTGACCTATGTCTCCACTGTAACTGAAACACAGCAATTATTGACCCGTGCTGTTGGTGACTGGACATTATGATAGTCTGGAACATACTATGTAAGCAAATGCACCAAAATGTTTCAATCAAAAATTACCTGATATTTGCCAAGGCATGCGCTCTTTCTTCACGGAGTTTAGTTAGAGTTGCATTTTCAGCTCTGAATCTCGCTATTTCAGTTTCCAATTCAGCGAGTGTATTTCTCAGTACCTGGGATGGAACAGTGTTGCCTGTCAAAGAACAGCCAGATGCAAGTTATCTAAGTGGCACCCATAAGACTGAAGTAAATTATTATCACACACCAGTTAAAAAAAAAAAAAAAAAAATCAAGTGATACTATTTTAGAGATAGTAGTAGTATTGCAAAAAAACCAAAAATTATACTATTCACATAACACAGAAGTGACATTTTAAAGCACTCTGCACTATTTACTCAAGGACCTCAAACATTGAGTATATCTATCATCTTTGTAGAACTAAATATATACTAGGAATTGGAATGTTAAGGGCTTCATGTCAAGCTAGAGAAATTAAATGAAGGTATAAGGGCCAAGCATCAAACAGGGAAGTTTACGGTTGAAGTTTTTCCAAGTTTTATTCACAACAACGTCTGTTCACACCCATCACCGATATGAAACCTGCTGCAGAGACCGATAATAGTATTTGTGGGCTTTTTTGCCATCCCAGTTTCCTGTTCAGTCACTACTTAACACTCCCAGAGTTTTAATAGTCTGCTTCTGAGTATGCAAGGGAAGAGTGTAAATACTGATGTTGCAGTGTAGGTAGTTGCCTCATTCACCCTTAAATGCTCTGAGATGCAGTTAAAAAACCCCTATCCCTCTTCCTGCAAACAACATCTAGCAGGCATCTTTAGGCAACCCTACAAAATCAATTCAAAATCAAAGACAATAAGCAGAAATAGCAGCTTTCATAGGAATTTCTCATAAAAACCTAAACAAAATCCTAAACATTCATTGGAGCAGAGTTTGAAACCAAGATCTCACCACCTTGCAGAGAAGAGATTTAAATGCTAGGCTATGCCATCATGCTTTCACTGAACAATTGGATTTTTAATGATCTCACATAAATGCAACAGCTTCAACGGGAGCTTTTCGAGGCAGTCCTTCCCCAGACTATAACCATATGGTCGAAATCAAGTTGGGCAAAGCAGAAAAATGAATCCATGTTTCCCATATTCCATGTGAATTCTCTAGATGCTATACTACTGTTGGAAAATATGAACAGGGCTGCCACCTCCTTATATTTTCTAAGAGGAACAAGCTAACCTAACAGTGCATAGCATTACCATACTATGGTGTAAATGCTCACTGTCATTGGAAGGGGAAGTACCACTTCATTTTTGGCATGCCTTTGACACTTTCCTTGATTTGGAAACAGTGATCAGGCGGCCCCAGATCAAGTTAGTTCAATGAGTTAGTCTGACACAAAACTAGCCTCCAGGGGAAAAAACAAAAAAAAAAAAAAAAAAAGAAAAAGTTCTCACTCATCGTACTAATTCTGCAAGCTGCATAATTGTTAGATCTGACACCAGACATGCAACCAGGAGAGGAGCTGAAAGGTGAGAACAGTGCCATTCCTGGCAGCACCCTTTGGTGTAATCTCAGGTTGCAGCTTAAGCGTAAAAAGGAAAGACTTGTAATATATTTCTTCAACATTTCCTACCAGTTGCTGTTCTTTCGTCTCCTGGCTCGTGTTCCACATTTGATCTAATTTCATGCTCTGAATGACAGCCTGCCTTCTGTTTTGGTTTCAGTGAAGGAAACAGTTTCATCATCAGGTTTGATACAGGAGGTCCATTTGAGTCACTGTCCACTGCAGACTCTTCGGACACTTCATCTCCGCTCTTTGAAGCAACTTTTCTCTTTATTGCTTTATCTGGGACAGTTGTATCATTCTTACTCGAAAAGTCTATCTGTAAAGGTATTTTAGTATATTTTTCAGGTAAATCACTGTTAACATAATTTTCATCAAGATCACTCCATGTTCTTTCATCGTCAAACTCAAACTTACTCCTACTTATACAAGACACGCTTCTCTGACGGTCTGAAGCTTTTCTAATCTTTTGCTTTGACAGCGCACTGCAATCTTTGTCTGAAAAGCCAAGGTCAGCATCTTCATTTTTGCTTTCTTTGCTGATATCTGTAACAGAGCCTCCATAATCAAAAAATTCTGGATCACTTTCTCTATGGCTCATAAAGGATGTCTTAACACCTTCGTTTTCATGCTTTAATGTGGTCTCAAATTCACTCTCAGAATCTGTAGTAGTATCACCCTCACCCTTATCTTCATTTACAATCCATTGATTACTTTTTAAAGCAGGAGCTGCTGTCATGGAAGAAGCTGAAAATATTTCACTGTCCATTTTATTCAATGGATCCTTCGTGCTAAAAGCTGTTCCTGAATTTGAGACTGTACGCATAACTGCTCTATCATTTGTATTTCCCAGTGTCATACAGTCTGCCTTTTTATTTTTCTTATTTAGAAGTTCAACAGCCAGCACCTTTACTTGCTGCTGTTTTGCTTTGATAGGGGTAGAAGACATTCTACGTCCTTTTAAAGTTTGCTGATCGTGATCTAAGATCCTTTGCACAAACGAGGAATTACTTGAGAACGATATTTCATCTGCAGCTTGTTCTAGAAACAAAAATTCATCTAATTCTAGATTCTCCTTTTCTTTTTCTTTCTCCCAGTTTTCCAGCTTATTCTGAAATGAAACTTCAAAAGACAGTTCTGGATCTTTTTCAGGGTGACCTACAGGACATTTAGAATTAGGAAAGGCACTGGCCAGCTCATGAGACAACCGAGGCTTTTCTGTGCCAGGTAATTTGTTTCCAATTTTGCCAGTGTTAGACTTCAGAAATTCTACTACATTTTCTTTATTTTCCATTTTATTGTTAATTTCTGATGGGAAAGAATCTCTTGTATGTTCATCATGATTTTTTCCTGGTTGCATTCTTGTTTCTAATGGTGAGATATCTTTTCCATTGTGATTCCTGAGTACCAGGGTCTTCTGAATAGGACAGTGTTTTGCTTTATCAGGGTGGTTATATTTTTTACACAGTCCAAAAGGCTTCTCAGAAACCAGTTCTTTGCCAGGAGGCGTAGTTTTCTTCTGTATTTGTGATCTGTCCACTTTAATAACATTTCTGTCATCTGAAGCCTTTTGTTGAATCCTTGGGGTGTTTTCTCCAACTTTTGTAATTTTAGATTTGGCATTAGTGAATCTTGTTAAGCCTTCTCCTCTTTTCAGGAAAGGTCGTTTGATCACTGGTTTTTGAATGGCTGGTCCATTTGTCTCCTGAAAAGGGGTAAGGAAAAGTAAACCACAAAATGTTAAAAAGCCCCTTGGACAGTTTGAAGTTTTCTTCAAATAAACCCCACATATGACTACAAATTTATATAGTATATTTCTATCGGATTTTTAAAGACTTCTTAAACAAGTGAAATATTTGGTGCTTATTGTTTTATTTTTAAGAACATGAATATTGCTTTCAGTGTTAGATTTTGATGCTAGAATCTTCTTTGTACATTTTTAAAGCACCTATCACATCTTGGCACAATATATAAAGAACAATAAAGATTAAAAATAAATAAATAACCTGTAACTTCTGGTTTTGCTCCAGACGCTGCTCTTCGAGTTGTATCTGTTCTTCCAGGAATTCTTCAAATGTCTGTTTCTTCTCCTGAATCGCAGCTTTAATAGGTCTAGTGTAATTAAAAAAAAAATCAAGTCTTACATTTCTATATAAAATAACTGTGTTTAACGTCAGTGTTATTCAAAGACCTAAGGTGTAATTACATAAAATATGACAAATTATGAGGTACTTTGATCATTAAGTGTCAGTTAATCTGAGAAATGCATTATGACACTAGCTGTTTATCTTTTGACAAATGGTTTATCAAATCTCTGCTATAGTTCATATATATATCTAAAAGATACTGTATGCAGGTTTTGCTGTTTCTTCTTTCACTGTTTTTCCTCAGTGACCCATTCTTCTACCCAGACCACCAAACTTTCACTCATATTTTACTCATACTGCCAATTTCTACAGTATCACCTTCCTACTCAGTAATGCTACTGAGATCATGTTCCTTGTCTCTCCCTTTGATACTCATCCCCCTTCACAGCCTTGTACTGGGTCTGGCTGGGAAGGAGTGAGCTTTCCTCATAGCAGCCCACATCGTGCAGTGTTTTGGATTTGTGACTACAACAGTGTTGATAACACACCAATGTTTTAGCTATTACTGAACACCACCTCCACAGCATCAAAACTTTGTTTGGTTTTTCATGCTCCTCCACCCCCAGCAAGTAGGCTGGGGGTGGGCAAGAGGCTAAGAGGGGACACAGCCAGAACAGCTGACCTGGATTGACCAAAGGGATATTCAATGCCATATAACCTCATGTTCAGCAGTAAAACCTGCGGCCTTGGTCTTCCAAAAGTAGCTGTTGCTCAGAGACCAAGTGGGCATCGGTCTGCTTGTGAGAGGTGGAGAGTAACAGTCTTTGCATCAGTTGGGGTTTTTTTTCCCCCCTCTTTCCTCTACTTTTATCTCAACCCTCAAGTTCTCTTGAGTTTGCTCCTCTGATACCCTCTCCCATTCTGCTCTGGGGGACAAAGTGAGCAAGCGACTGGGTGGGTGTTTAGATGCTGGCTGAGCTCAACCCACCACAGCCTGGAACAAGTATTTCTTGCTTTCGTGATGATCCAGCAGACAAGGCAAAGCTTTAAGACAATGCCAACCACTACTTCTCTTTTACCAACTCCATCAACAAAGCTTTTACCACACATAAGAAGGCTTCTGCCACAAGCAGTATTATTACTTCTTAGCCATAAACAGATGTTTAAACAAACATAATTCCTGGTAATAACCTGAAAAGTCACAGTCTTATACTCCTCCTTCAAATTGCTACTTTTGCCATGTAAGAGTGGATAGGAGGCTGTAATAAATCAAATTAGGAACAGTAATTATAACTGCTTATATTCTAAGCCTATATTAAAACATGCTTCTAAACTACCATAACTCGTATTATCCATTTCATAAAAACTGCCTAATAATGGTCTGAATTACCTTTCCTCTGTATTAGTCCACAAATGTTTTCCTTCGCTGGAATTTTCAGAGAGATTTGCACTTTCCACACACAAAGGATCAATATGATGATCTTCACTCTCCATTAATATTTCCATCTTTTGTTCTGCACACCACATATTTTTTCCTATGAGTTAAAAGAAAATTTTTTTCCTCCCCAACAACAAAACAGTTTTCAGCTCATACTTTAAGCAGCATTAAGGTCAGATTAAAACCAGAAAGGAGCTTCATGGTAACATAGTCTTAATTCCTACATAAAATAGTCCTAAGATTTCCCCAAATTAATTCTTATTTGAATTTGAGCTTTATTTTTAAAGGAACATCCAATTATGTATTAAAAACTTTCCACAGACCTGAAATAACCCATTCTGATTGTTCATCTTGTTTGGTATCATTAATTTATGGCTTAAAAATAAAACAGCTGAACAAATTTGGATGTCTCCTGTACTGAAGGGCTCTCATCAAGCTTCTGTTTCCCATGTATATATGTATAAATTAAGATAAATTTATCCTTTCACATCCTCATAGATCAAACCCTCTGATTAAAAGCTTTAAAGCTGGTTTGAAGTATGATGAAATGCAATCTCATACCTTTTCCCCAAGATCTCCTACAGGTTTTCAGCAACCTTATTAAATTGCTAGATTAAAACCCAAAACACTATTCCGGTAACAGCAGCATAGTAGTCACGCTGGTGCCAATGGTAAAACTGAGGAGAAAAGGGAAACAACTCCAGTGCATTGCTTCTGATATACAAATACTTGTGTGTGATGGGATATCTTTGTCAACCCATTTTGACTCCTAATTCCAGTTCAGTTGCTAATCCTCACAATAGAGCTGGTCTGAAGACATTCTGTATCCCTGGATAGATTGTTATTTTCCATTTGCCACGTGAAAATGAGTACAGTTCAGCCAAAACAATTCAGCTATCCAATATCTGTCATTATTTGCTATTTTCCTAGTCTCTATCATATATAAGCTTTAGCAGTAAAGATGTTTTTTTTTTTTTTTCTAAAACAGACAAGCATTTCATACAGACAGAACAACTTTATTTTTTCCTCATGCTGCTTTTAACAAAATTCACATGGACATCAACAGGAACACTGAGGTCTGTAAGCTGTCAGTAAACCACCACTTCTATAAAATCTTCACAATAAGTAGTAGAAAATTACGCTCAATAACTACAAGGGGAAAAAACCCCCACCACACACCAAGTTATCTTTCTATAAATCACTAACCAGTAATATATTTGTCTTCCTCATTTTTCAAACAATTCTGCATTTTCAGAGGCACACACAGACCTTGTTTATCACAAGCAGACACTTCTGAAAGACTGTTCTTCAAAGATGAGGTGCATTCTTTGTTGTTTAACTTCTGTAAAAGATCACTGTCTTGTGGATGTGGAGAAAGAACCGGAACTTTGTCTTCAAAGTGATTCTGATACCCAGATGATGGCAACTGGTGTAACTTTGTTAAGCCCACTAAATGCCCAGGTCTTAGCTTTTGACTTTCAGCCATTAGAGTACTGCCTTGAAATTAAAAGAAAAAAAAAAAATGGCTGCATCATTGTGCTTGCATTACAACAACACTGTTCCACAGGAGAAAAGAAAAGGCACTGAAGGGCAAGATTGATCACCCAGCCTCACCTCCGTCCTTACGTTACTGATCAAAAACAAGTGATTAGGGAATCTGGATTTTCTTCTCCTAATGCTAAGCCCTGAATTCATTTTTCTCCAGTAGGTAGAGTTAAAAAAAAAAAGATACTCACTTACATCAGGTTGGATTGACACCGTCAACAAAACAAAATATCCCTGCTCAACTCTAAAAGCTTTTTCCAGCCCAGCACTACCCCCTCCCTTTGCACACAGCAAATGAGACTGGAAAACTGATACAGGTTACAAGTGTTTGTTTTTCAATACAGATCAGCTCCCAGTCTAGTTTAGTTCATCACCTGAACAAATTTGTGCTGCATGAGCAAAAAAAAGGAGGTACAACTGCATTTGGATAGACTGACAGCTTAAAGCAATTAAAAGTGTTGTGAGAAACAGCTAATCAGAAAGAAAAGCAACTGTTCGTTTTACACTGTCTTTTATATTTAAAAAATGTTCTTCGAAACAAGGGCTCCCATCATAGTGCATATTAGAACCATAGAATGGTTTAGGTTGGAAAGGACCTTGAAGATCATCGAGTTCCAACCCCCCTGCCATAGGCAGGGACACCTCCCACTAGACCAGGCTGCCCAAGGCCACGTCCAGCCTGGCCTTGAACACCTCCAGGGTGATATTGATCAAGTTACAATTACAGTAGGCATTTTATAAAAACAGGATAGTATTCCTTCTACAGTGGCACTAAACTTCCAGGCACAGAAGCAATGCAGCATTTATCTTTGACTACTCAAGTATTCTTAAGATGAAGAACTCAGAATACACTGTCAGATTTTAACTGGAAAATGAGATTAAATTCTTCAGTTTACTCAAAGTACGTCATATGCTTTCTTTCTCAACTTACCGAGAACTGCTGTCTGGCTAGATACCATGCTAAGTAGCTTCTGCTGCTCTTCCATTAGCCTTTGAAGTTGCTCCATCTGTTGTTTCTTTAGCTGTTCCTGTTTCTGTTGTTGCAATTCCTTCAGCTTTTCAAACAAAAAAATAAATGTATTAGAGGCTAGGTTCACTTAGAATGTACCACAGGATTAGTGTCATCAAGACAATAAGTACTTCTTGTTTTAAAGGTATTCCATTAGGTAAGCGTAACATGAAGGAAATTAAGATTTTTTTAATCTATGAGTACACATGCTATTTCCGGTTTGCCCAATTAACAGTTCCAATAGTCTTTAATTGACCAATCTGTAAACAATAGGAATCGGAACACTCATTTCTACCGCATGGGAAAAATATTCAAACTCTGCTTTTTTAACATGAACTTCTACTAAGCCATGTTTTTATTAAAATGTGAAACACTTCATAATAATTAAAGCTTTAGAAAAAGTATGGGGTTTTTTTTCCTCTCTCCAAGATCTCACTTACAGTGAACAGTACTGATACAAAGGACCAAGAGAAGGGAAAAAGAGCATCAGAGAACATTAAGACTCGTGAAGCTGCCTGAAAAGAAGAATTAAAATACTGATTAAATTCAGTAATCCAGTCTTCATTTTCTTGTGTAGCAGGAGTCGCTGGCACTGCCTCAAGACCAGCCCTGAAGGCCATATGAAGGCAAGGTATTCTATATCCTACCAAGCCACAGCAACGGGTGGTGGGCCTCCATGTCCATCTCTACCTCCAATGCATACGTATGTGCTAGTTTCAGCTCCTCCAAAGGAAAGACAAGAGGCCTGATGAAATCCTTCCATAGATGAACAATTCGACCACACCTGTTATCCAACAGGTAAGAAAAAATTCCCTTGAATTTCCCTTGTAGTTCCTTAAAGTTCCAGTGAAAACAGAAGTAAGGCAATATGCAAGTAGAAGCTATGATCTAATGGTCAAGATCCATCGCCTAAGTCTCATCTCCAACCCCTTCACTTAATTTATTAAAGAAATCATGCTTCTACCTGTCCCAATAATAACATCCTCAGAAAACCAAAGTGAAAAAAAAACTCTTACATCCACATTTGACATTACAAACATCAGATTCTTTTTTTTATAATATATTAGATTGTCGATAACTTTCTAAAACAGGAGATTTAATTCCTCTTAAAATACTGTTAAGCCAGCTAACATCTGATGTTTAGCCACTATTTGATACTGCTGACAATACTGAAAAAGTGAATAAATATTTTCCTATCATGTAAAAGAGAGGAGAAAACTTTTATAGCACCAGGTAAGTTGTGGACTTTTACTCTAGAGACTCACACACACCCTACTTGAGTGAACAGACTTAGGGATTTGTGCTGAGGTAGCTGCTAGCAGAGTGGACAAGGAGATGAGCGAGTTCTTAATCCTTAACAGCAAGATCTATTAAAGTGCCTCTGAACACTTTCAGCTAACACAATTTATATGTAGTAATTGGGAAGAGGTATGAGCGAATGTATAGCCAGTTACAGTGGATTAACTGACATGCTTGCACTGGAAAAAAACAATAACATCACAGCGTTGGAATTCCAGGCCTTTTTCTCCTGATGTCTTGGATACTTCATCACATTCAACACTAATATCACTCTTCATCTAAACAGAACCAGGTATATGGCTGTACATACCTACTTTGAGAACTAACAGAAGATGTTGCTATAGATACAAGAACACACAACTTCACCATGTTGTGAATATCTGTGGTGAAGTACTACTACTGTAATGACCGGCACCCTATTTCCACAGCTTGAAGTGAAGAAACAACAGAACATTGTAAAACTGCATGTACCTTTCCAGGTAAAAAGATTTTGAGAACAAGTACACTGCCACTGAATACAATTTCATTTTCAACTAGAACCTGTGCCAGCTGGAAACAACAGAAGTTAAGACTCTCAACAACTGCATATCATGAGGACACCAATTTTTATGCATGCATGACTGTGACTTAGGACTTGCTCTTTAAGCTTGCTGTGTTCTATAGGTTGCAAAGAGTTTGCTTACTTCCAGGTATGACAAATCCTATGCAGAAACAAAATTGTAATTGATGTACATCAAGGAATTCTAGAACTTTTACCTGTTCAAGCTTTTGTAAGAGTGGATCGCTGTGATCAGATTTATTCTGACCATCCACTTCACCATGGACAAAGTCTGTTTTAGAGGCTTCTACGTTATATGCTGGTGCTGGAAAACATGTTTCAGTGGTATATGGCTGAAGCGTACAAATGCTGCCAGACTCTTCTTCACACAAGGAGTCCTCACTTATAGAACAGCTGTCTGAAAGATGCAACACTTCAGCAGGGAGAGCTGTGACGTTTTCAGGTCCAGATAATAAATTTTCTTTGTTGATTTTCAAACCAGTAAAATTAGGATCTAGTAAGACTCCAGCACGGGAACTATCGGACATCCAATGTGCAATGAAGTTTTGTTCACTACTCAGATCTTCAACAGTTGGCATCTTGTAAATTGTATTCCAATTTATTTGCTGATAGAGCATTAACATAACAATATTACATTATGTAGCATTAGGACAGTAAAACTGCCAAAGTTCCAGGTATTTGGTATGGACGGTTACCTACTTTTAGCACCTAGGAATTAAACAGATAAACAACATAAGAAATCTACAATAACAGATTTCCAGTAAACGAAAGTTACTCTCTTATAACTAACCTAGTGTATTTATAAAAATAAGTCACAATCTACTTTTCCCTAGGCCGTAGGAACAATTTAGACAACCAGTAACAAACACTTTCTGTGCAGGAAGTCAACATAATCCAACTTTTAATCTTACTACTTATTTGAGTGCAGCTAATATTATCTCAAATATTATAATGCTGTGTGTAATATTCTCTTCAGTAGGTACAGAGAGGGATTCAGTTGTTTTTTTTTAAATGCCTGCAACAAAAGGAGAGAGGTGATTTCAGGAGTTGAAAGAGAGACTTCCTGCATGGGACCTTCATATTAATGCAAAGTTTCAAATATGTCCATCCATACAAACATTTTACTGCACATATTTCAATGCAGCACTTAATCATTTTTGTGTCTTCCTTAGTTTCTCATGGAAACTCTACAACCATGCTGCCTGTTAGCTTCTTCCTCCCAACCAGCTTCTTTTAAATCCATCCCCAAAAAGCTTTGAAGACAGCAAATGTTTCAATGCTAACAAAATTTCTACAAGCATCATAAAACACGAATTAATTCGGGTAGATAGGAGACCCAGAGTGATTTCCTCACTCAGGAAGAAAAGATAGAACTGCTGCTACCCATGACTATGCGGCAGCAAGAGTGTGACCACTCAGCCCCGACACCTCAAACTAGTCCCAGGGCAATTAACTCTTTGCCTGTGCATATGGCGTGTCATGGGGAACACAGAGGAAAGAAGAGGCCAGGGGGAAAGGACAGACAACCACAGCAGCCCAGGCTCACCAGTCCTGCTGGTCAGGAAATCACTTCTTAAAGCTTCCTTGTTTCCAGGAGATCAGTTCATACCAGCTCTTGCTGAATTTTCCCCGCTGTAACAGGGTTTACACTTCCAACCAAAGTTTTAAACTGTGACTAGGAGAAGCAGCAAAATTCCCTTAGGAAAACGTTTTTCAACCACCTTCAGTTTTGAGGCACCAGTGGCAGTTTCCCGGCGAGGCACGGGCTCCTGCACAGGCAAATTCAAGCCTACATCGGTCACACGGTGTTTTTCCCCCGTCACCTTTCAGAGACCCTTTCGGGGCAGTCTGCCAAGTTTAGAGCTTCCCCTACACTCTGAGGGCAGCACCACCTTCGTGCCAACCGAAAGAGCTGGCAGGGCTCAAGCCGACCCGTCCCGGGAAGGCGAGGAGGGACGGAGCCTCCCCCCCCCCCCCCCAAAAAAAAAAAGGCCGCCGGTGGGGAGACGAGCACAGCCACACTCCTCAGCCGAGCCGAGGGGCCGGGCCCGGCGCCTCCCTTTCCTCACAGAGGCGGACACCGTCCCAGCCCTCACGGAGGACGCCGCTCCCCCGGCCCCGAAGCACCCCCACCGCGACAGCTCCGACCCGCAGCCCCCCACAGGTACCGGGGCGGCAACACCAGCGTCGCTCCTCAGGCCGCTTCCGCAGTAACACTCCACTCCGGCCGCCACCCCTCTCCTTCGATTACAAACCTGCCGCCATCGCACAGCCTCCCGGCGCCACCGGCTGGGCACCGCCCCGGCGCAGGGCATGCTGGGAGTTGTAGTCCCAAGGCGCCGCCTTCCCCGCCCAGCCGCGAGGCGGTGTTTGGGCGCTCGAACTACAGCTCCCAAGAGCCTCAGCGGCGAAAAGGCCGTTGACGGGCATCAACAGGGAAGCAGCGCGCCCGCAGTCGCCGCTGCCCCGGTTCCTGCTCGCGGCTGTCAGGGGCGGGAAGAGGCGGCGGGGATCGAGGCGGAGGGGTTCCTTTCCGGCAGCTGGGCCTGCCCCTCGCTCCTGAGGACGGGCCGGCAGGTAGAGGAGGCTGCCGGGCCCTTCCTGCCTTCGAGACGGGGCTTCTCGTCGGGCAGCGCCGCTCCTGAGGAGGCGGAAGGCCGCGTCCGCGCTGTGTGCGTTCTCCGAGGCTGTCCCGGCGCGGGGCGTGAGGAGATTCCTGCCCAGTGAGCTGTCCGCAGGCCTTCCAGGGTGTGGGGTTTTCTGCAGGGGTGAGACTTTGGACTTTTAGCGTGCTTTTATTGCGGCTGCTTATACCCTTTTAATCTTTAAACAGCTGCGGTAGGGGAGGAACGGAGAGCTCAGTGGGTAAAAGGCATCCCCTGGCTTTCTGGCATTTCGTGCTTTAGGCCGGCTCTGGCATCCTCAGCGAAATTGGCGTTTTCCTCTAAACTCCAGTAAGTGGCAGAGTGTCACTGTCCAAAAACTTGTGGTGTGTCACAGGCTGTGGTCTGGCTTTGCAGCTCTTCTGGGCAGATACGAACCCGAGCTCTGGGCTGTGTAAACCCAGGGGAGCCCTTTCCGTTGTAATAATTATAATAATTGTAATAATTATTCCGTTGTAGTAATTATTTCCGCTGTTACTTTCTGTAGTTCCACAGGGCTTTTTCTGCTAAACTGTCCATCACCTTTCCTGCACTTTGATCTTGTCGGTTATGATCGACAAGTCTGTGTGATTGCCCTCAGACTGGATTCTGCTTTAACAGTGGGAAGCTACTGTGCTCGAAAATACAAGGATTTGCACTCATGCTTTTTTAAAGCACAGCATCACATTTAGTCCCTTTGCCATCTTTAACAGCAAAATACCATAGAGGTGTGTTTTCAGTTTACCTGCACACTGAAGGCCTTGCAGGACTACAGATTATTCATGGTCTATTGTTGGACAATAAAAACAGTTTTTGGCTCCCTCTCTGCTAAAAATATAATCCATTGCTAACAATGGTGTTGAATTTGTAGTCTGATCATGAAGTACAAGCTTGTGTGAAATGCTTTTGAGGCTATTGGGGCCTTATGGATCTCCACCAATATAAATGAAAATTGTAAGAATAAAATCAGTGGTAGTTGTCAGCACTTTGCGTAACTTCCTTATCTGGTGCTGCAAGAACACCGTATTCCAGTTACAAAAGTGTTTTACCAGCAGTTAATTAATTCTCAACACACAGATTAAATACAATAGTTTTCTATTCTGATTTTGAATTTTGGAAATTTTGCTGTTCAAAAAGAGTAAAGCCAAACACTGCTAAAATTCCTTGAGAAGTTTGCTTCTCTAGGGAAGTAGGGGGAGAGAGGCTGCTGTTCAGTGATAGCATTCATCAACAATGAAAGAGAATAAAATCTTCTTCACTCAAGGGAGAGGAAAAACTGCTGGGTATAGACTGAACAGATTTTAGCTCAATTTCATGCTCTCTGTCAGGTATTCCAAAGTTCACTTGTGCTTTAACAGTGGCAATTTCCTTCTGCTTCCAAGTGCAGCGAGGGTTACTCCTTATTGTGCAGTAGACTGCACTTTGCTTGGTTTATTTATTTGACTGGATTGCTGTCCCTTCGGGCATTTTTACAGGGAGGTATGAGTGTGTCCTAGCCCTTCCTATGTACAACGCCCAGGCTCTCCAGTTGTACGTCACGCTGTTGAGGAAGCAGGAAGATCCTTCAGGGCAGGCAGCTGCCTGAGCAGGTGAGTGTAAACGATTTGGCTCCCTTAAAATCTAAAAAGAGGAGTGGGCTCAGAGGTCATTTAATACCTTGTGCTGGGAACAGAGAAGGGGGGGGGATTTCTTTGCAGACAGACTTGGAGGAAATTAATCCCTCAAGTTTATGCATTCCTTTCTGCTTACTGGCTGACCTACGGTTTATTTACAGATCAGTTTTCGCAATATTTTTTTTTCTCAGTTGTTAGCAGCCTGATTTTCATAAGCGAATGTAATATAAAATACTTTTGTGGAGTTTTGCACCACATGTAGCTACCAATTTCAGTTGCTTCTGGTGTTTTCCAGATGAGATATGAATGTATAGGCAGGGCTGATGCTTGCAATAGGTTGTAGGTATTTCGTTGCCTTCTAATAAACTTTTTGTTTTGGCTGTGCAAATAGAGTTCATTATTTCCTGAGAAGACGACTTCTGCTGATACCTTAGCAGTATCCAGAATCTGCTTTAGAGAATATATTGAGAAAACTAATGCACACAGTTCTCAACTGATGAGGGAGGCAGTGTCCAGATTTATACTGTGGCTATTAAAGGAAGCCTTTGGCAGTGGCATATTTGGCCTTATATATGCTTCAGATTAGCCTATCTTGTTTGTGACAAGATTCAAATTAAAGTTGATAAAAGCAGTTTAAAACGAGACTTTATACAACAAAGGAGAGCTTCTTAGTTTCCCGCAGAGCCAAGTTAGAACAAGGCTGCATTGTAAAAAATTTTTATCCCCTCAGATAGCATCGTGTCTTGTGAAAAACTCTTAGTTTGGAGAGTTGGGGTTTTTTTTTTGTGTGAGCAGAGAGTACTTGTATGCCAAAAGCACTGCTAATGCCATAAAAAAAAAAAAACCAAGCCACAACACATAGGTATATGATGACCTCATGTGCCCTTTGATCTGCTGTCTGCCTGACTTAAATGCACATCTTATCATTACAGAGTTGCCAGTTCTATCAGCTGTATATTGCAGTAGATGATTTGGGCCCTTCCTATAGATTACCTTTCTGAGATTAAAATTATACAAATGTATAAAGTTGTGTCTCATAGTGTTGATTTCCCAGGTTTTCCTGAAACCCCAAATTCAAGCGAATTATGTTGCTCTCTCTCCTTGACTAACTACTACTTACTTTTTAGCTCATAATTTAAATTATTCCATGACCATCTGATTTCTTTTTTACTGCACCAAAGAACAACTTTACTTGCATACATTGAAAATCTAATAGGCCATAGAATAAGAAAATAAACACGTTCCTTAAATGTAGTATAGGTAACATACTCTAAATCCCCCCCCAAAATTGCCTTAGGCTAGTGTGTTTTGGTTTTTTTTAATCTGAAGCCTAATCCTAATCATGTGCTCTAGACTTGAGTCCTCAATAAATTAAGCAAACAATAATCTTATATTAGATTGTGAAGTGCTGTTATAAGGGCCATTTAAACGTTTCCTCTGCATTGTTACTGTCTTTTGGTTTATTCTCTCTCCACACTAGAATGAAATCTTTCTGCAGGGTTGATGTAAAGGTTTTGTTGACCTTGTAAAGGCTTTGGTGCAATTTGGCCAATACTAATTTATAAGCCCGAAGAACCTATTGGGTAATGAAATTCTTTATTTTTAGTCCTAATAAATTAGTAAAAAAACTGTTCTAATAAATGTTTCCTCATTTGCACAAACAGTGCGGAAAAATATGAGGTGGTGAATGAACACAAGTAGTTCAGATGGTGTCTGCTTTCGTTTTTGCAGACTTTAATGTGGGTGTTGTTTATTTATAGAAGTAGGAGGCTAGAAGCTTGATTGGAATTTGCAGTCTGTGTGGGAGCTCTCATGAAGTTGGAGAAAGGTCATTTTTTTCTCCAAATGGCCTCCCCAAGATAGAGGACACTGAATATCAGACGTTTTTGGCCAACACAAGAACTGCTTTCCTTTCATATTATCTTTACTTTCAAACAAGCAATTTCTTATTTGTTCTGCCTCATCCTGTGAGTTCAGGATGAATTTGGAGAGGCCAGGTATTCTAGAGTGTCAGTTTTGTCCAGTTATCTCACAAATAAAATTATTTGGCCTTAAGTCACTGTGGAAAATTTACATCATCAAGTAGCTTTTCCAGAAATACAAACAGTTAGAGTAAAAACAGTCTTTTTTATCAGTATCAGTGACACTGATACTGACCCTCTGGATGAGATATGGACATGGTATACTGGGATCCAAAGAATCATTGGTAAAAAGAATTTATGACCTGAATATTTTGTTTTACAAGCATATGTTCTCTTCATGCTAATTACTGTAGCGTTAGCAGTGTGTCTGCATTAGCAGTTTGGCTTGGAACAGCAATGCAATTTTAAGCCAAATCTTTTGGTTGTCAAGAGCTGCCTTATGTTAAGTTCTCAAAGTGGTTTGAGGTGTACCATCTGAATGCCTTTCAGAGAAAACTAAACTGGGCACTGTGCTTCAAATAAGCTTAGTGCCACAGGCGTTGGTTTTGGCTTCTGTCTGAACCCACCCAGTCATAAGGCCCTCTAGTTCGCGCTTAACACTCATTTACCACTGAAGGGCTCTGAAACCCTAGAAAGCCCGTGGCATGCTGAGGAGCTCATATGCTATGTAAAGAGCTCAGTGCTCTGTATAGTGTTCTCATTTACACTATATTTATCATTCTCATCAGTTTTTAAAATGACTTTACACTCATAGGCATCCAGGAAAATAAATACACATTGATGATACATTTTAATCACTTAAAACAGATGCTGCCTTTATATTTTGTTGTCATAAATTCTACTCCTGTTTAAATAAAACTTTCCCAGTCTCTCATATCTTAGCATAGTTTGTCACAAATGACATGCAGCCGATTTTCATTCAAGTTGTTTTGCAGACAATTTAGGTTGACACTGCTGAGAAAAGAAGCAGTCCCCCTACTTCCATCTCTCCCGTATCTCTCCATCACTTCCAGTGCTATGCTATTCCTTTTTGTAAATATTGATGAAAGCCAGAGGGTGAATTCAATCAGAAAACAGATCTGAATTAAAACTAGCTTCTTGGTTTTGGGGGGTTTTGTTGTGTTGTTTTAGGTGTTTTTTCGCTGTTTTGGGTTTAATCTGGATCAGCTTTCCAAAGTTCTTTTTAAATGTTGTGGGATGGGGTTTTTTTTATGTTTGCGGATTATAAATCAGTGAGTGGAAACGTGAAAAGCAGTTTACATTCTTGAAAAAGAGAGTTATTTTATGATGATAACTGCGTGAAAGAGGAAATGAAAAAGAAGTTGTTCCAGTCTAAATTAAGATACATTACCAATAGTGGGTATTAGCAGCAAGAGATCAAGACAAGAGTTAGGCAATTAGTTCAAGCCATAACTTTACTGAAAACGTAGGTCACACTAAATTTTCCACGTAATTTAAAAAAATAATTATAAAGCTGATTAAGAGATGTTCTGGGTGGATTTGATTACCATGCTAATAAACCGGGACTTGTTTTGGAACTTCCTAGAGTTGCAAACAATATATTTGGTGAGAGACTACTTAGGTGGATAGTGGGAATTAAAGTTTTCTCAGCCCAAAGTGAAAAATTTGTTTCTCTTTTAACAGGAGGGTGATGGCAATCTTTGAAGACTGTGTGTTCTTTGTTAAACTTAAATGCTTATCCATTCAGGAGAAGAGCAGGCTGAAAGCAAGCATAAAAGAAAATGGTGGAGTAGTTAATTTTGTGCTTAATCACAAGGTAAGTTCCAGGTTTATTTCTGAGATCTCAGTAGGAAAATACCAAGTAGTGCAAATGTTGTAGAGTGTTAGTCTTGCCTCATGTGGAGAAATAAGAACCATAGAGATTATGTCTCTG
Organism: Anarhynchus alexandrinus; assembly: GCA_008711295.1. Lineage (NCBI taxonomy): Eukaryota > Metazoa > Chordata > Aves > Charadriiformes > Charadriidae > Anarhynchus > Anarhynchus alexandrinus. The sequence goes on along the minus strand of VUYV01000034.1, from coordinate 5,716,454 downwards.
TTCAATATTTAAATGGAAATATTCAATTTACATTTTTAATGCATCTGGCTTTGTAGTACTGAAATGTCACATAAAAGATTAAGAGCAATATTCTCCCTCCGCAAAAGGACCAGGGAGATATTTTTCCTGGATAAAATTGCCATGCTGTTTTTCTTCTCTCATCATCAGAAAGGGGAAACTCTGATAAGGAGATGCATCACAGAATTGGGTTTTGGTTATGTTATTGTTAATGCAAGCATTGGGTTAGAGAGTGAGGAAAAGATGGTGGTAGAGTTAGAAGTCTGTGATATTGCAGGTTTTTATTTAAATACAGTTTTTTTATTTTGAATGTATATTGAACATGCAGCATGGATAAATCAAGGAGCCTGTTTTTGTTATGTGCACAGCGATGAAGTCAGTGGGCTGCATCTATACTGGTACGTTACATGCCTAGGAATGCTTGCAGGGACTGTGGCCAGCTGGCATGGCTTGGTCCACACCTATAGTAGTCCTCAGGACTGAGTGTTCATATCCAAACTGCCTGTATGGGAATGGTCATGGTGATGTTCTGTCTCCCAAACCATGTGTGGAAACTGGGAGGATGTGAGTTGGCAGAAGCTAGAAGTGTGCCAGGTAACATGCTAATGCCTTAACAGTATAAATATTCACATGCCAATGACAGGGAATTATCTAACATTATCTAACTTAATAGTGAAGGCATAATACCTTGTTACTTCTGTCACTTGAAAGTGACACTTATTTCCTCCCTCCCATAGCTAGTAATTATGACAAGCTCATAAATATTGTCATATTAGAGTGCTTACTTGTAATCCAACTCGGGGAGAAGATAATGCATTGTATTGTGATTTCAATTTTTTGTTTTCTCTGTATACAGTTTTCTAATTTTGAGAAGAGTATGATTAAGTGAGTTAAACATCTGTTTAAGAAAGAAAGTGAAGAACTGAAGAATAACGTATCAAGGTCCAGCAAGAGTATTCCAAAGATGTGACAGATTTCTTTGCACTGTAAATTCAGGATCTTCCAAGATGTGTTGACACATCTCTTTGTGGTGGCTGTGATGAATGGATGAAGCAATGGATGGATGATGTGAGAAACACACTCACTGTATTGAATTTTAGTCAGGGGCAAATTCAGTGGAGCAAAGAGTATTTATTACAGCGCTGGGAGTTACACAGGGGATTTCTCCTCCTGTGGCTCACTTTTTTTCTTACAAACACTTGTTTTTGTTTCTTATTACTTAGACATATTCATGTTTCTTCTTGGAAAATAATTTGCATAATCAATGAGGTTTTGGAATGCAACCCACCCCCAATATGCATAATCAATGAGTTCTCGGAACACAACCCACCCCTGAACATGCCCCCTCCCTTGTAGCGGCGCAGGCGCTATGCTTCCTCAGGGGTCTTCTTGGTGGTCGTTGGAGGAAGGCTCGAGGTCGTTATCAGCATGTCCTTCTTGTGGCTTCTCTATTCTTTACACTGCTGCAGTTATCTTAGCTATCCACACCACCCCTTGTTTTGCAACAGTTCGGTACTTTCAACTGTTGCTTTCGTCTGATATCGTATCTAACACTATCCCTTTTCCAATCGCATAGCAAGCACTCACCCATCTTAGCTGAAGCCATAGCGAGCACACATCCATTTTAGCTGAAGCAAAATTCTTTTGCTACATTACTTATTACAATGATAATTAAGGCTTACATTTATCTCATCAAACTGCTGATCTCCAGATATGATTTGGGGAAAAAAGTCAACGAAATTGCCTGAGAAAAACAATAAGCTCTAAAAAAAGCTTTGCTAAAAATTTTAATTATTGAAAATAGCAAATAAACCTAGAGTTAATATGGTACAAATATGTATTAATTGAAGTCTGTATTTTCAATATTCTTTATAAATGCAGTGGGAAGAGAGATATTTCAATACCTAAAATTTGTGAGCTGAGAACAGCTAAAAAGTGGCCAATCTGTTCAGGGTAAATCTTACCCAAGCTTCAGAAATTATGTTGTGATTAAAAAGTGTCTCATCTGTCTCCAAATGGGAACCTCAGAACAGATCTGGACTCAGTGCTGCTGCTTTTTTAAAGCTGTACTTTTGTCTCATGGGACAAATAAAAGTAGATAGATTTATCATCCTGTTTTCAAGTAAGGTAGCTCTAGTTTCATTCTGATGTAATAATCTTTAATTTTTCTGTGTCCATCAGTTCTTGCACGCTTAATGTTAACTGTTCAAGGTGCAAAATCCACTGCCTCTTACTTCACAATTTTATTTGATTTGACTTCTCTAAATGTTTTTTTTTTCCCTAACTATGCAGAAAGTTTTAACTTTCAGCATTGTCCAATAAATCTGTCGTGGTTTGGAACCAGCCACCAGGCGACCAACAGGTGTTCCCCATTACCTCTCTTCAAAGAGAGAGGCACAGGAGAGAGAGAGAGACTTATGAGTTTAGAAGGAACTAAACTACTTTGATGAAATATTAATAATAAAATAAAAAGGAAATAATGAAATATATACAAAACCGTATCAAGCTCCCAGGGTGACAGTCAAGTCACTGACAGGCACTGGGGAAGTCCCAGACTGGACTCAGTGACGGATGGGAACTGGATTCTGGATCTGGATTCAGGATCAGGATCAAAGGCAGATGAACAGACAGAGTTCTCCTCGGTCACCAGCCATTGAGGAAAGAGCCCTGACCCTTTGATCCTTCAGCTTTTATACTGAGCATGAGGCAGATGGGATGGAATACCCTGTTGGTCAGTTTTGTGTCACCTGTCCTGTCCGCTCCTCCCTGCAGGTGCGACCCCTCTACGCTTTTCCGCTTCTGACTCTCCAATGGGGCAAGTAACCAAGTTATCTGGCCTTGGGTGTTAGAGCAATAAGTATAAGCAAGAGCCTCTCTGCCTACCATTCCTTGGCATCAGCTAGAAACATAGGTCTTATCACTCTGAAAGCGAACAGTATCTGCACAATGTGCTGTTAATTTCAGTAGTTAGAAGAGGCCTGGCTAAAAAGTAAAGTTACTGAACAAAATTGGTCCTGTTTTACCTCAAACCAGGACAAGCATATATGATTCCAGTAAAACAATGTATGATTCTTTATAAGGCTACCACAGCTTACTGTGGTTATTCAGCATTCTGCCCAGCTTTTTAGTTTATTTTTTTTAACACTCTTACCCCAAATAGCTTTGTGTTTGTATCATGTTGACTACAACAGAACTTGGTCCATTATTGGACCTCCTATGTGCTACTAAAAGCTCTGCAGAACATTAGGCACCTGGTCACCTTCATATCTTCATAGTTACTGTAGAAAAGTGGACACACTCTGAAGATATACATATTTTAATTGGGCTGAACTGTCACCTGGAGGAGTCCTGCTCTCTCTGTTGTCTATGGATGAAGTGCAGAGGTACCATGTTTCTAAACTGGATGTTTCAATTAAAATATGGTCCAAAAAGGTTGTATGTTTTTAAATATTTCCTTTAAATGTTTCCTTTGGACTCTAGGATTGTGCCAGTATGAATTGCAAATAAACAGTATTTGGATTAATATTGTAGCTAAGTGTGCATTGCAACTGTAATTGTAACCTGTCTTTCAGATTACACATGTTCTTGTGGATACCGCTGATGTCCTCAGCTGTCGCAATCTAAGAAATATTAAGAAGTATCAGCTACCTGTTTTATGTGTGGATTTCATCTGGAAATCAGTTGAAAAGGGGAAGCTTTTACACATCGATGCATTTAAGGTTAATAAATTACAAGATGACACTTCTGACCAAAGACCAGACAAACAGGGTAGGTGTATTTGACATTGTTTATTCATCTATCAGTTACTTTGGAAAAGAGTGTTTTAGAAGATGAATGTTTAGAATCACCTTTTAAAAAATCAGAAACCATGGAAACTGGCAACAAAGTTGAAAATAAGATATTTTTTTTTAAAAGAAATGTTAGTTCCATTCTGTGGAGTGTTTCCATTAGAAATGTGGATAAAATATTAAAAATAACAAAAAATCAACTCCAGTGACTGTCTTTATTTGACTCCACTGGAAAAAAATGACAATAACCTGGAAGTTCTAGTTAATTTCAGCAGAACACAGTCAGTTTTCAGTGCCTTTGTATGAGGAAGTGTTATGTTTTGAAGTCAAAATTATGAGAAAATAAGGTAGTGAAAAGGTTAACATGGGCTGGAAATATTTAATGCAGCATAATTAAAATAGAAGAACCTCAAGCATTCTAGTGTGTAACATGGTTCAGATGCAAATGACCGTAACACTGTGTGGAAGGAAGAGAGACAAATGTTCATTTTAATGCTGTGAAACAAGCAAAATAACATCATAATAGATGAGAAAAATAATTTTACTTAATGTGTACAATCAGCAAAAAATTATCATCCTGAAAGTTATTAGTGTTTTAATTCTCTTTTTTTCTTCCTAATAACTATGCTTTTTATTTCTTTTTACTTTTGCATCTCTTGCATTTTGCCAGGTGCTAGTCCTTCCTTTAATTATTTTTAAAAGTAATTACTTTTGACATAATAATTTTATTTTATGAACATTGTCATGTCATGAATCAGTACAATTTTCAGAACTATATATAAAACTAAGAATCAGGACCCGTGCATTTGTACGTTTGCTGTGTCATTGAGTCTGTTAGACAAATCTGATTTTGCACAGCAGGGGCCATGGGCACACATGTCTGAAGCTAGGTAGATCCATTTAGTAGCAATCCTAAATAGTTTTAAGGTAACAGTAAAACTGCATTCATACACTATATCTATACAACTTAAAAAAAAAAAAAAAGGCAAATCAACCAACCAAAAACCCCCAAAACCAACATGAGCCATAGAGGAAGAGTTCTCGGGCTCTGTGGTCAAGTGGCACAGTGTAGCTCTTGGCTATGTGCCCTAATTCTTGTTGCCCTACCTGTCACAGAAGTTAGAGTGGCGAAGTGCCTGAAAGGAATAAGCTCTGGCATAGCCCAGGCTAGTACTAATTCTAGCAGTGAGGCAGTTGGGGCAGTTGCCCTTCAGTACTTGACTCTGTATCCTACCAGTTATATGACCGAATAAAATGTGACCTTAGAAGCTGTTAACTTGTTTCAACATGTAAAATATTTATGAATATTAAATAGTAGTATTTTTTTGTTAAGTATACATAAATTAAATTAGAGAAACCAGATATTATACCAAGTAAATAAATGTTTTGATTGCAGATGTGGAAGACGTGTCATTTGCTGAAAATAAAAATGCCACAAAGAAAAATGAAAACAACTATTACAACCTTACTATTATTGAAGACAGTGAGAGAAGAATTGAGTCCGAAGTGAGGACTCTTAGGTAAAATAAAAGAAAGTTAAAGATATATTTTGATATATTTATGTTGATATTTCTGTAAATTGAAATCAAACAAACAAACAAAAAACCCCACTTCCCAGTCTGTTTCAGTGACTTCTGGAGATGGCTCTCATTATCTAATAATGTAGTGGAAGATAAAATTATTCTTTCTTCATTTTCTGTATTTTGTGTGTATGAATTTGTAACAGTTGTTTTGGTTTTTTTTAACCTTTGGATCTGACTGTGGAAATTTATTTTACATTTTACCATCTCAGTGGACACCTACAGTCCAGCTCCCTTATACATGCAAAGCTCCTACCAACTCAGCAGGCATTAGTATGGCTCAAGCTTTATGATTTTCTCATTGAAGATCTGTTTATCATCACAATTCTTTTATTTTCTTGGTTCACATGGGTTTTTCCAATCCAGTCCAATTCATTATTTTTAGAAGTGCTGAGCATCTCTTTCTCCCATGGACATGGAGAAAATCAAGATAACTGAGACTGCTCTTAGTTGATAAGGAAACAGTATTGTTATAACTGTTTCTAATTATTGAGTTAAAGCAACAAAACCAGTTCCAGCACTCTTAAATCTATTAACAAAATGCAGCTTTCAGTTTTAGAGACTACTGTTCAGTCATAGGGTACGTATTTAGTTAGTTTGTGGGAAGGTACTAGAAGTTACACTTGGTCTAGAAGTCCTGATGCTGAAGGATATGACTACACATATATATCCTAATGTGAAAGTCAAGAATAGGGAAGAAATTAGCCTCAGAGAGCACAAGTAGCTGACCAAGTTATTAAAAAATTGACAGGTAACCAGGCAATGAAAATACATTTATTGTGTTGCTTCCATAGTTTTTCTAAGGAATGAAGACTGAAATCTTGTCCTTAGGTTCACACTAGACATTCTGGCCTGTGGGATTTAATTTCTCAAAACTTTATTTGTTGTTATTTTGCTGCTGAAAAATAGATTTACCTTCTACCTAAAATAAATTAGTTCTTACTCTAGTATGTTGCAGCCTATTACAGTACAGTATCTACTAGGTATATGTGATTTTAATTACTCTGATTCCATTCCAGATTTTACAGTGAAAATGATCAAGATATTCCTTTTTTCCCCCAAGATTTTGAAGTTGCAAAATACAGTGTCCTTGAAAAAGTAAGCTTTTCTGTTATTGTGAGAGAATATAGGAGGATCAGTAGATGAATAAAAGTCTTATGGTTTTATACACATCAACAGTAACTCTTCTGTGTTATCATGTACAGCAATGCAAAGAAGAGTATTGAAAAGTAATTCAGCGCTTTCTGTCTTTCATTGCAGCCTAATTTGACCCAAATAAAACTTCTCTATTATCGCTGTAGTGTTCTTGCCAAAATATTGCAGTAGAATAATATGTTTGCTTCTGACAAGATATGTGTTATCATGGCTGTTATGTGTTAAATCTAGTTTAAATTTTGAACTTCTTTATTAAAAATCTTTCAAAACACAAAAATGATGGAAATATACAGCAATCAAGTGCAGTAAAGCCCTGAGAGGAGCTTCTGCTTGTCACTGTGATACAAATAATATTTCTGCTTCTTTCTTAGCCAGTCATAGTGGTTCTAAATTGGGTGAAAACATAATAGGACAAGGGGAAGTACTTGGTGCAATATCACGTGAATGAAACATACTTAAGCAATAAATTGGGGTTTGGGGGGCTTGCTTTATCTCTCCATTTAGGTTAACTCCAAGGAAAGCAAAGATTTTGTAGTTATTGAACTACAGTGTTCCCAGGAGCACTGCGAGTTTCCGTTTCGACTGTATGCAAACTTCAGTGCATCAAATGGAACAAAGGTATGAACCACTCATTGACGTTACCTGTTTGTTTCTTTATGCATGTTGAATGTACCTGTTCCAGAGAACTTCAGATGCTTTTCATTCTTATTTTCAGGCTAATTCTTAGATATAGATAATAGGAGATCTTTCTGTTAAGCTTTATCATAAAAAGTTTGATTTATAGTTGGCTCCTCTACTCTCTTGTGTTTGCTTACAACTTGCTCAAGAGAACTGGTTTGGGAATTGACAGCAGCACAGCATGGTCCTGGATGCACCTGCCTCATACTCACATACGTTTTCCTGGCAATATCTAAACTTATAATGACATGTTTATGTGCTGAAGTGCTATAGTGAATGATATTTTGGACATAATATTGAAAGACAGAAAAGCTTGTCTTGAGGGCAGCCTAAATGTATTTCTCAGCATACAATTTATGTATGCACTCTGGTACAGCATGTGCAGTCTGTGTCATTGTAACAACATTAGATTCAAGTCAAAGGAGCTGTATTGGCGATGAATTTTGAATAGTTCAATTGATAGAACAAGTTATTCAAGCACACATTTAGATGAACCTCTCTTGTCACTGTGGGGTTTGTATATGGAGCCCTGTGCTTGTCCGTCATGTCCCATGAAGACTTATGAAAGCATTGCTTTGCTGGAAGCCCTTTAAATCACAGCCCAGAACTTAAATGTCGATTGTCAGCTGTTAGAGCAGCGTCTGGTAAAATTGATTCAAGTCTCTACATGGTTTCTTTGACTAACTTTACTCTTTCCATTTACAGAATAGTAAGCAATTCCTAACTAAAACTGCTGAAGAAATAAGAGAAAAGTACGAGACCTTTATTGCAGACTTGAAGAGCCAGGATTTCCTGCTCCGAGAAACTTTTCCACCAGAAGCAGAATTTTTAGCTTCTACAAAATTACAAAAGGCTTGTACAACTTGCACATTTACACTTTTCTGTCCTTAATGATTGGGTTTACTTTCCAATTCTCTGAATGTGGTAAACATTGTCTAGATTACAGTGGTACAGCTGTAGGTTAAGGGAAACTGTTTGTATGTAAGTTTTTTTAAATTATTGGAATATTGAGTGAATGTTCCCAGTACTTAAACACATTAAAAGCAAATGTAGTCATATTCATCATAGGTTGTTGTGGTTTTTTTTTTCTCTCAGTAGATGCATTATCAACTAATGTGATACCTAAAAAGTGATGTGCTAATATAGCAAACAGAATTGTTTTGTGATGTGTGACTTTGATCGTCAAATTATTCTGCACGCTGTACAGATGTACAGGCTTGATGTAGATCATATTGGAATCAGTAACAGGACTCCCCAATGGCAATAGCAGTTGGATTCTGCTTCCTAAAGTGCTCTTCAGACAATGTTTTACTGCTATTTAAAGTGGTTGTAGTGTGACAGAATTTTTTTCCCATTTACGTTCTCACCATACTTTATTGACTTCTCTCTTCCACCATGGTTAGTTTCTATTATAGGGCATAACTGGCACATAGATTATACCCAGCAATGTTGAAAGGCCCACGTATGTCCTCTAGTGATCTCAGAAGCTGTGTGGCTGATTCCATGTAAACAAGTAATGTAGAATGTCCAAGCTTGTGTGAGAATTGTTTAATGGCATCGAGTTTAATGGCAGCTTCTGGAGTTGTACAACAGTGAGAAAAAGCTCAAGTAAATGCTTTAACAATGTTCTTCAGCAGAACATGAGAAAATCTGTTTTTCACAACTCTTTTTGATGTATGAATTGCACCGATTTTCATGGCCTCTCTATTCTGCTATGGCTTTGCTGCTCCAATTTTTTATTTTCACGGGAATAATGTCTTTCCCACTAAAGCTTTCTGACCTAGACATCTAGTCTCATCTGTTAGAGATGTTATAAAACACTGGCCATTTTGAACCATCTGTTCTTTTACCAGCTGTGCAAAAAAGGAAGTAGCTGGGGTCTGCAGACTATTATATCCATTTACCTGATAGTACAATGTACTGATAAAGATATCAAGCAAATTAACTTCTGTTTTCTCCAAGACTTTACGTCTCAGTTTTCAAGAGAGATCATGTCCATCTGGTCTGCTGTGCTATACACTTGAAAGCAAACCTTCCCTTGGGTTCAATGGTACTGAAGAAATTATACTAGGCATGAATGAGCGTTGTGCACTGCATTGTTTATGGGAATAGGAAAGTTTAATTGTCTGTGTAAGAACTTCATTGCTATCACCTGCATCTATGTCTTTTCACTGAATTGTGTTTATTTTACTACAGTTACTTCTAGAAGAAGTCATCCATTCAAGTGCTATATGCCAGGAAGTTAGTGATTTTGTGGAATTGATCTGGGCAGAAGCTATTGGTCACCTGGATAGTTTGCTACTTGAATCAGTAAACAACATAAGTCTAAATGATGTAAGTTAATTCTTGTTACTCTGTGAGGAAGAATACATAAATGCTGTTAGAATAATTTTTTTTCCCAGCAAACACGTATGTTGTGTTTTAGATTGGAATCGGTAATTACACTTTTGATACTCTTGCACTTCAACAAATCCATGCTTTAGAAATTTTTATCTCAAATTTTGCTTTAGAATCATGACACTAAAATCATGCTGTACTCCCTAGAGCAGGTGGTTGTCTTTTCTATTTTATGGCAGTTTATTCAATTCTCATGGGAGGATCCCTTCCATGAGGTAAGTCAAGTCACATAAGAAGATGGTCATAGAAGGCAGTGCGTAATAGCAGGTTACTGTCTTCTGCCAGTATGTTTCAACTGTACTTCAGTCAGCCATTCTTTTGTAATGGAAAAAAGGTTTTAATTATAGTCCCTGTCTGCATTATCAGATGACACATTTAATTAACACACAGCTATTCTTGAAGGCATTTGGATATTACAGCTGTTATTAAGAGTAACTCCTATCCACTGCTTTAAGTCTATGGCTCATTTAATCCCAGTTTCCCACATACCTCAATTCTTTTGCTTTGCTCCCTAGACATCTAAGAGCAGAATGTTTATTTATGTAATTTAAGTCCATATAACTTAACGAACAGCCAACAAAACAACTGTTTAAGATGAGAGTTTTGTTCATCTCTGTTATCACTGAAGGCAAAATGTTGGTTTTCAGTTGGAAGAGCTTTGCCAGTAGAAGGTCCCCAATTCTGGAATGACTTTGCCCTAATCTTATTACATGAAACTCACTTTTGATGCGCTTCAGTTGGTGTATGGTAGAAGAATATTCCTTTCACTTTTTGATGTGGTAATAATACACATTTATGTAGGTTCTGGTGAGTAAGTAGTACATTAGTTATACTGTATATAAGACAGTAGTGAGTGCATTGCATAAATCAGCAAAGACATAACGAAATTTTGTTTGTAGTAAATGCTTTTGTGACATGCTATTGTTTGGATATTAAGATTCCTAACATATCTGAGGTAGGTGAAATTTGCTAAATACTTGATAAATAACGTTCAGTCATTGGTAGCTTTCTCAAGAGCTGAACCATAGACCTGAAAGTTTCTGTATCTCAATTCATTGACCAGTAAGAATATGATAAAACTGTTTTTACTAACTCTTCCCACTTATAATTAATTTGCAAGAGAAATAACATTTGCATTGAAAGAAAAGAAAATCTCTGGATTTTTGAAACATAATAATTAAGAAGTGGATTGCTGTTCAGTTAGATTAACCTTCCATTTTTCTCCTAAAGGCATTTGTGAGACAGAGACCAGTCTTGGTCAATATTGAACTGCAGTAAAATATTGCTATGCAGCCTCTAATGTCAACGTTTTACTACCTGTTGCCTGTGGTTCATGTAAATTAAAAAGCATTTGCCTTTTTCCTCTTGCCTTGAGAAGACAAAATCATATAGAGTGTTCTGTGAAAAATTTGTATACAGATAGAAGCAAATCTATATCCTGTCTGTCTGTGCAAACTGTCTAAAATTAGTCATTACTTTCATTTCATCTGTAGATTGCACTTCATAAAGAAGACCTACTCTGCTTTATGTATTTTAGGATGAACTAGAGCACATAGACATTTAATAAGAAATTTATTCTTTACTTTCTGTTATTTCATCAATGCATTTAAGCTGACAATATGAATTGACAAGATGTTAAGGAACATTATCGTTCAATCTGATTCATATTCTGTTTTATTTCAGGGAGGTTATTTTACTGTCTCTGCTTGAGGTACTTTGCAAGTAGCTCAGTATAGGGACAGAATAACATCCAACTTTTAAATATTGTTTTCATATCCTAGCTGCAAGAAAATATTTTGTGGATATTGCACTAACAAGAGTTAAAGTTTTATTTCGGTGTGGAATTAAATGATTCATTTTCAGTATTTATTGCTTTGCACTCTTTCTGCAATTTTGTGATATGTTTCAGTTTAATAATCTCTTCTTTTAAAGGTGAGCAAAGCAGAAGGTATTTTACTCCAAGTAAAGAATGCGCTGGATGAGGGAGCTGGCGAGGTGGCACTACAAGAGATGATGATGGAATTCTATCAAGTTATACGTCACAAAACTGAAATAGACTATAAAGTTTCCAAAAAGCTGTTATCTAGAAAACAGGACCTGTGTCAGGTAACTTTTCCAGATTGCTAATAAGCCCTGACCTGCACTGTGCTACACCGGTTTTGAACATGCTCACTAGAAAAATTGACAGGATGCTTTGCCCAGCTAGTCACAGGCTGTCAGTTTAAAAAAAAATAATTTATTGGAATCTTATGAATAGGGTAATGCTCATAGGGGGAATTCAGTGTTTTGAACAGGAAAACCAGTTGCTGTCCAGATGGTGACAGGAGTTTCCATTACAGTCATTGCTGTGATGGCATCTTCAGCTGGATCAAATGAGAATCACAGAACTGTTATCATTCGGCTGACCCTAGCAACTACTCCAGCATATATACATAATCAGTTTCTGTTGATTATCTTAAATTATATGCAAAAATAAGCTATTTTAACTTTATGCAAAGATTGTTCTGTGTAACCTTTCCTTTCCTGCATATGCAGGAACAGTTTCTCGAGACTATTTAAAATTAGCAATCTGTGTACAGCTTGGTCTGTTTCTACTTCTACAGCACAAACTGCTTGGGGGAGTTCCATGGGCTGCCTGCATTGTTAGTGCAAGAAATTAGGCAGAACATCTAGACAGATAACATCTTTCAGTTGGTCTAAGCGTAGCTGACCTGCCTAGGGGTATCTCCAAGGATCTACCCTGTAGCTCACCCTCAGCTCCTGTGTTACTTAGTCAGTTCCTTCATTTTTAAGCTGGCTAGTTCAGTCAATTGGGAGTTCCACTACTCTGCTGCAAGTCAGTCCATCGTCCCATCTTTGCAGAAACTAGCTGGGAAATTCTCAGCCTGCCGGGGGGATTGCCGACGAGGTGTGCTGAGTGTGCACACAGATGCAGCCCTTGCACCCAGCAGCAAGGGCTGGCTGCTCCGGGAGGGCAGGTGGACAGGGCTTGGGGTGAAAGTGAGCAAGGCCAGGACAGTTACACCACTGGCACCGGCTCTAGTCCCATGGTACCCAAATAGGAAGAGCAGAGCAGGTGACAGTGACTGCTGGTGATAGTAACCAGGGTCGGTCCAGATTGCCTCTTCATTATGGCTTGTCTGGCAGGTCCAAGGTCAAACCGGGAACTTGAGTCCACAGAGTCTGAGTCAAAACCAGGGAGGTGGGAGGCTGGATGCAGGCATATAGGCAACATAGCTCAGCCGAGAGACCAAGGGCAAGAGCCTAAGCTCAAAGGCATCTCTTGAGCAAAGGAGGGGCAGGAATCTGCTGAGTGTTCTCACAGCTTGCTCTCAAGGCTCCACAGCTGCACTGTCAATGCTGGCCCTGAGCCCAAGCAGCCAGGCCCTCGGGAGAGGCAAGAGGCAGTCAGAGCTCTGACAGCTACATCACTCTTGTAACTACAGAGCAAACTCAAATTTCATCCTTGTGTTGTGTTTATAATGTAAATTCCATAGATTCTGCAGAGACACCTCTTTCTGTTGGCAAAGGATATCCAGAAGTCAGTCTTCTGTAAGTTACATAATATAAAGGGGGAAAGGTAAAGGGAAGGAGGCTCCTTACTGTGCTAAAAGAACACATGCTAATGGTGCCTTTAACCTTAGAAATCTTTTGATAATTAAAACCTTTTGATATTTCTGATACAAAAAAATTATTATGCCTCATAAAGCTTTCCCATGGCTTAGTGAAGTGTAGAATAACAATCTTTTCAAAGTTAGATATCCTTCTTTCTCCTGATACGAGAAAATTACATGGGTACCTTGTGCTACTGTCCTAGCTGGATAGTAGCCAAAAACCAAAAAGACAGATTCTAACAAATAAGAATTGCCTAATAAGTAAAATCAAAATAGTAACCAAGCACAAATACTGGTTTGTGGAGCTGCTATGAGCAAGCTCCATCCAAAGCTTGATTTCGAGTTGTATAGAAGCAGTCAACACTATTTTTCATATACCTTGCTCTTCTGAATTGTCTTCATGGGATTCTACAGCTGTTTGCTCTTGTTCCAAACTGTACCTAACAAGTGGAAATGTTCTTTTGAGTATTCCATTTCATTGTTACTATCCTGTAACTTTATATAATTCAGTCTGGTTTGCAAGTTTCCTTAATTAAAATGTAACAAGTATTCATAAATTTCTGTCTGTATTTTCTAGCTAATCAGAGACATGCTTAATATACGTGAAACAAATATGTCATGCCCAAACCCATCATCTTTGGCCAAGTACCGGGCTCTGAGGTGCAAGATTGAAGCTGTTGACTCAACAAGTTCTGAATTTTTCAACATCGAACAACAAGTGTTAAAAAACAATTACAAGTGAGTGTTTAATAGTTATGTAATGATTCCAGTAAAATTCAAGGTATGGTGCACAAAATACCTCTAAAGAGGACTGAATTACCAGGTTCTGTTACTGTGCAGTGTTGGTTGCACTAATGGGATTGCAAAGCTGGCATATTTACCATAACCTATACAGAACAAAATGGAGGTAAATATTAAAAAAAATGAAAATTATAATATTGTCAATTTTATTGTTGGTTTTTTTTTCTGTTTTTTAATGTGAAGAGCTGTCTGTTTATACGAACTATTAAAATAAGATACATGGGGGTCTAGTCTTATTTACTCTGTTTCTCAGTATTTATTTCCAGGCATTTTATACAATAACTGGAAAGTAAACATAAAAGTAAAATTTTGCATTCTGCTGAGAGAACAAGTAATTTTTTTTCTGTGTGAATAAACAATGAGGGTGGGAGGAAATACCTGGTCACCTTTTGATTATGTACAGAACTTGCTGTCTTTTTCTAATTAGCTTTCAATTGTGTGAAAAAGACATATTTCTGGGCAGTTATTCTGCAGATTTGCCTATAATTCTATTTAATGTTCTTGACATTGGCTTCTAACTGGGCACCCTGTCTCTTTAATAAAATTTTAAAATGGGTATATATGGAGAAATTAAAAAGAAGATGGTACTAGAAATGTAATAATCAAGGGTTAGATCATTAATACAGGGAAAAATTAAGTGGGCTCCAATTATACATATATAGTCACTGCAAGTTTGTTTTTACTAAGTAAATATGCTGTTAAGCAGCTACAGTCTAAACCTACCTAGCAACTACAGGTTACTAAGTGGTTATACCCAAATATATATTACTCAAGTATGGAAGAAATACTGTCCTTGGAACATGCAAACTTCTGTTTGTCTTCAGCAAAGTTCAGTGGCTGACTTTCACTTGACATTTTGTCTAAATTTTTAAGTCATTTAAAATTAATATAACAATAGTTTATGTGACTCAGTTCCACCTTATAGTTCTTTGTGACAGAAACAATTAAGTAACGTTTCGGGGAATTTGCTGTTACCTGAGCCCAGGGGACTGCTCTTAGTAGATAGCAGTTATCTATGTTAGGGCCTGTATACTAATTAATAAACTAACTGATTATAGGGACATGATTTTCCAGCAAAATTTTGACTCTACTCTTATACAATAGATAAGCATAACGACATTGCAAGAATTGGAGCATATTTATTCCCTTTCAGTCTCTGCATTTGCAATCTTAGTTTTTAATTTAAAAAACAAATTAAAAAAACTTCAACTGCAGTAGAAACATGCTGAAGGATCAGGGTTCAAGTATGGTTCTTAAAAAGAAGCAAAAAACCCCAAGCAAACAAAATGAAACAAAAAAAAACCCCTTCATATAAAAAAGTTCATATAGCAGCTTCATAAATTAGGACGTAATATTTCTCTAATCCTCAACAAAAGAAACCACACTGGTTGTGTGACGACAGACTCTGGACTTGAGTAAAGTGTTCAAAATTACAAAAGAGGCTAGGTCCTATTTACCAATATTATTTTAGCATTTAGGAACTCAAAACTTGACTGAAGCTCATTGAATCTTGAAAGCATAACAGTTTGATTTGTAAACAGAGCTTTATGCTTTTACTTTCCAGGTACTACCTGCTTTCAGTATCTAAATCTAAAATTTTATCCTTAAGTCCTCTTCTCGGTTACATTGTAAATCCAGAGGTTCCTTACTGTGTGACAGTTAGGAACCCTAGAATCCTAAAATTATCTTCTGGCTATTTCATAGGGTATCACTATCTTCATACCGTTAAGCAGCATAGTCCTTAGTCCGGAGTCGGTCATCTGAGGAAGTATATTGTGAGCATGTGTACACAACAGACTGCTTAAGCGGAGGGAAGGTGGTAGGCACACTGTTCTCCACTCAGATCTTTACACAATAGATCAGTAGAGCATTCAGCTGGTGAGGATAAAGGTAAGAAGAGGTGAAGAGAGAATCTGAATCTTTTGTTTTGTGTAATCATGTGAAGGGAAGGACAAGAATCTTGGTGACAGCTCTGTCCTGTAACTACTGTATGTAAAATGCATAAATCTTGCTGGAGGTGGGATTGCAACCCAAGTTTTCCTCCTGTCAAGTGTATTTCTTAGTTGGGAGTTACTACCTCCCGATAGCCTGAACTGTGATGCTAAGATATTTGTAATTCAGCCAAGACAGTGAGGTCTTTGAGTATTCTCAGTAAAAGAACTTTTAGTGCAAGATAAATTTGCTGGCAATAATTTATATACTTACAGACTCAGAGCTGTATAGAGTTTATGGGGTTTTGTATGTCACATCTTTGAATTTAGATCCCAAAATGTCAAATAAGATAATTTCATATGACTTAAAGCATGAAAACACATTTTCAATTTCTCCCTAAAAGTCTAAATAGGTCTTGAACTTAGTCATTAAGTTTTTAATATCTCTTGTGATTGTTCTGTTAAGCTATTTTTTATTTTTTCTTTAATAATTGCAACACAAATTGCTAACGTAAAAACAAATTGAATGTTACTTTGAGATTTAGAATAAGACTTTATCTTTTAACAGTGTATTGGTCTTAAATGCACTAAGTCATGAGATCTAAAAGATAATTTCAAATTTGTCGCAGTGACTGTCCAGTGAGAATTTTACAAGTGTATAGGGTTGGCAGAATAACTGAAACAGCAGAATTTCTGAGCAGTCTTGGAAACATTCGATCCTTATTCCATGCATCATCTGTGCGCAACTTCATGGGAATTCTTTCCAGGTAAAAATTTACATTCCCTTTTTTGTGACATTGAATCAGGCTTATATTCTTAAATGTATTTTGACTTTTTTTTTTATTAACCTCTTTTGCATTATGTTTAACGCAATTTTTACTGTATATGAGCATCCATATACTTCTACAGACCTCTGGAAGGAAAATCAATCTTTTGTAATGATAAATTTAATTATTCTCCAGATAGATTAGACTTGAGATGCAGCTATTTGGATATGAAGGTGAGGAGGGTGGTTTAAATCCAGACGAAAGATGACAAAATGGAGACTAATGCCTGTGTGGAAAATTTATTCTGTTTTAGGAAAGAATTGCATTGACAATGTCCTCCTTCCACTTCTATTTGTTATTTCCCCATGACTGCTTTATTTGGCATATTTTTAGATTATCATAATTTCCTGGTATAACAGAATATCTAGTTCTATGACTGAATACCATGGATTCACTCAGGCATGGTAATAATGCTAAAATAATATAACCTCTAGTAGCCTGATATATTTAAATCCTCATCATAGTATGTATGCAGTGAATACCAGGCACTGAAAATTTAAGGATATTTTAAAAAACATATCTGATACATCACACCACCAGAATTCAAATACCTTAGTGTTAGCATTCTGTTCTCCTCATACTGCAGATTTTAATTGTAAGTTACAAAACTGTTGAACTTATTTAAATATTGTGTCTTTTTACATTCTTTATATATAAAATATTTTCTGTGGGCATCAATCAGTAGTAAATGAAATGTCTCAAACAGTCTAAGGATGGTATCTTTACACTTAATAGGTTTGCAAATCAAACATTGGAAAAGTTTCCAAGTATCTATTTCCCAGAATTCTACTTTTAAAACTCATACTTTCTTTTTCTTAGTTACAAAAATTTCATACAGTTTTTTGAAACTGAGCACAGCACAGTTGCTAGAAATGGAGAACTATTCATCTAATAACAAAAAAAAAATTATTTTGAATGTTTGGCAATGAATCTGGAAAATGCATTGTTTTTCTGCTTAATGAAGAAAAGCTAACAGGCTTTATTGCTTATGTAGTCAGTGTCTTGGTGATTAATATGACTTTGGGATTTATTTTTTTTTTATGAATAGACTTTATATTCCTTGAGTGTCTATGGATGGTTTCTGTAAAGTGTATTTTGTTTTAATCCTCTGTTGTGTGTAGTTGCACAATGTGTATTAGCCCACATGCTATATGCAAAAGTGTTTTGCACTTCATTCATGGTGTGACCTTCTTTTTTTCTAGAGGGCTGTTAATGCCAAAAGTGGTTGTTGAAGATCATGGCCTGGAAAGAACTGACATTGGGAATCTGGGCAGTGGCATTTACTTCAGTGATTCTGTTAGGTCTGTAAAACAACAATATCTCTATACTTTATCCTTTGTGTATTCTTTTTACTTTTCAAATTAAGTAGATACAATGCTTAATACTTTTAAGGTAATTTAATTATGAAGTTTATTCCTGTCCATCTGTTCAGAAGTACTTGTGTATCCTTAAGCTCCTATGATGTTTACATTTATATTAATTTTAATAAATGTGTCCGATCTTCCTTTACATATAGTGCCAGTATTAAGTATTCTTTACCCAGTGAAATGGATGGAACCCGGCTCCTGGCAGTTTGTGATGTGGCACTTGGATCTTGCTTAGATTTGTATGAACGAGATTATTCATTAAATGATGCACCATCGGGTTTTGACAGTGTTCATGGAGTCCGTAAAACAGCAGACATCTCTTCAGACTTTGAGGTACTGATCCTGAAGTGTTGGGCCCTTGAAAAGGCACCAAATTTTGGATTTATTATGCCACTGAGAGATAACAGAATGAACGTAACTTGCATTTCAGTTCAGACACTAAATCACTAGACAGTAATGCGTAAAAACACTTTTATCTGTCTTGCAGCCTGTAAAGTATGCATAAAAATTCTAAGCCTCTAAAGTGGTATTTGTAAAGAATTCTTGCAAGAAAAGAATACTTAAAAGAAAGATATAAATATTACATTTTATTATAACTGCATCACTGTATAAGTATCTGGTCTGTGATATTTAAATTGTTATTTGGAAGCCATATTCTACTTTGTATGGAATAAAAAATCACTACCATGGAAGGTTCACTGTTTTGTAAATGAATCCAGCTGATAAAAATCCCTGCCCTTATAGGTTGGTAATCTAAGGCAGTCATGATAGCTGTAGTGGCACACTAACAAATAACAGTTGCTCTCTAGATATCCAGCAGTTTTTTACTTTTTTTCTTCTTAGTCATCTTGAGGAATGATTGTGCTTTATGGACAAGAGAAAATACAAAGAGTGTGGAGAATACAAAGTAAGAAGATGAGCGATGCAAGTGGTAGTGATACAGAGAGATTTGGGGAGTGAAAATAAAAGATGTCAGATTCCTAGAATTTTTCAAAAATGATGTGTCATTTATGTTCACCTCTTAATCAATTTGCATTGTTTTAAATATTATCTACAGCTTTGTTTTTGTTGTAAAATACTTTTCTTTGTTTCTACCAGGACGACGAATTTGTTGTGTATAAAACCTGTCAGGTTAAAATTAGATATGTTGTTAAGTTTTGCCTTGCTGAAGATGAAATAAAACCATTTCAGCCTGCAGTTGGGGTGGAACTGGAGCAAGATAACAATGAACCAGAGTCGCAACATCATTTACAGCATGAGAGTAAGAAATGTTTTCTGTTTGTATATTGAGTTGCTTCCAGAGCTTCCTAAATGCTTATCAGAACCCTTTTTAGAGTACATGTATGAAGATAACATTAAAAAAAAATAATTTGTAGTTTATTTGCGGATGTTATCAAATTAGTGAATACCATGTGGCATCTGTGTAGCATCTGTTTTGAACAGGTTTCCTATAGGCATAATTACCAACAGCAGTTGCAAGTCCTCCTGTGACAGTGTGTTTCAAGAGAAGCACAGGAAGCACTTTTGCATAAATCATCAGATGGTCTTTAAATAATTCAAGTGCAAGGTTCTAAACAGAGACCTGGTAAGACCTTAAAGAGCTATCATGAACTCATGATCCCTTAGACAGACAGCCTACAGCTGGGCAATACAACTCAGGTATTCATAACAGAAACTGAGTGTTACTTTTGTGTTGTGAGTTGCATAAATAAACATGGGCCCTTGATGTAGGATTAGTTTCGGAATGTATATTTCAAAAAATATCTTTTTAATATTTTGTAAACTCATTGTTTAGGCTATGAATTACCAAATGCAAGTCTTTCGAATCCTGTAAAAACTGGTCTTCAGGACACATTGGGAAATCCTGTCCCTCTGGAAGGTATTTTTATCAAGGCGAGGATAATAGACTTTGTAGCACAGGTAGAGTATGCTATTTATTGTCCTTTTCCATAACTCAGCCCTGAAAAATTAATCTGTTAGTGTTTTAGTCAAAATGCTGTTTAGTGTTTCGTTCATTGAAGAAAAAAAAAAAGGCAATTCAATCTCTAAATGAAGGAAAATCTTGAAATTGAAGAGGAACAGTTTTTATTCTTAGAGATGTATAGTTAAACAAATGCCAAAAGCTCTTTGGATAGTGAAAGGCTTGGCTTTATTTTTAAGTCTGTTTTCTGCCTATGTGTAATCAAGTCACCATTGTAGAGAAACTTTCTGCAGTAGT
Source organism: Anarhynchus alexandrinus (assembly GCA_008711295.1). Taxonomy (NCBI): domain Eukaryota; kingdom Metazoa; phylum Chordata; class Aves; order Charadriiformes; family Charadriidae; genus Anarhynchus; species Anarhynchus alexandrinus. Next base: position 5,696,080 of record VUYV01000034.1, on the reverse strand, counting down.
GTATGCATTCTGTTCCCTTTAAAGGACCTTCTTGGTGATCTGTTTGCCAGCTGAATTATAAACCAGTGAGAAATACCTAGGATGATTAAAGGTTTATGGAAATGTATTTGTGTTTTGGTTTTGACATTGGTTAGACAACCTAAATTAGCTGTCACAAGTAAAATATCAATCAATACAAAATAATTTGCTATTCTAACCTGAAAATTAGCTAATAGAAGTTAGCTAAGCAGGCTAAAATAAGGGCCCAGCTTGTTTTTTAGTACATATGCCCTAAGAACACATTCTGTCAAATCACAGGTCTTTTCCAGTCCTGGGGCATCATTTCACAATCTCCTCCTGCTTCAACTGCATCCTGCCTGAAGCAGTCTTGGTCATGCTAAAGCTGTGTCTTTACTGAATTCTGTCACATGTGTGTCTCTCCACAAAAATCTGTATTCAGGGGTTTCCAGTGCCAAAGTAGCTTCATAAAAGCAAATAATGTTTTTTATATGTTGTTGCTAAAGCTTTATAAAAAAAAAGCAGGGGAAAACAAGAGAGAAAATAGTTTGAAAGAATTGTCTGCAAATGAGTCTGTGCTTAAACTATTCAGACACTCACAACTGTTGTTTGATTCCTTTGAAAAACTGTTCTTCTCATGCGGGATTGTTGGGGGTTTTTTGTTTGTTTTTGATTTTGTTTTGGTTTGGGTTTTGTCTGGTTTCCTATGGCATGAATTACTATCCAGTGGCATCTGTTCTATGATCCAGTCCATCAAAGCAGAAAACAGTCTATAAGGTTGAGGTACAGAGCATAAACCAGAAATGATCAGTTGGCAAGGGACAGTAAGAATGGCAGCAAAGATGAATGAGGAATTGCTGGGGTTTTGTTATGACACGTGGGAAGTAAACAGAAGAGCAGATGTGAGAAGAAAGTCAGATGCAATCTGCCACCTCAGAGACAGAAATTCTGTCATTGGAAGATGGATACTATACATATATCAGTAACATAGGCTTTTCTCATCATCCCTTTTAGTATATCGTAAAAATAGTGTTTAGTCCTTACTAAGGACTTGTTTAGTCCTTACTGGCTTGAAACTATTATTGCGGTGGTGACTTCTTTTGCAGGCAATAGCTTGGCAGCTCCAGCTCTGCCAGCGTGTCAGATAACCTTTAGAAGGTCGTGGTTTACTCTTTTTCTGGAAGAGATTCGATTAATGATTTAGAGACTGAAAGTTCTACAGCTCCTTGTGCGTTTCTGGAGATACATATTTGTCAAGCACTGATGAATGTTATACCTTCATTTCTAAGGTGCAAATAGAAGTTCCCGTTGTGGTATGCCTATTGACATTTTGTGATGCAAAGCAGTTATGCTGTTACATTTGTTGATGTTTTAGTCACATTTTAACATTACAGTTACACAAAAAATATTCATTTCAGGTAGTAATGTTTCAGACCTACACCAATCAAAACAGTAAACCAATTGAAGCTAAATACGTCTTTCCTTTGGATGATAAAGCTGCTGTTTGTGGATTTGAAGCTTTTATCAATGGAAAACATGTCATCGGAGAGGTAAAATGTTATTGTACTTTGCTTTTGAGGTAGTTCCTTCAATCTGAAGATCTGAAAGCATTTAATTAGTAATGAAGATGTGCAACACTAATTTTGGTTTCTCTCATGTCCTTTGTTGTTACTACTTGACTGGATTTCAAGGTAGTCATGCCATTTAAGAGAATATTGATTGAGTTTTCTGTCTATAGGGTTGAAATGACTTATTTTGTAACAATCTTTCATAGGTTAAAGAAAAGAAGCAAGCACATAGGGAATATCGGAAAGCTATCAGTCAGGGTGATGGAGCTTATCTAATGGACCAAGATGCACCGGTATGTTGAATATTGTGGTTTGGTACCTACTTGAAAATTTTGCAGTTGTCCAATTACAGATTACTCATTTTTACTATTTGGATCTTATTTGGACCATATATTTGATCGTTTTTAAAAACAACTATTGTTTCTTTAAATATGTGCTATGGCTTACATAAAACAGCTATGTCTCTTTCAGGTGGTTTCCTTTTTTTTTTTTTTTTTTTAAAAGATTGACTTACTTAGTTACTATTGATCAGTTTTTGCCAGAAATTAAAGAATTATTGAAAGTTTGACATTTCATATCATAGTCCCATTTTTTCTTACACTTCACCAAAACCAAAGAGTAGTTTCTGTGTTAGCATTTGGTTTCAGTTTCAATTAAATTATTGTTTTGGAAAACATAGGCTTTAATGATGTCATTAAAGCTAGTTTGTGTTTTTTGTTGGGTTTTTTTTTAGGATGTTTTTGTAATAAGTGTTGGGAACTTACCTCCAAATTCTACAGTTGTGATCAAAATCACCTATATCACTGAATTGAGTTTTCAGCACGGTTGTATCACCTTTCATCTGCCTGCTTCTGTGTCACCAGGCCAACAGGACAAAGCATTAAATGAAAACACGCAGGTTTGTTAAAATGCAATCCTAAACCACCATCTTCTTGGTTTGAAGCAAAAGTTCTGTGCCCAAGGGATTGTAGTTACACAAGAGTCTTCAGTAAGTTTATGATTGCTTTCATTTCTTCTCTTTTGTTAGAAGATAATTGTTTATAACCATTCTTGTCATAAAGCAACATGAACACAAACATAGGAATGCTATGACTAGTAGAAAGCCTCTAACTATGGTGATGTATCTGGTGATGCATCTGCTCCTGCAGGACTTAGAAAGTTGACTTGAGTTGGCACATGTTAGATCTCATATTTTGAGTTACCTGCTGTTTCCGTGCTGCTGTTCCTCCTTTGGCTTGCAAAGCCATTGTATTATCTCCATCATGAAACAGCAGCTGAGCATCTGCTGAACACTCTGCTATTATCCTTCTCTGCTTCAGGGACAAGGTTGCCCATTCGTTTCTTTGGATGCTGCCCTTGATGGCCCCTGAATTCTCCAGGTGGGAGGAGAGGTCATCTCTGTGTTTAAATGCTAGCAAAGAGCCAGGCATGGTCTTTGTGGCCTTAGTCCCACATCCCCCATACGATCTTAGTGAGATCCTATAGCTGTATGTTATGTCTGACTGTTCAACAATCACGCCTTCTGCTTCAGACCTGTATTATACTGGGTTCTGAAGTTCACTGTATCCTTGGGAGAGAAACATGCACACATTAGTCTGAATTTTATCTGCTATGATGCTCAGATTACAAAGCTATATGATTCAATGAAGTAAAGAGGGTTCCATGCAATCCCAACTTAGTGATATAATAAAAGAAAGGAGCTCCAGGGTGATAAAAGTGTCAGGAATGACATACAAATACTGTGTAAGTAAAAAAATTTCTTTTTCTTTGTAGGATGCAGTAAAAAAGATTTGTGTTAAACAAGTAAAACCACAGAAAAAGTAAGTTGCTTTCATTAGTAATATCTGCCTTATTTTATCAATAGCTTAAATGATTAAGTTAAAACACTTAAATGTAATGTTTTTCTATTTATATGGAACATTTGATGGTAAGTTGCATTATCAAGAAACTGGTTTAATTTCACCTTTCACTCTAATCTGTTGCTATCCTTAGGTAGGTAATATCATAGGGCAACAACTTTTAATTATTACACTCTTTTTCTTCACTAAATACTTCCTTTTGTTTCAGAAACATGTCTCTTATTAAGGATTCTATATAAATTCCTAAGTCAGAAAACTTAATGAGACTATGATCTTCATTTTTTTTTCAATATCACTGCACTTAATATTTTAGCCTTTCTTTGCATTTTGCATTTTAAATAAAAAAATACAATTATCTGAAATTGTGATGTTGCCGGTGAAGTAAGACTTCTTGGAAACTGAGTATTATAATTTTATTCCCAGTAACATTTCTGCATATGGCCGTTCTCAACCTGAATAACAAGCAATGCAGGTAGTAGTAGCAGTAAATGTGTAAAAACTTAATGCTCTTCATATTTCCATATTAAAAACCATGAAAAGTGCTTTTCATGAGCATGTCCTAGTTTCTTCTCTGTTCTGTCTGCAAAGCAGGCACAAATCCAAATCTGTTATAATTTTCTAAAGTTATATTTAATCTTGAAATAGGGTTTCCTGTTATTAGCCTGCTTTTACTCAGTACAATTACTACTGGTTAGTAGAAATGTTGTATTGATCAGCTAAAGATTTGATGCTATTTCTGCCATATATCAGGAATAAATTAACAAGTTCATACACTACACATCCAGTTGTAGAAAAGGTATTTAAAATTATAATACAATTTAATTTTTAATGTTAAGGGAAAATTCAACTAGACAAGATGAATAAAAATTGGGAAACACTTAAGAATAGTTATTGTGTGAGGATAGAGATCGGGTATCTATTTCACTCTTTCCAGCTTGGGGTTCTAGAGGGAGCAGCACAAAGACATCCAGGTTAGCTGCAAACTTATTAATATTATATCAATAACATAATAGGTTTTTCTGGCTGCAGGCTGGTTCTCTCTGCAGATACTTTAGGGATGTGCATATGCATTGCATGCTTTATCCACAGGCATCTTAAGGACAATGGAGATGTGGCTGTAAATAGAAAATAATTGCTCATATGATATGCAGAGGATACACAGATTCATAGTACATTAATAATAATTGAGGTTAGGACTCAGAGTAGTCAAGAATATTTATTAAAATGGGCCCATGTAATAAAAATGGTGTAAGACTGACAAATGCAAGGCTACATATAGATTAAATAATTGCAACCCTATGCATCTACACCTTGGGAGATTATATACTGAAATACAGCGACTACCAATAACCCAGGGTTTATTACTCACCCAGTACATCAACAACCTGGAATGAACACCCATTGTGATAATTGTAGCAAAAATGGCTAATACAGTCTCAAAATATACACACCAAGAAGTAGCAAAGAGAGAAGATTATTTATCAGGCAAGACTGACTGAAATTGGCAAAATGCCAATCTGAAGACCTCGAAAAAGTAAAAAGCAAACCAAAACATAAAGAAAACACAAAACCCAACAACAGCAATAACAAAGAAAACCCAGCCCCAAGGCCACATATATTGACCTCTGTCTCTAAACCAGGAGGTGATTCCATGACATTGTATGGTATCTTGTGTCTTTTATGTATCTTGTATTGTATGATTGCATCTATCAAATTGCTTTTTAATGTCATTACAGAAATAAATTAAGAAGCAAAGACTGGAAATTAGAGCTGAATAAGAAAAAAAGACGTGGTTTTAGCAGTGAGGTTTGGAACAGTTAGCCAGGGAAAATAACAAACTTGCCTTCTTTGAAATCCAGTTTGATTGTCTGTTATGAAGCTTTGCTTTAGAAAATAAAACATTAGGTTAAATGAAGAGATAATTGGCTAAAATGTTATGCAATGTGTACAGGAGATCGTGTCAAGTGGCATCTAGATCCCCTTTAACCTTTTAAGCTTTGAATAACCGTAGCGAATCAGCATGGCTATTCTTTGGGTATCCTGGGGACAGAAACTTGTCTAACTAGTTCAGTATTCTCCACTTCTATGCAAAGTATTAAAAAGGACAGGAAACGTAGCTCCTTCTCATGAGGATGTTATGGTATGCAGATTAAACATCATCTTCCCTGGAGTGTCATTCAGGTTTTTTTTTCTTTTCTCTTTATTTAGTGCATTTTCTGTGGATATGTCTATTGAGATGCCATCTAGTATTGAACGCATACATAGTTGGACACATGAGCTTAAAATAAAGGTAAATTAATTTCACTGTAACTATATCTCTGCCTTGGCAGTTCTGCCAAGTATTTAAAATGGAACTCTTATCCTAGAAAACTCTTGTGCCAGATCTATCTGGCTTTGTGCACGCTTCATTCTGCAAACAGCTTGGTCCTCTGTTTCTCTCAGATGAAATTTCTGTTGTGCTTGAAGCCCTTCTGTTTTGGTTGTCATCTTATTTAAAAATACATTCAGGAAAGAAAATTATATTTTAAAGAATGTAATATGTAAATAGAAACTGTACCTTGTAGACATTCTGTAACCTTTTTGGCAAAAAGCTTTGGGACTGCCCCTATTAAATCTGCTGTCATCATTCCCTATTCTCACAAAGTTCATGGTATTGTTATTAAATAAATATTTAAATGCCTATTTTTCTCCTCTTCTAGAAAACAGACTGCAAGGCTGTAATTAAGACTGTGGAGAACAGCTCCTTGGACGTTAGTGGCTTTGGTCTAGATGTCTGGATTTCTCAGGTCTACCTACCTCGAATGTGGGTAGAGAAGCATCCCAACAAAATGAGTGAGGTACTGAATAGCTTGTACTGTTCATGAAGTAATACTGAATATGCTAAAACATAATGAACAGGAACAGTTTAGTTTTGCTGGGTAAAAGATGATGAAAAATTTCACACCATGGACAGTGGTCAGTTTGATCTGTTTTATTAAACTGAGTATTCTCCAGAAATTAGTTATCTTTTCAGTTGCATAGAGTCTTATTGCTTTTGCTTTATCCTTTGCCTTGGAAGAGAGTAACTGTTTCAATACAGTGTTGAATCATTTCTGTTAAAATACTTATTTCTAGCTATTGTGCTTCTGTTTGTATTTCATAGAAATGTGACTACAGTGTTTGATACAGGTCTTGCGTTTGCAGCAGTGGAAGTGGACAAATAAGTCATGGCTGAGACTGGAACTAAGTAGCTTCAGAGGCATGCAATCACTAAACTAATTAAAAATAAGTAAAATTTTAAACCATTAAATTTGTAGGGCTGTGTTTGCATCTTACACACAAATATTTATAGAATCTGTCAGTGTTTTATTTTAAGGCATCTGGCCTTCCTAAAGATTTTGCATTCTGTTGTAGTTATTACTGCTGCAGTGATTATTCTCAAAGGCATTTGAATCTTTTCTTTTTCACTTATTAGTAAAAAGACATAGCTAGCACTTCTAGCACTCTGGATCACCCAGAAACAGAATCCATCTGTGGCTGTGTCACAGAAGAGTTCATTATCATCATTGGAAAACATTGATAAAAGGTTAGATAGGAAAGGAAGGATCAGTTCAACCCCTTTTACCTTCACCAGTAGTAACTCCTTGCCTGTGAAACACATTTAGAACTTAAAATATGTGATTCCAGGTTATTACAAGCTGTTTCATTCTCCCACAGTTTGTGCCCCTGGCACTTTTAGTTATTTTCCACTCATTTTTATTTTTATTTTTTGTCTTAAATAAGGTAAAGTGCTGCAGAGGTGAAATGTAAAGTCTTGGTGTTACCTGTCTGTCAATCCAATGTTGAAATTGATTAAAATAAGTAAAATGACAGATTGTTTTCTTTCTAACAATGATGCCTTTTATTTTTTCTTCCTTTTGATCAGAGTTTCTTAGCTTAAATATACTAGTTTAGGGATTTCTTTCTGATGACTGCAATAATACCACTATTCCTCTAAGGAAAGAAGAAAGAGATTCCTGTTTATGTTTCCAAACTGCAAACCTTTCCTTCTCTATTGGAAACGCTTTCACTCCTTCAAGCATTTCATTGTTCCACTTTTGAAAGCCTTTGTTTTTTATAGCATCTCTGTTCATAGCAAGGACAGTATGCACGTCTGGTTTACATAGAATCATAGAATGGTTTAGGTTGGAAAGGACCTTGAAGATCATCTAGTCCAACCCCCCTGCCATAGGCAGGGACACATATTTTTTAAATTCTAGTATTTCTTACAAACTGATGGTAATGGCAGTGATAACTGCAAAAAATTATACCTGTGATTTTTTATGTATTTTTTTTTTTAACTTGTAGAAGACAATCCTGTGCTGTTTGTAGAAGAGTGATTCAGATAAAACATGTAAACACAGAATTCCTTTTTTAGTTTTTCATGTAAGACCTGGGATATAGGTAAAGGACAGGGAAGTTGCACTTTTTAGGCATTAAGAGTAAATGACATATATTTGTTAAAACTCTGAAATGCGGCTATATTCTACTCTCATTCCATAATAAGAAAAATGAAGATGTTTGGGTACGCTTTGAATGAAATAGCATTTGTCCACTGTACTGATGATTTTGTTTCTCCCTCTATAGGCTTGCATGCTTGTATTCCAACCAGAGTTTGAAACAGCCTTTGAAGAAGAGCAGCTGTCCAGTGAAATTATTATTTTATTAGATTGCTCGAATTCTATGGCAGGTTCAGCTCTACACCAAGCAAAGCAGATTGCTTTACGTGTTTTGGAACTACTTTATTTCAGACAAAGAGTGAACATAGTCAAATTTGGCACAAGTGAGTTTCTCTATTTCCTTTTTACCTGAGTGCCACCTTTTACCTTCTTGTCATGGCTGAATTTTATGTACATCATTATTATCAAACCAGCATAATACATTGAACTGCAATGTGTAGCAGTATGGAATACTGCTACTCTGATATTCCAGTCATAAAACTTAAACTTGTGTTTCCATATTGTTGCTACATGCTTCATATTTTAATGCTCGTAATATCAAACTTTATTCACAGATTTTACAGAATTTTCTTCTTTTTCAATAAACATTGTAAATGATTTGGCGTCACTGAAGAAATTTATTACAGTAAGTAAATCAGTTTAGTTATATTGTAAAGAATGCTTCTTTGTACGGGATGCTTATCATTGCAAAACTCTGTTATGCAATTTTTCCTCTTTTTTTCTTTTTTTTTAGGCCAGCTTCTAAGATTTTTCTGTAATTTAGTCTATTTGAGGTCTATTTTCCCTAGTAACAAGCACAGCTATGTTTGAATATTAATTCCAGTTTGGTTTTAAGTGATTGCTTAAGTTGATATTTTGAAGCTGAGTAGCTATCAGTGTTAGGACATTTTTCAGTGTTTCCCCCTAAAGTTAACTTTTGGAGTTTTATACCTTTCATTGCCTGCTTACAGCAGAAAGAGAGGAAACTATTTACTTCCTTCTGGAAATCTATAATTTCTAAGCAAAGGCAGCACTTAGGCTAAAGGACTTTCAGTGAAAAGAAAAATGCTTTTGGCACCAAAAGGTCAGATGTAGACTATTTAGGACAACAGATTTTGGTTAGCACCATATCTTGTCAGTGCCAGAAGTAGGCTTCTCAGCTGTAACTAAAGCTCCTTGATGCTAGTACAATGCGTAAGATACTAATATAATGGATGTCTTGAAAATGGGATGGTAAGATGCAAATGGTGATCAATGCAGAGTAACACAAAGGGGAAAACAACACTAACTAAACCTGTACAATATTGGGGTTTAACCCAGAAAAGAGATACTGGACCCATTGTGAATAATCATTTTTAAATGGTAGCCCAGTGTTCAGCAACAGTCAGAAAGGTAAACACTTAGGGAGCTGTATAAATCTGTATTGCTATGGCATCTTGAATACACTTCTGGTCGCTCCCATCTCAAATTGAAGAGCTAGGGAGACAGAAAACAAAGATGGACAGATATATGGAAGACCTGCTGTACAAGGAGAGGACGTGTCCTGATTTTTTGTTGAATCCTTACAGAGTAATTTCTTTTCCAGATAAACAAAGGAAAGGGGGAATAGGGATGGTTATTCACTGTTTCGCACCTTTACCTTTCTCGTCACAGGACACCCAGCAAAATGATCAATCGGCAAATTTAAAACAAAAACCAAACAGTCCTTTTCCTGCATAATAAATAGTGGAACTTCTTGTCATGCTTGATGTAGAGGCTAAACTGTAATTCAGTTCAGAAAGTGGGTTATGCAAATTAAAAGTAAGAGCTGTAAATAGCTTTTAGAAGCAATAGTCTGGATGAAAACTCCAGTTCAAGAGGTCCCCAAACCACTGACTTGATTACTGAAATTTCTGAAAACAATATAGGAGTAGAATTTACCATTTTTCTTATCTACTTTGCCTGTGCCTTTTGCCTAAGCCAGAGAAGATACAGGACTAGATGGACCTTAAGATCTATCTTTAATTATAGAAGAACAGGAACAAATAAAACTTAAGAATTAATTATTCGTATTTGGAAACCAGGAGTCATGTATAATGAAATAAACATTAAATTATACATTGTATGTTATTTTAGGAAAAAAATAAATTCAAACTAAAATTCTAATACTTTACTTTTCAGTCTGCTACTGCAACACTGGGAAACACTGATTTATGGAAGACCTTACGTTACTTAAGCCTGCTATTTCCTTCTCAAGGACACCGGAACATTCTTCTTGTATCAGATGGACACATTCAGAATGAGAGTGTGACCTTCCAGATTTTGAAAGATAATATTCAACATACAAGGTTATTTACATGTGGTGTTGGGTAAGTACGAAGTTAGTTAACTTGCAATTGCATTTGTTTAAAATCACTGATAATTTATTTGAAGTGAGAGGTTAATAAGCTGAGAACTGCCAGATGCCTGAGTGTACTGTCTTAAATATATATGTATGTTTAGATTAGATGCAGAAATGTTTGCCTACCTTTAATAACGGAATAGAAAATCTGTAAGGAATTGCAAAGGTAAGATGCCTACAGTAACATTAATTTCATGTCCAGATAGTCTTACCTAGTCATATCTTTCTTCGTTATAACAACTATACTATTTAAGAATATAATTGGAAAATACGAGTGTTAACATTTTGAAACTTTGCATTTTATCTTTTGGTATAGTCTCATTTTAATAGTGCAATTTCAATGCAACATTAGTAGTTGTATAATTTTATTATTTAATTTTAATTTGTTTTGTAAGGTAATTACTTAAAGACAAAGTAAGCACTAGATTTCTCAAGGATCAGAGGAACAGGCAAAACCTCACTGAAATTCATTGCAATGTAGTTTGGCTATTTTTAGTAACAACAAACTAGAAAGATATGTACATGACTGAAACAACTTTTTGAAAAAAACCAAACTTGGTTGCAGTTACATATTTCACGTTGCAAGGCATAAATGGGAAATGGGCAGGGAGGTGTTAGGTTCTTACCATGTCCTGGGAAGGCTGGCAAAGATACATCAAAATAAAGACCGGTGGTGAGGGTCATATTCTTCCAGAACTGGTTTTTTGAATGACACCTTCACCATAGCACCTGCAACGTTCCCCAGATCTCACGACTGTGGGCCCTCTCCCAGCACTGGGCAACACACCCTTCAGGCCACATACCAGACATCCCAGTGCTCTTCCAGAGTAACCATATGTTATGACTACAATAGAATTTGTATCAACACGCATGAAATAACAGATGGTACATGTCCATTAGCAGCACACTGACACCATTTTCAACATATTTACATTCCTGTTATCTTCATGTTCAGCATATTTACATTCATTGGTTATTGGTTATTGATATTATGGAACTAGGCCTGGCAATGGATTACCTCAGTGCTGGTAGTCTGAGAGGGCATGGTTTTTAATGGTTCCTCTGTACAACCAACATTAATGTGCTAATGTGCAACAATATGCTTTCAGTAGGCAGAATCTGTATTTAATGTGATTCATTGGTAAAGTAATAATGGTGAGGAGGTGTAAAAGAGAAGTTCACTCTGGTTCATACTGTTGTGTAGACAAAGGGAGTGTTTTCTAGAAGGCTGAATTAGTAGAGAATACTACGTCTGTTTTATCTGTGATGATTCTCCACAAGTAAATAAAAAAATATATTTTTAAATAGTGTGAGATTTGTACTTTACGGAGTTGTACAAGGCAGTAAAATCTATAAAAAGACTTTTAGAAGAGCAGTAAACTTTAAACCCAAGATGTTATGTGTTCTTAGCATAGATACAATTGTACTATTTAATTTTGCCATTAGGGTTTTTGGTGAGGATTCACTAGGTCACTAAGGCAGTGGTATGGTCCTGTTGAGGAATGAGTCTACTTTCTGTCCGACAAAGATTCAACATCCTGTGCTGTTTCTCGTCCAAAAGAATTCTCATCTGCTTAAGTGTTCTCCTTTAATCCTCTATAAAGCTCTCATTTGTGTACAGACCTATGAAATAGCTTCACAGTAGTCAGACTGTTGGTGAGCAGAGCCTGCTGTTCTATCAGGCGGATAAGTGTTACTATACTGGTCATATCCATGTTGTTCAGATAGTAACATTCCCTAGCTGAGGGAATTCAGATTGAGGTTAATTAGTTCAAGATAAAGATCATTTTGATGCAGTCTTACTGGTGTTTGAACCTAAATTAATTTCTCTGCACAGCTCTGCGCTGTTACTTGTAAAAATTTGTGTACCATGTAATATCCTTGAATGTTGTTAGGAAATCTCTAATACAGCAACACATTAATTGGCTCAGTTGCTTTCAGTTGGTCTGTCCCCTGAAAATGGGGTAGAATTTAAAAAATTCAGATTCAGAAAGCTAGCAGTACTAATTAAAAACAAAATACTTAGAAATAGTATCAGATGAACAATTTAATTCAATAATTACATAAAGATTTTTTTCTATTAGTTCCACAGCAAATCGACACATGCTGAGATCGTTGTCCCAGTATGGTGCTGGAGCATTTGAATACTTTGACCTGAAGTCAAAGTATAGCTGGGAGACAAAGGTACATTTATAAATCTTGCCTATATGCACTATGTGATCATTGTCTGATATATCAATATCTGATACTGCATATCTTCAGTATCTCAAAATAGGAATTACTACTTTTCATGGGATCACGCGGCTTTGCTATTTCAATAAGATAGTTCAAGAAACATTTGATAGAAGGTGGAAGGAGAGATGCTTGTTAAGCCTTCTTGTATTTTAAATATAAATTGATATTAAGTGAGAAAGAGAAGTATTTAGAATCATAGAATCATAGAATGGTTTAGGTTGGAAAGGACCTTGAAGATCATCGAGTTCCAACCCCCCTGCCATAGGCAGGGACACCTCCCACTAGACCAGGTTGCCCAAGGCCACGTCCAGCCTGGCCTTGAACACCTCCAGGGATGGGGACTCAACAACCTCTCTGGGCAACCTGTTCCAGTGCCTCACCACCCTCAAAGTGAAAAACTTCTTCCTAATGTTCAATCTAAACCTGCCCTCTTCCAGTTTGAAGCCATTCCCCCTTGTCCTGTCACTACATGCCCTGGTAAAAAGTCCTTCCCCAGCTCTCCTGTAGGCCCCCTTTAGGTACTGAAAGGCCGCAATAAGATCTCCCCGGAGCCTTCTCTTCTCCAGGCTGAACAGCCCCAACTCCTTCAGCCTCTCCTCATAGGAGAGGTGCTCCTATAGTTTGAGTTTGAGTATTACAAAGGTGCCATATTTTCAGCAGGAACACATCTGCTATAGGAAGGGATATGAAAGCTGTAGAGAACCCTCAGTTCTTTGATCAAGGAGGGAATTTGTCAGTGTAGTTGCCCTACCTTCTCATTCAGATTGGTCACTGAACATGTAAAAGAAAAGAAAGCCATGACTTACTATATTTTTTTCTATTCATTTTGAGAGAGCTCGTGTACTTTTCTTGGTAAGTGCAATAACACCTACTTGGAAAAAGTTTAAAAAATGTCAAGCTATATAAATAATTGTCCCTAAATGGAAAAACATGGCTTTACTTCTGTTATAGGTCACAGTCCATCTACATTGTCCTTGCTATAGTGATGATGCCTGTAGCAATTGTATTCTGTAACTTTTGACTGTTGGTGCATCTAGAAGTTTCAGGCAATCTAGGACGCAATGTGCAGTGCATTTCAGTTTCCTTCTATAGTTAAGTATCTACAGCACTATCCTATGCCTTGAATCTGGTCCCTCCTGGAACAGTGACAGTAGAGAAGGTGCTGCAGCCAGGCTAGTGTCTGGCACATTTTTGCCTGGGGGAATGGGTGGAAGCATAGATTTCTCCTCTTGCTATTCTGGCTGTTATTTGAGTTATATATGCAGAACTATCCAGAGAAGGCCACGGACATGTGCAGAACTGTTCGCATGTAGGAGATGGTGCTAAGTGTAGCAGGCTATATTCCCTAGCCTATTTGGCAGCCCTGATGGATAAAAACTTTACTCTCAAATTTAAGCTTTTACTTGAAAGAAGTCTCATTATTCCAGAAGCCAGTACAATAATGTCTGAGTGATTCTCCTTATTACCTCCAAACATTAGACTCATTTTTATCAGTAATAATATATGGCTTGTTTTAGTTGTTTAAAAAAAAAAAAAGAAATTAGTTCCATTCGTGTGGGAAATGTTATTTTCTATTGAGAGATTATGTTTTCTTTTGAAAGCCTACTAACAAACAGAGCTAATTCGTTTTGCTTCTTTACACAGATACAGAGCCAGATATCGAGAATGATGTCTCCAGGATGCAGTTCAGTTTCTATTAAATGGCAACAGTTTAATACAGGTGCACCAGAGCCAATGCAGGCTCCTGCTCAAATACAGTCTTTATTTAATGATGAGAGACTTCTTGTCTATGGATTCATCCCTCACTGTACTCAGGTAAAGACTGAAATGCACATGCGCTACTGGATAGAAATTCAGACGTAAAACAATCACAAAGGAAATATTATATTGTATTATATATCCTTGATGCAGCATGCACTTAGCTTCTTTTTCATTGCTAAATATCATTAACTTACTATTTAATTGTCATTATTAGTCTTCCCTCTAAGAAGTAGAGAGGAAAAAGTTAACTAATTTAATGTTCCTGTCATTGTGCTTTGATAAATACAGGATTCCTTTACTTGTGACTGTCCCCTTGTTGTAAGCAGAAATATTTATAAACCTAGACATGCAAAGCCTTACAGATTTGAGTTATATTCGGGAAACAGAACAGCATGCATGTGTGCTGGTAACATAGCATGATAGAGAAGGAAACAGGTTGTTTTTTTTTTCCTTTTAGGCCACCTTAAGAGCAGTAATAAATGACGAAGAGCTAGAGACCGTGGTGTCAACTACTGAACTACAGAAGACAACAGGAACAGTGAGTTTGGCCCACGTTGTTTGTACATGCCATAGTGAGACAAGCTGCTTTAAACAACTTGGTGCTGCTTCATGCTCTTTTGAAGGAATTGAAATGCCTGTTTTCAGCAATTCTTGCACATTTATTTTTACTTCTGATGTTTTAAAACAGACCTTCAGTTTTCAGACTTTTAAAGGGAAACTGTTTTACATGGAAGTATCACCTTTCACTGTGCTTTCTAACGCAAAACTTAAGCTTCTCAGAATACAAAGTGCTGCTTATTATTTTGGCAGCCTGTTTGGGCTCTAGCTTTATCCTTGGGTTGGCAGTTCTTCAGGATACCTCTGTGAAGAAGCTGCTGCAGCATTCTCTCATGTAAATTTTTGCTATGTGGAACATCTCATCTCTAGTCTGTTACCTCTAGAAATGTATGGAAAAAGAGACCATAAAGTGTTACTAGCCTTTCATTTGCTTCAGTAACAATCAAGTAAGGAGTCTTTATGCAGAGGAAACCACAGCACGCATTTTGAAAAGGAAAACAAGCTAAAAAAACCCCATTTCTTGAATCTAACAGGTGTCTACACTTGAAAAATCAAAAGAATAGTCAACCTTCAGTAATAATTCTGATACGACTGTCACCCCTTCCCCACTAAGGGAAGATGATTTGTTTTCAAATAGAAATTGTATTGTTCTCTATTTAGTGTAATCTAGTTTGAAGGTTACTATTATGGGTCAGTTTCCATGGACATGTTGGTTGTGTTGGTTTCCATACAGACAGTTGGTTTCCAGGGATGTGCCTTTCTACAGGTAAATAAAATAGGCAAGCAGAAGCAATGTATTTGCTTGCCATAATGAATTTTTGCTTTTAGAAAAATACCTGTACTACAAATTCCAGGTTCAGTTAAAAAAAAAAAAGTTTTGAAAGGTGTAGACTGAAATGGCAAAATGATAAAAAAACAGGGTCAAAATTAGAAAAAATTATTAATTCTTGATGCTTTAGATGAACTCTGAGAATTCCTACCTGTTTCTTTTGCCAATTTACCTTAGCTCAAAAAATAGCTATTTGCTTAATAGATTTTCTTCAGAAATGGTTCTCTTTGGCATCTATCATTCTTCCAAACCTGAGCAAGTGGGAACGTTTTGGCAACTGGAACTGGAATACAGCTGGACTTTACCACATTGCCCCCACAAAGCTCCCTCTCCTTGTTAGCTGTAACATATTGAAGAGAACAAAATTGTTTTTCTTTCCTATGAAAGACTGGTTTAGTTCAAAAAAGTAGTATCTGGTTAGTACAGTTCAGTATTTCCCTTTTCTGTGTACAGCCCCTCACGTCAAAAATTACTTGATTATGGTAGACCTAATGATTTTTTTTTAAGTTGAATGCTCTATACTCACTTCACTTTTCCCACAAGTTCTGTATTTTTTGGACAGGGTTAATTTACCTAACTTCACCTATATAGATATTGTTGGTTAAATCCAAGGTAGTTGCCTGGCTCTGTTTACAATCACTGGAAAAAAATGTGTACATCCAGAAGGGGCATTCTTCCTACCTGTTTTAGTTAGCCGTTTCAAGTTGGGTTTAATTGCCTGGTAGAGTTTTTCTGTTTGTTTGCATGCCTGCTTTTTTTTCCTCACCCTTGGCTCTAGAGAGAATGTGCATAACAAGTGAAGACCTGGGTATTTTTGAGTTTGCTGAAATTAAGTGAAATAAAAATGTACCTCAGGTGCAGGTTGTGATTGCTTTTCAAATGGTAAATTAGCTTGATCCTTCCTTAGAGAATAGGATTCTATGTAAATATGGATGCTAATTGCCTGAGGCTGAACCTCATAAATGAAAGGAAGAATTAAAAAAAGAAAAGTTACTACTATTATCATCAGTTTAGTTTTCTTTCTAGGTTCTGCATAAACTCGCAGCAAGAGCTTTCATTAATGACTATGAAGATGGGATTCTTCATCAGAATGAAACAGAACATGAGGTTTGATAATCTGAAATAAAAAGTATACATTTAAAATGCTAAATAGCAAACATTTCAGTGGGATAGAGAAGATATTATTGCTTTGTTCTAATATCATTTTAAGGTTAAAGTCACTATATAGTAATGTCGTGGTTTAACCCCAGCCAGCAATTAGAACCACACAGCTGCTCACTTACTCCCCCCAAATTTGGGTGGGGGAGGAGAATCAGAAGAGTAAAAGTGAGAAAACTTGAGGGTTGAGATAAAGAGAGTTTAATAAGTAAAGCAAAAGCTGTGCATGCAAGCAAAGCAAAACAAGGAATTCATTCACTGCTTCCTATCAGCGGGCAGGTGTTCCCCCGTTCCAGGAAAGCAGGGCTCCATTACATGTAAAGGTTACTTGGGAAGACAAACGCCATAACTCCAGAATGTCCCCCCTTCCTTTGTCTTCCCCCAGCTTTATATAACGGGCGTGACATCACATGGTATGGAATATCCCTTTGCTCAGTTGGGGTCAGCTGTCCTCCCAACTTCTTGTGCACCCCCAGCCTACTTGCTGGTGGGGCGGTGTGAGGAGCAGAAAAGGCCTTGAGTGCTTAGCAACAACCAAAAACACCAGCGTGCTATCAAAACTATTTCTCATCCCAAATCCAAAACATAGCACTACACCAGCTGCTAAAAAAAAAAAAAGTTAACTGTCCCAGCTGAAACCAGGACAAGTAATACCGTCCCAGATAAGATTTTGAAAACTTTTGGGACACTCTTTTCTTCTTCCCCACTGTAAGAACGTCCTCTATTGGCATAATGTGTGCATATTTTTCCTAATCTATACTCTGTCATTGTAGGCCATTGGTGATTCTTCCTTTTCTGTGACATACGACTTTTTAGTTTCATGTAGGTCAATACATATCAGTCCAGCAAAAGTCCATAGCTTTTGTATAGGATATGTTGGAAGATAATGACCTGTGTTTTACAGATAGACTTAATGATCTGATGATCGGTTAAAAACAATGGCTTTTAGCTACTTAAAAACTTACCATATTGCCATCTTGGCTTATTTGAGACTTCAGACTAATTCTTTTTATAAAATATGGCTTCTTCTTACACTAGAAGAAGGATAGAACCAAAAGAAGTCTAACTAGAGGAATTGCATATCCCTGACCAAAGTTGAGGGAGGGAGTAGAGAAAGTTAAAAGGGAGTAGACAGGCAGGCCAATATATTCATATAAGCTCTGCCTTTTATATGTCCTTATTTAGAGTGTATAAGTGTTTTTATAGGTATGTGTTCAGTTTTGACATCAATGTTTCTTTTAGCTGATTGTATTTTTTCTGCCTGTTCCTTTTGTTAATACTTAACAATCTAGATGAAGAAACAAATCTTGAAAAACATGATTATTCACCTCAGCTTGGAGAACTCAATTATAAGCCAGTTTACGAGCTTCGTTGCGGTTGAGAAAAGGGTACGTTTTCTGTATAATATCTTGTTCCCACTAGCTTCTCTATCAAAAGACTCTAGATTCTGTAACCTTTTACCTATCAAAACCAGTCTTCCTTTTGCTGAACAATGATTATACTTTTACAATAGAGCTAAAACTATTATTTTTTACACTATTTTGGTTTCTTCCACAATATAGCAAGTTATTTTCCTTTTCTATCTCTTATATTGCTTGTCCCTACTTTGCAATCAAAGTGTGTCAATCTGTGTCTTACTCTTGTGATTTGCTATAAGGGTTGCAATTCCTGATAGTGCTGTGGGAGCCAGACAGGTCAAAGGACAAGGCCAGATGAAGAGTACTCTTCAATCCTTGGTGCATAAGCCAGAGAACCCTTGCACGTAAAAAGTAAGGATGCCAAACTATAGCAAACGGGCCATTCTAGCCATGGATTGCTGAAGTAATGGGTTTTGTATTGGCAAAAGTCATTCTAGGGGAGTCTGTGTCAGGTAGAAGTCACAAGGAAAGCAAAACTTGAAAAATTTCTTAATATTGCAGTAAACTATGGAACTTTTTCATTTATTTTCAGTATTAGAACAGTGGTAGGAGAAACAAAATCTTTGTAGCAAATGGAAAGAAATACATATACATGACAGCCTTGAAATTCAAGGGTCAGTAAGAAGAGTTTTCAAATGGAAAGCTGTATGACAATAAGCAAGATAATGTCAGTTGGATTAAATATTATGGGGCACAGAGAATGGGAATTCATCTGACCAAATACGTGTGTGTACATTTAGCAATAAATTAGTCACGTTTGCCTTCCTCTCATGGTCAGTGGAAATAAATAGATATTTCTAGAGCTTGATTCATCTCATCCTAAAGTTAAATACTTAAACCAGTTCAGATTAATTTTCTCAAGACGTGTTTTTCTCAGCACTTAGGGGTTACCTGTAGTCACTATTGCAGATTCAGGTATCACTTCCTCCAAGTTCTAGAGCAGTCTATCGCAATGAATAGAAGTCAGGCAAAAATGCCAGGAGGCTTGGCATGAACATGGATGAACAAGGAACTCCTGGAAAAATTCAAACATAAAAAGGAAGTATACTGACAGTGGAAAAAGGGACAGGTAACCTGGAAGGAATATAGAGGCACTATCTCAGCATGCAGAGACATCGTTAGGAAAGCCAAAGTCCACATAGAATCATAGAATGGTTTAGTTTGGAAGGGACCTTGAAGATCATTGAGTTCCAACCCCCCTGCCATAGAAAGGGACACCTCCCACTAGACCAGGTTGCTCAAAGCCCCATCTAGCCTGGCCTTAAACACCTCCAGGGATGGGGCCCCCACAACTTCTCTGGGCAATTTGTTCCAGTGCCTTACCACCCTCAAAGTAAAAAATTTCTTCCTAATATCTAATCTAAATCTACCTTCTTCCAGTTTAAAGCCATTACTCCTTGTCCTATCACTATATGCCCTAGTAAAAAGTCCTTCCCCAGCTCTCCTGTAGGCCCCCTTTAGGTACTGGAAGGCCGCAATAAGATCTCCCTGGAGCCTTCTCTTCTCCAGGCTGAACAACCCTAACTCTTTCAGCCTCTCCTCATAGGAGAGGTGCTCCAGCCCTCAGATCATCCTCGTGGCTTTCCTCTGGACACGCTCCAGCAGGTCCATGTCCTTCTTCTGTTGGGGACTCCAGAGCTGGACGCTGTACTCCAGGTGGGGTCTCACGAGAGTGGAGTAGAGGGGGAGAATCACCTCCCTCGCCCTGCTGGCCACGCTTCTGATGCAGCCCAGGATACGGTTGGCCTTCTGGGCTGCGATCGCGCATTGCCAGCTCATGTTGAGCTTCTCGTCGATCAGCACACCCAGGTCCTCCTCCTCAGGGCTGCTCTCCAGCCATTCTCTGCTGAGCCTGTATTTGTGCTTGGGATTGCCCCAACCCGATAGGACCTTGCACTTGGCCTTGTTGAACTTCATGAGGTTGGCTTGGGCCCACCTCTCCAGCCTGTCCAGGTCCCTCTGGATGGCATCCCTTCCCTCCAGCGTGTCTACCTCACCTACATGGTTCTCTTTTACCTCAAAGCAGGACATATATTAATATAAATAAAAGTAGGCCTAAATTAAGAATTTGGTGGAAATGTTGGATAAAACAAGGATACCTTTTCCTATTTTACTGTTTTGTCTTGATGTCTACATTAACATGAAAAAAACAATAGCAGTAGCATATGTACATTATAAGAGTTAGATTTTTCTGGAAATACTGCTTTCCTGAGTAACGTTTGCAATTAAAGATCAAAAGACAGACATGCATTCCAAAAAACATCTAATTAAAAAACAACTATAAAATGCAATGCTGTGGAGTTATTAGAAATTCACAGGTCAAGGACTACTTTTCAAAATAAGATAACTCAACTGAGTCAATTTCAGTATATTTTTGTAATGCACCTGAATATTCCATTTGGTACATAACAGAAGCAATATTCAGAAGAAAAAATGTGTTACAGATTAGCAAGGAAACACCTGTGTGATTTCACAAACTAGTTGTTTATGACGGGTGTCAACAGATTATTATCTGTCATTGTGATTTTTATATATCTGGTTTTGCAATTCTTCAAGAGATTGTTTCCCTTTGTTGATACAATGTCTCTCAAGAAACAGACTTCTGGAAGGTTATGTTTGAATTATGTCTGTAAATGTAATAGCTTTAATCTCATTTCTAGTCTAGGATGACTTTTTTGACCCAATGGAACAAAACATTGCAGACATCCTAAGGCAAAAACACCTACACAACACAATGCAGTACTGTGCAGAAATATCCAGACTAGCCCATTCAGCTTGTCACCGTATTATGCTATGTAATTTGTCGTCTTAACATGATTTTGCACAATGCAAAGTAATTTAAACACATCTATAGTAATGCTTATGTTTGCTTTCCCTTAAAGAAAGGCAATAGGATTCTGGTAAAAAGAACTGCGCAAGATTTTGATTTTATTTCAATTATGTGGATTTGAACAAATTACACATACCAGTATATACTGTCCACCTTTATATTTCATGTGAATCTAATTACTGACAATACATTGTCCCTCAATATAGTAAAAAATGTGAAGTTACAGTTTCTGGGTTTTTTTAATATACTGATTTATTTTTTTTTTTAATGTACTGCATTATCAGCTTATTCCCTGTTTTCAACACATTTCAAACTCCTGAAGAAAAATGCACTGTCTCTATAATGCCAGAGAATTTTCAGGTTCATAACTGTGATGCATTTTAATTTAGGATGCTAATGAAACTTGTTCTGCTGATGCTCCAAACATCCTGGAAATTATAGCTCAAGAAGATGTAGATTTTTTACCTTACATGGACTGGGACCGAAGGTCAATGGAATCTGGCTTCTCATTTTCAGAAGGAATTGACTTTTCTCTGGTAACTACATTTAATATATGTTCTTATTGCTCATGTTTTTGGTATATTACCTAGTTGTGGTGCTGTATTGTATGTGTAAGCATATAGCAATTGTTCATTAAATCTGTTCAATTTTTAATTATTTTGAATATAATTAATGCCACACAAGTACTGTGTGGAATTTTACTATACACATGAAAATTTGGAGAAACCTGTCCCAAAAATAAAGTACATTTAAAAATATCATGAGTGCAGCGGAAGTTTTGAGAGACAATATGATAATACAAATTTCTTCTCCCTTCCAGAAGAAACTAACACCTGTTAGAGCATTCTCTCATAAGAATATGCTAGTGTAGATGAAGCCTTAAATTCAACTCAGAGAAACTGGGGTGGGGTGGGGTTTGGGGGAGTTTCAAGGAAAATCAAGGTATTGATCCTTAACTAAGTCTCCACTAGCAGAGAGACCACTGGGAATGGGGATAAGCATGACTGGAAAAAGAGGACAGATTGCTAGCATGCAATGGGACAATCTCTGGGATGAGGGAGGAGCAATGAGAGAAACTTAAAATAGTGAAATTGGATGTTCGCTAGTTATGGTAGGTCTCTCTTGACTTTGGAAATGACATGTGCCAGAACTGTAGCACAAGCAGGATCCACTCTTCACTTTGTGTAGATCTATATTCTGTGTATGTACAACAGTATTGTACAGTGGAACTTCCTTGGATAATAATCATCATCATATTAATCATTTTTATCTTAATAATGTAAAATACCTCTCTCCTCGTATTTTGTCACAGTCAAATTTTCCTCTGAATTTCCCTGATGTAAGGTAGAATAGGTTAAGAAATTTTTAGTTTAACTGATACATTACTTTCGTTTTGAACATATGAATGACAGTATAATGACACTGCACATAATATAAGAAGAAAAACTGTTTGGATTAAAAAGAGAAAAGTATCGTACTAATTCTGGAATTATTTTGTTTCCTTGTAATTTTACTAAACAGGGATGTTTATTGGAAGAAGACTGTAATGCAGGTGATTTCCAAAGGGAGGAAGGTGAACCTGAAAGCTTCCAATTGCAATTGGAAGAAGTTCCTGTTAGTCAAAAGAGCATCTCAGCAAAAAACACGGTGCAGGGCTTTGTAAATGTTTCTGAACTTGATAGTAGCATTTGCAATCTCAAATCAAATTCCAGTTTTGATAGAGATATCACAAAGGAGAGATCATCTGGAACAAGGTTACCTTCACCACATGACCTTCGTCGGCTGCAAGTTGCTGAACCTTTCTCGTCATTTGGTTTTAAACCTAAGCCAGGAGGAGGAATTGATCTGACTCAACAAAAACCACTTCAGACACCTGCACTCAAAAAATCAGATATTTGTGTGGATGCTCCTGCACCTGCTCCTCCCCTTCCCCCTCCCCCTCCCCGTTCTTCTCAAACATTGATGAAAGGCATGAAACAAGCTGATTCTTCTGGTGTTGCTCCGACGCCGAGGCTTTCATTTTGTTCAGCTACCCATTCTGTTGCTCTGATGCAGGATTCTTCATTTGGTTCAGCTACCCGTTCTGTTGCTCCGATGCAGGATTCTTCATTTGGTTCAGCTACCTGTTCTGTTGCTCCGATGCAGGATTCTTCATTTGGTTCAGCTACCCGTTCTGTTGCTCCGATGCAGGATTCTTTATTTGGATCAGCTGCCTATTCTGTTGCTCCGATGCTGGGTTTTGGATTTGGTTCAGCTACCCCTATACACACAAATTCTGAAAAGACTAACGTTGAAAAACAAGTTTCTCCCCAATTTCCTGGTTTTCAAGCTAGTAGAAAAGTATTGCGACAGATAAAGTGTAAGAAAAAGGCAGTATGTCAGCGTGATGTTACAGCTCCTGAAGAAGGATTTACTGAGGAATCTCAGGTTGTGGTAAGTCTTCGTTCAGTACTCTTTTACATATAAGATGCTACAGATGTCATTTTGAAATCCAAGCTGAATTCAGCTAATGAAAGCTGCCTTAAACATTTGCGTTTCAAGATTCATAGATGTACAGCCAAAAAAGAACATGGTAAGGCTGCATGATACTGCTTTCCAATTCAAGAAATCTGAATCTGAAATGCAGAAAGCATGCTTTTTGTTTGTTTGGGTTTCAGTTCTTCTTTTTCAAAGTGATAAATCTCTGAATTCTGCCACTTGTTCCTTACTACTCTAATAGGCGAATTTTAAATGGAATTACTTGGTATCATGAAGTAGTAGCTATATGGGTAATGGTGCTAGAATAAGATTCTTGATGAACATTTCTCTGTTTGTTCAGGAACAATCTTGCTGTTTTATGCCAACACAGAAGATTCAGCATAAACTTCTGCTCAGTTTGGTAAATAGAAATGAAATTCCTGAGCTCCAAAATCAAGGGCAGTACCCATCCTCTATTCATGCATTACCTAAAAATAAGATATGAATAGAAGGAAAAATTATCTTCAGCCCTGCCCTGAATAAACATTTCAGAAATGATTTTGTTTTCTTTGCTTTATAAACTGATTTTATAAAGAGCATGATGACATCAAAGTCGTGCTATTTTTTGTCCCTTTCATGGGCAATCCATCATGCATAAGAAACGGTATAAAATCAGAGCCAACAAGTGGTGATAACATCTCCAGAGTCAAATTTTGCTCTGGATTTGGCCAGTGTAAGGTAGAACAGGGTAAGAAATTTTTATTTTAAACAATAAGTTTTTATTTTCATTTTGAACATACTAATGGCAGTATAATGGCAATGTGCTTAATACAAGATATACAGTTTTGATTAAAAAGAGAAAAAATGTCTCACTAACTCTTATTATTTCATTCCTTATAATTTTGCTGAACAGGAACTTGCTCCAGCTGTAGCTGATGTTTGTGCAAATGCTTTCCTATGTGGGAGAGAATGAACCCTTTTCAACCAGAAAAAGAGGTTTCTTTTTAAAAAGAGGGGTGGTTTTTAAACTTTTAAATGCAATTACTTTGTATCATGATGTAGTAGCTGCATGAGTAAGGCAGTAAGATTCTTAGTGAACATTATCCTCTCCAGGAACAATCAAGGTCCTTCGTAACAACAGAGAAAAAAAGGATTCAACAGAGAATTGAGTTGACTTCTGTAAACTGGAAAGAAATTTTTGCACTCCAAAATCAGGTATAGCACCCATAGTCTATTTGTGCATTACTTAAAAATAAAATATAAGTAGATGGAAAAAATACTTTTACTTTAATCCTTTCCTGAGATAAAGTAAAATATGTTTATAAAATGTTTATAAACAGATTTTACAAGTGTATGGTGACATCAGTCTTGCAATGTTTTATTGTTTTGATGGGCAACTCAGCAATAAATATGTAAGGACCAGTATAAAATCAGCTGCCAACAGGTAGTAATACACCTCCACAACCTGTTTGCAGCTTGGGGACTTCCTGGGACAAGTATAAAAATATATAGGGGAAGCTAAGTGGAAGAAGTGGATGCAAATAATGCACATCATGCAAGAAAATAAAAAGTAGTTGGGTTTTAGAGGATTGGACTGAGATCTGTTGCAGCAGGAACTTCCCCTGGACAGTCAGACCAATTGCTAGGGAAACTAAATGAAATGGTACTGTCCAAGAATCCTGCAGGTAGGAGTCAGAGCAGGTAATGTTTAGCTTTGTTGTTTTGGTATGTCCCTTGTGGTGGGAGAAATCCCTGTTTCACATAACCCATCACCAGTTTGGTGAGCTTACCAACTTAAGGGGTGAGGTCGTGATGAACAATCAGATATTATGGGTCACAACAGTCAATATCTGTAAGTAATAAACAGAAGGAGTTTTTCAAGAGTATTACATGATCCAAGTGAAGAAGCCACTGTGGGATGCCCTCAGTGGAGGCTCCTGTCTTATGTGGATTTCAGTTTCTGTGTTTGTGTAAGCTTTTTAAAAAATATTTAGAGTAATTCTCTTATGTCTGTTTTGTTCTTGCCCAATACATTTCCAGTGTCCTGAATCTTTGGCTTATCCATATCTTTGTTTATTCCATAGGACGGCTCTTGGAATCTCAGTCTACAGTTGGGAAAAATCTTGAAATTTGATGTTGATCATTTAATTAACAATTTCCTTATTAGAAAAGGCGTTCAGTCACTTGGTAAATACTTTTCTGTCATTAAAAAGAAGTACATTGTATTATATTTCCTATCTGTATGTGTTATTACTCTATATGTCTAGTGGAACTCTCAATAAGGTATGCTGAAAATTTAAATGGATCTCTTAAAGTTTTCAAAAGTGCCTGATTTTAATAATACAGTTTCTTCTCAGCTTCTCTCACAATATAGTGTCCTGATTGTTAAGGACGTCTCCTGGAGAAACATGTGGAGGATGTGAGACAGTTGGAGTAGCAACAGAGGTTCTTTTAGCTCAATTATTGTATCTGCTACATTAATATCTACTAAAAAAAAAAAAAGGAAGAAAAATCTCTCCCAGGAGAGAGGCAGAGATCACTTCTGCTTTTCACATTTCAAATAATATGAATAATATTTATATAGTTCTTCCCCATACACACACTGTGTGCAGCATTCAATATGCACTCCGCCTATACCCACTTTGCTGTTTGATTCTGTCAATTGGTGCTCTTTACTTGCAGCAGACCAGAACACTTAGGGGCGGGGGGGGGGAGGCAATTCCTTCTTTCTGAATTATCAAAGGGCGCAATGCTTCACCAAAGGACAAAAATCTTACAAGTTTCCCATTATTGCATGTAATAAAAGCAAAGTAGATTAGAACCCAAGCAAACACAAACTGCAGAAATCCCAACAAAGCATTACCAAGTTTAAGTTTGAAAGCCAGGAGCATGTTTGTCAAATCGCTAATGTGAATACTCTTGATAGTAGTGATTGTATGGTGAAACAATTAAATATCATTAAGACAACTGATGTTTTAAAGTGATACGGAGTACTTTGCAGTACTTTTTTGTTGTTAGGAAATCATTTAAATAGTAATACTGCTTCTGTTTTCCTCTTCCTTAGGCCCAAATGGAAAAGAAAAGCTACTGCAGTTGATTGCTACCCTTCTTGTGCTACAGTTCATACGCTGCACAAAGGAATTGAAAGGGATAGTTTTCAAAACACTGATGAAACTGGATGATTCATCTAATTCAAGGTGTGCTTTTAAATAAAATCTTATACTTTAATGTAGTAATATAAACCTTCTGAACATAAAGAAAATTAATTTCATTATCAAGACAGATTATGCTACAGGGTATGGCTGTAGAAAAGGGAATGGAAGGTATTAATCATTGGTGGCATGTAGTTTCTTTTAAGAGGATGGATGGAGGAAGGAATACTTTGCAAAATATGGTACAAAAATTAACAAGTAAAAGATATTTTATATTTCTCATTAGAATAATTGAATAATTCAGGTTGGATATGTCCTCTGGAGGTCATCTCTTCCTTAAAGCAGGGCCAACTCATAGAATCATAGAATAGCTTGGGCTGGAAGGGATGTTTAAAGGTCATCTAGACCAACCCCCCTGCAATAAGCAGGAACATCTTCAACTAGATCAGGTTGCTCAAAGCACTTTCCAACCTGAACTTGAATATTTCCAGGGATGGGGCATGTATGATCTTTCTGGGCAACCTGTTCCAGTGTTTCACCACACTCATTGTAAAAAATTTCTTCCTTATATCTAGTCTAAACCTACCCTCTTTTAGTTTAAAATCATTCCCCCTTGTCCTATGGCAACAGACCCCACTAAAAAGTTTGTCCCCATCTTTCCTTTAGGCCCCCTTTAAGTGTTGAAAGGCCGCAATAAGGTTTCCCCGAGCCTTCTCTTCTCCAGGCTGAACAGGCCCAACTCTCTCAGCCTGTCCTCATAGGAGAGGTGTTCCAGCCCTCTGAACATCTTTGTGGCGCTCCTCTGGACACACTCCAACAGGTCCATGTCTTTCCTGTGCTAAGGGCTCCAGAGCTAGATTCTTTGTGTCCCTTGCCAAGTTCAGCTCCAGCTGCACCTTGGCCTTCCTGACCCCATCCCTACACAACTGGGCAGCGTTCCTATACTTTTCCCAAGATGCCTGTCCCAGCTTCCATTGCCTGTGCATTTTCTTCTTGCCCTTTAGTTTAACCAGCAGGGCTCAACTCAGCTATGCTGGTCTCTTGCCTTCCTTTCCTAATTTCTTACACCTGGGGATCAAGAGCTCCTGTGCTCTAAGGCAGGCATCCTTAAAGATCTGCCAGCCCTTGTCCCTGCGGGCAGTTTCCCAGGGGATCCTATTGACTAACTCTCTGAAGAGCTGGAATTTTGCTTTCCTAAAATTCAGGGTCCTGACTTTACTCTTCTCCTGACTCATATCCCTCAGGACTGTGAGCCCATAAGCTTTCAACCTGCTCATAGCTAGTCTTCAGAGACAGCTCTTCACACTCTATCCATTTCTTGGTATAGAGGGCAACGCCTCTGCTCCTCCTTCCTCACCTGTCCCTTCTAAACTGTTTGCAGCCATTAATAGCTGCACTCCATTCATGGGATTCATCCCACCAAGTTTCAGTAATGGCAACTAGGTTGTAGCAGCAACCTAGTTCTAGCAGTGTGGTGGCTTCCAGCTCCTCCTGTTTGTTGCCCATGCTGCGTGCATTGGTATGGAGGCCCTTCAGCTGGGCTTGTCGGCCATGTCACTTTCTTAGAGCAACAGCCTTTATTTCCTTTGAGGTATTTCACTGGTGTTTCCCTCTTGGCTCCTATTCCCTCAGGAGTCCCTGGCTCATCTCCATAAGACTTCAAGTGTACTGCAGTGTAACCAGCACATCTCAGAGCAACAGGCTGTGGGCCCTCACTAGCACCCTGTCCCTCTAACCTTGGTGTGTCATCCCACAGCTTGTCACTGGCAAGCCTGATAATTGTCGCCCTCCCCCTTCAAGCCTAGTTTAAAGCTGTCAATGAGCCCCACTAGCTTGTGAGCAAAGACCCTCTTCCCCCTTTCAGAAAGGTGAATCCCATCTGACGCCAGCAACCCTGGTGCTGTGTAGGCCATCCCATTATCAAAAAACTTAAAATTGTGGCAGTGACACCAGCCACGGAGC
This sequence comes from Anarhynchus alexandrinus, assembly GCA_008711295.1. Classification (NCBI taxonomy): domain Eukaryota; kingdom Metazoa; phylum Chordata; class Aves; order Charadriiformes; family Charadriidae; genus Anarhynchus; species Anarhynchus alexandrinus. Next base: position 5,667,459 of record VUYV01000034.1, on the reverse strand, counting down.
CATGTATTGATGGAGTGGGCTTGTCTGTTTCTTCCAGTGTCGCAGCCTGCAACTGGAAGGAGAGAGTTAAAAAATAACCTGTGCTCCAGATTCCCTTACCAGCCATTCCAAAGCCCTGAAGTCTTTTTTGATTGCCCTTGGACTATGTCTTGTGGCTTCATCCCCACCCACGTGGAAGAGCAGCAATGGGTAGCAGTCTGAGGGCCGTACCAGGCTAGGAAGTTTCTTAGTCATGTCCTTAACCCGGTCCCCGGGGAGGCAACAGGCTTCCCTAAGAAGAGGGTCTGTGCAGCGTATTGGACCTTCTGTTCTCCTCAGAAGGGAGTCGCCTACAATTATTACCTGTCTTTTCTTCCTCGTGGAGGTGGTCATGGTACAGGGGGTGGTAGGTCTTTCTGACTCTGGCAAGGTCAGATGTTGGATAAGTAGTTCAGGATCTTTCCCATCTAGTTTTAAATATCTTTAAGAATGGAGATTCATCAACGTCAACTTTTTTAAGGGCAACTTTTTCCAGTGTTTAGTATCACTTATTTTAGAAATTGGGAAAAAATTATATTGGACTTCTCCTTCATGTAACTTGTGCCTGTTGGCCTGCACCCTTTTTTAGGATTATATTTATGGTTTGGTGTTCTTCATGAGTGTACACCATAAAATATACTGGACAAGTTCAAATTATTAGAGCAGATGATTCTTCACAGCACAACTTCTACCCTTTCCTTTAGCTGTAGGGGATGCTATTGCTGGCTCATTCTGAACCCTGCCCCCCCTCACTTCTGTATGTCCCAGTGCTTTATTATCTTTTGAATATAGGGTCCCTGCATCTGGAAATTCCCTTCCTTTGGGGGTGAAGTGAACAATTATCAGCTGGCAAGTTTTTTGGTATAGAGGAAAGACAAAGGTCTTAAAAGAAGCATGAAGAAATAAACCTACAGTGAATCTGGATTACCCCTGCCACCAACAGATTCCTTGTGTCAAAACTGGAAACTTTACACACTTCATACTTTACAGGTGTCGTGGTTTAACCCCAGCCGGCAGCTAGAACCACACAGCCGCTCGCTCGCTCACTCCCCTCAGTTTGGATGGGGTAGAGAATCAGAAGAGTAAAAGTGAGAGAAAAAAAAAACTTGTGGGTTGAGATAAAGACAGTTTAATAGGTAGAGCAAAAGCCATGCATGCAAGCAAAACAAGAAATTCATTCGCTGCTTCCCAATGGCAGGCAGGTGTTCAGCCATCTCCAGGAAAGCAGGGCTTCCCCGCTTCCTTCTTCTTCCCCCAGCTTTATAGACTAAGCACGATGCCATATGGCATGGAATATCCCTTTGGCCAGTTGGGGTCAGCTGTCCCGGCTGTGTCTCCTCCCAACTTCTTGTGCCCCCCTTCCCCCAGCCTACTTGCTGGTGGGGCAGTGTGAGGAGCAGAAAAGGCCTTGAGAGCTTAGGAACAATCAAAAACACCAGTGCCCTATCACACTATTCCTATCCCAAATCCCAAACACCAGCTGCTAAAAAAAAAAAAAAAGAAAAAAAAAAGATAACTCCATCCCAGCTGAAACCACAACAACAGGACATGTAGGAACAGGACAAAGAAACAGTCAGGAGAGCTTGGAAATCTTCCTCCCTCTTTTGAAACTCCCTGACAGAAGGAAAAATTGATTGTAGAATTTTAGCTACTGTAGTCAGGAATCCAAATAAAATTGCATTGACTGCTGGATGAAAGCAATTCTAACATACGTGAGTGTACAAAGGAGGAGTCAAGTTTGCTTTTATGAAATGCATAGTACTTCACCGCAGTGATTGGAATAGTGCAAATAAAGGCAAGTAATGATTAAGAGTCTACATACTTCCCATGTGAAAGATTCTAAAAAGACAGGATGGCTCAGATGATGATGTTTTTGGCATCAGGTGATATTTTATACAGGCTGGACCATCGTACTGTAGAAAATTTTCTCTTTCAAGTAATTACTGTTAGAAGAAATTATTCTCATCTTGGGTGGATTTACAAGATTTTATTATAATAAAACTTCATTTCTACCCACAGTGGTGTTCATTGGGCTTGTGAGTCGATCAAGAAAGCAATAGAGTGGGTAAGAAGAGCTGAAAGGCGATTTCCATCGATTTGCTATCGACTTGAACTTGGGAAAGACTGGGATTCTGCCACCAAGAAGATATTGGGTATCAAGTGTATCTAACATCAATTGTCTTTCTACTTAAAATATTTAACTATGTAATTCTTTAAGATAATAGGAGAGTTAGCTTTCTTTGCAGTTTTATATAAAATGTTTAAATTGAGAACATTTTATCTTATATTATTACTGAATGATAATTCTCATAGTCACAGACTTAAAGGTATGGAAATAAGGGGTCTTATAGTTAGTAAGTCTTGATTTTACTTACATGTAGTATTTTACTTACCTGTAACTGTTAAAAATACCTTTTCATTTTTTTACATTAATCTCTCTGGTTCATTGCACATTATAAAAGTCCTTCTATATCATCTTTGTTTTGATTTCTTCTAAAATCTTATGTACTTCTTCAATGGCATGGTAAAGAAAGCATAATGTGGTAATTCAGTGAAATATGGCAGATGTTTCAACAGATACAAGAATGTGATAAACAAAGAACTAATAAATATCTTCATAACATATCAGTGTTTTCAACTGGATGGTTTTGTAATTCCTACAGTGTGCCTTGAAATGCAAACAGCAGAACAGTTATTTTTCTCCTGCACTGCATTTCTCCTTGGTCATAGGTCAATTTGTGAATACATGGGTCAGTTTCATTAGGAGGAATCAGCTGGGTTTTTTTTTTCTTCTGTTACTTTCTATTCTGATTTTATTCTGATGAAAAACTAACTGATTAGTTCTATTTTATACTGGACAAAACACTGAAGCCTAATAACAAAACCAAAGTAGAAGTGATTTATTTTAATGTAATGGGCTTTTCACAGGTGTTTGAATGAACACATTACCTCTTCTAAATTAAGGAGCTGCACAGAATCACACTTTGGTACGTTGTGATCTGAGGAAATGTAGTTAGACACTTAGTACCATTGATTGCACAGAGGCGGCATCATATGTGTACAGAACATACTCTACTTGTCTGTCCAACCATTGAAAATATTCAGAAGCGGGGGATTCCACAGCCATTATAGGTAACATGCTACGCTGCCCTAGCCAACGGAGAACGCTCCCTAGCAGTAATACAGAGGTGTTGTAGGAGGTGACTGAGGAAAGCTATGGGATCTCTTTCATTGATGTTTTCACGAGAATTCAAGCAAACATCTGCCAAGCATGGAGTATATACACTTGGTCTTGTAGAGGAGGTTGCTAAGAGGGATATCCTGAGGCCCTTCTATTTCTCAGGTGCTCTGAATCCTTGTTTGCATGTGTGTGGGTAAGATACTGGCTTTTTTTAGTACACAATACAAAGGAAGTATTTGTAATACACTTTCTATTTGAGAAGAGGTAGGATGTGGGTTTCTTAAGAGCTAGAAAGATTCCTTAATGTAGACAATGATAAACTAGCTTCTAAATCTGCTGTGAAGTCTTTGTATGGCCAATTGCTGCATTACTAGAGTTACCTTACAAAGTAAGTGCTGGCAAAAACATAAATAAAAGAAATAAAGGATTTTTTTTCCTTCACTGCTGTTAATTATTCAAATAGTTTGGTGTTTTCACTGTTGCAATGATACATCCCATATGGGTATGTACGAAAAGTGTACATTCACACTAAAGCCCAAGTTTCCTTTGAGTAATATGTATTCCTTAAGAAACTGTTTCTCAGAAGCAATACATTAACCGTCTGGCTCTACCAAAGGCAGCTAAATAAGCAAATAGGGTGCGGTTTATTTGCTTTTTCCTTACAGGATTGTCTTTTTTTTTCCTCCTGCATGTTACATTAGAAAAAAAAAAAAAAAAAAAGCTGTGCTTACCTATAGGCAGTTCTTTTAACATGCAAACTACTACGAAGTTTAAAGGGGTTCTTTTTCCTAGTGAGAAATGCCATTCCCCAACAGGACTGCGCACACCTTTCTTGTGCGTCTCGCCAGAACCACATCCAGCTGAGGGCAAAGAACCCCTTTGTGCCGGGGTACACAGCACGCTCTTTTTATTCGGACGAGCCAGGCCGACCGGCACGCCGCACCTCCCAGCAGAAAGGCCAACAGCGTGGACGCGCCTTTGGGCGCCTCCAGTAACCATCGGGAGCCGCCTCCCTCCCTTCTCCGGAGAAGGGCGGCTGCGCCCGGCAGCGAGCCCCGGCCCGGCCTGCAGGCAGGCAGCCCCAGCGGTCACCTGGCGACCCCTCGGCCGACAGGGACGGGACCGCGCTCCCCGCTCCCGCCGCCCGGCTATGTGGCGGGCCGCGGGCCTGAGGACAGCCCGCCCCGCTGCCTCCACAGGGCGGGCCCAGTGGGGCCTCCCGCCGCCGCTGAGGGCACGAAGGCCTCCGGGCTCGGGGCCCCGCCCCTGCGCGTCACGGGCTGGCGGGGCGCCGATTGGCTGCGGCCGCTGCCTCGCTCCCTCCTCGCCCGGCGGTGGATGTCGCAGCCGCTTTTCACCGTTGTCGTTTGAAATTCGGCCCAAAATGGCGGCGGCGGCGGCCGGGAGCGGGGCTGAGGCGGCGGCGGCGGCCAGGCTGGAGGGGGCGGAGGAAGAGGAGGAGGCGGCGGCCGCGGCGGAGGATGAGGAGGACGGGGAGGAAGACGGCAGCGGGGCTGGNGCCGCCGCCTGTCAGTGCGGCGCCTCCGGCCGCTCTCCTGGGGCGGCGGCGGGTCCCTGAGGGAGGCCGCTGCGGCGGGCGGCGGTGGGGCTGGCGGGCAGCCCGGCCGCCCCCTGACTGGGTCCGGCGGCTGCCCTGGGGTCGGGTTTCGCCCGAGGAGGTGCGCGGGGGTCGGGAGCGGCGGGTGAGCCGTGCGCCGGCGGCAGGGCGGGCCTGGCGGCGCTCGGTCGTCCGGGGGTGTTCCCTCGCTGGCGGTGCGGGCGGGCGGCGCGGGCAGGAGCTGCTGCGCGGGCAGATTGTCCGGCACCGACCACGCAAAAATAGCAGTGCCGTTATAATTGTGGCTTAAAACACGTTGTGCGTGATTTTGCGAGGAAGCTTCTTGTATCTCAGAGCTTTGGCTAAAGGGACTAAAGCTGGAGTGTCTTTACCAAGTTTTTTTGGTTTTGTCTGCATTGTTAAACTACTCTCTGCTCTTATGGCTGAACTGCAGTGGTGTTTTCATGTAAAGCGAGTGCAGAAATGGGCAGGATTGAATATAATGGAGATCTTGGAGGTGGTTTCAAGGTATGTTTAGTGAGACTGTGTTTCCTGTCTTATAAAATGTGTAGAGACCTCTTAAGAGGCTTCTTCCAATTAAAACAACTAGCTGTAGTGGTGTTCACTTTGTTTAGGCAGAAATATCCTATCTTTTCTTCTTTCTTTGAAAGCAGCCTAGACTGGTTGAAGTTCTTCTAAAATTTCCTACACTTCAAATACAAAAAATAATTAGCAAAGCTTTTTTTTTTTAAATGATTTTGTGTCCAAACATTGTTTATTTTAACTAATTTATGGCTTCTATTTTAGGCTTCAGTCAGGTATGTGATATTATAGAATTCTGCCAGTTTAGTGTGAAACATCAGGGTTTTGAAACCCTTAGGTTGGAGAACCTTTAGATCAAGAATTTCTTAGATATTTGTGATGCTATCGTGATTAGGTTGCATCTTGGCTGAAATATCTTGATGGCTTAAGAATGTTAGGCTTTTGAGATAATACGGTGTTTATAGCTTTGCCTATGTTAAGTGCTGGTCAAAATAATCAGTCAGGTTGAAAACAAGAGGACTGCTTCTTTTCTTTTTCTGCCCCCCCCCACCAGCAATGGAGCCTGAAATCTGTGTGCTGGCAGGAGGAGGGGCTGGGGGAGTCATACCATTCCGCACACTTCTAAAGAGTACCAGAATACATCAAGTACCAGCTCTTAAAAATGTCATTGGCATGTGCTGGTAAAAAGGTGTGTTATGCCCCCTCTTTCTATCATCCTTCTCCAAGCAGCCCGTTCTGCAGCAGGTTCTGAGCTGTCTGTATGCACTTGAGGTTTCCAGGCTGGGTCAGTGCAATTAGCTTTACTGTGTGCACGTGCCTTACCCAGTACGTGTAGGTTGTAGCTTTGCAGCATGTTCTCCAGTTGCATCAGGTCACCTTGCTGTTGCTCTTCAATGGGGACCATGCTCCTGTGCTTCAGAAGTACATGGCAAGACAGATACTCGCACCCAGTCCTAACTTCTGAAATGGCTGGAAAAAGCTGTGTGTTACATTCAGTGGAGTATATTTTATGTAGTCTGCTTTAGACTGGTGGTTCCCAGCTTGCAGATTCCCAAGTCTGATACAAAGTCCAGGCAGATAGACCGAGTCGGCTACTGTCCAGCGCAGCATAACGCTAGTCAGTGCATTCCTGTGTCACAGTTGCAGAAGTGGGAGAGCTGGAGAGCACTGAGCAGGGAAGCTGTCATTCACATTCCTCATGTTGCTGGAGCTGGTAGTAGTGGTGGCATGAGAGACAGCACTCCTAGGATGGGATTGGGCTGGGGAGTTAGACCCACAAAGTGAAACATTAACATGTCCTATTTAAGAGAACAAGCAATAAAAGTTTGGAAATGTTTCAGTATATCTAGAAAGCCTTTCATACTGCAGTACAGTTATACTAAAGCAATAGGCTCGTGATATTCCCCTGTGGAAATGGGTAAACTTAACTGCTCTTTAATGACATGGTGATACTCCTTTCCATAGGGGATGGTTCTAGCCCATCATTAGTTCTCGTAGAAGCTACAGCAGTATAAAAATGCTTGGAAGTGGTCTATTATTTGTAAGTGATACAGAGGAAAGAAATAACAATGTTGAGTAAAATAATGTTGACAGGTGAGTGTGTGTATGCGTACACACACATACATCCACTGTGTATGTAGGCTGTGTATGTATCTTCAGTATGATTGTCAATCTCCTGTTTTCACTTAAGCTGCATTTTTATGTCACTCTCCGTGTACTGGATGTACAGTCATTCAACAGCCAAATAGTATTGCATTTGTATTAGACTTCATTTTATCCAGCTTTCTCAATTAATTAAAAAAGGAATTCTAGCTCATTTTGTACCTGAGTTACAAGAGTGTAGCAGTAAATCTGCAGCTGACTGAAGTCCTGCATCTGAAATGGCAAAACCCTGTACCGCCACAGGTGAGAGGCCAGCAGCTAAGAAGCACATTTGCGGGAAAGGAGCTGGGAGTCCCCATAGACATGAACGTGAGTCAGCAACTCTTGCAGCAAAGGCAGCCAACAGCATCCAGGAGTGTAGCCAGCGAACTGAGGGAGATGCTTCATCCTCTCTTCTCAGCACTGCTGAGATGCCTCTGGAGTCCTGTGTGAGGTTCTGAGCTCCCCAGGACAGAAGAAGCATGGACGTACTGGAGTGAAGGGTTATGAAAACAGTTTAGGGAGCTGGAGGACAGGAGGCTGAGAGAGCTGGATTTGCTCTGCCAAAAGAAGAGGAGAATCGGGGGTGATCATAGCGATATCTATATCTGCTTAATGGGAGGATGTAGAGAGGACAGAATCAGATCCTTGTCTGAGGTGCACAGTGAAAGGATGAGAGAGGCAGTGGACACAAGCTGGAACGCAGGGAAATCCGAATAGATACACTTGACTGGGCAGATTTCTGAGCAGCCTGATCTAGTTGGTCCTGCTTTGAACAGGGCATTTTACTTGATAGTTCTGGAGATCCCTAAGTTATTCTCTGACTGTAATAAGAAAGTTACTAGTTGTTTATTTCATGAGTAACCCCATTAGAAGAAAGAAAGAGACAGGTGAAGATGATTTTGAAAACTACTTCTTAAATCAAGAGTGTATGGTTAAGCTAAATTATAATAAGAGAAGTATTACACTAATGTATCTGAATATAGGCTATTTATTTATATGTCTGTGAAGCAAAATACAGAAGATTGTCAGTGGAGTTGATTGCTAAAGTTTAATGGCATTTATATACACTTGGTCAAAGGTTAATGTTGCTCAGGCAAAAACGTACATTTATGGATATAAATAGATTTAATAGTAAGTGTCAAATGACAGTTCTTTTGAAGCTTTCCTTCTCTGGGCTTGGTTAGCAGTGTAGGTAGGATCTTTCAGAGAATTATCAATCTATTTTTGATAGAAAGAAATACTATTATTTTTCCTCTCCAAAGGTGCTTTCCTTAGTACACTTGCTAATACTTTTTCTGCGGGTTGGTTTGGTTTGTGCGCTTTTTTTTGGTTTTGGTTTTGTTTTTTGTTTTGTTTTAGAAAAGAAGTTCAGGAATGGCTATGTTGCCTTGAATTCATTAGTACCATTTTTTGTATGGACAGTGGATTTTCTGAAGTTTGGTGCTAGCTTTTATCATACGTCTGCTCAAAGAGGTTTAATCAATAAAGGCAACTGCATTGATTTCGTAGGACATGTCTCTGCTTTTCAGTTAAACTTGGTGCTGGAGGTCCCGAGTTGCCACTTGTCTGGCTATATCAGCAACATGCTGAGTCCAAGCTAATAAGCCTTGCCTCTCAGCAAGAAAAGGAGTACATCTTGAGAAACATAAGGATTCAGACTACTCAATTTATTTAGGAGAAAGGCAAGAGATAATTTGGTGGAACAGTTTTTCTTTAATGGTAAAAAGCTTTCTAATCTAGTGAAAAAACAAGATAGAGACTAAAAGGTGCAATTTCATCCTATGGTGAAGTTAAACACTGTTGAAACAATTGGTCTAGGGCTTTCGTATGTAATCTTTTACCAAAAGTTTTGTAACTAACTCCACTGAGACGCGCATGCTCAGATTTTGTCTAGGTTTAGCGTGATCTCGTTGGTGGGTTTGTTTTTTTTCCTAATTGTTGATATTTCAGGTTATCAAAAGCGGCATTGATTACAAATCTAACATAAGTTATAAATTACAATATAAAACTAGGTCAATGGTGTTAATGCATTATAAAAAGGCTTTATATCAACTTCTTCAGCAAAGAGAAGCAATTCAAGCTTGAAATTTTAACAGAAGAAATATTAGAAATAAAAAACCAAAATCATAACTGTCAGAAAATCCATTTCAGTAAAATGACTGGGAATTTATAGTTGTACATTGTAGCTGTGGTTCTGAACAAATTTTAGATATTGCAAATATTTTGGATAAAACCACTCCAACTACTGAAACATTTTGCAACCTACTTAGTTCAGTATGTGTTGCAGATGGAAATAATTCTGGGAATTCTTATGTCAACATTGGGTTGAACTCCCATGATATTCATTTCTATGTACACAAAATGATATATCCACTGAGATCCCCAAGAATGGAGTAGATGATGCAATACTATGCTGCATTGTATTAAATGTTGGGTTTTCTTCTTACAGGGTCAAATTCTCTACAAAGTACGGTGGAAAGGATATACCTCTGATGATGATACCTGGGAACCAGAGGTTCATTTGGAAGACTGCAAAGAAGTGCTGCTTGAATTCAGAAAAAAAATTGTGGACAGTAAGCCTAAACCCGTTAAAAAAGAGATACAGGTGTGTTTCACTCTAGCATCTTCCACTGAAGACGTATTCCTTATCTAGGCTCTGCTAATGGGGGGAGGGAGAAGGGAAGACATTTGGGATATGGAATTAAGAAGGGTTAGAGAATCTCTTTGATCTTTAAGTGTTTTGTTTCATGTGAAACTGAATATTGTTGCTGCTCTCTGGTTAGGGATGTTTTTGTTAATTGACAAGTTTGCTTGTAGACTGTAAATCCTTCTAAACTTTATTTCAGTTTTTAATGGGACTATATAAACAATGTATGGTCATTTTAGTTTGCTTTTGGCAGCTTAAACAACCCCCTTTCCCTACCCACATGCATGTTGTCTTGTCAGTGAAGCTGAGTACTGCTCAATTCACTTTCCTGCTTTGTGTAGCAGATTGATGAATTTTTGCATGTTAACCATTAAATTTGGTAGGGTAGGAATACAGAAAGATTAATTGCAAGAAGGCAGCATATGGCTTTTTCTTCTATTTTTTTAACTGCTCAGTCAGTTTGAAAATGAAGCGTAAGAATTTTTTTTTTTTTAAACTGGTACCCTGCTTCTGGGAAACCTATAGGTAAATTTTACAAAATCAGGTTTTTGATGTAAAAAAGTTCAGATTTAGTTCTGTCCTGGAATCTGACTGTTCAATGTCTGATTAGTTTACTTGACTTGTTTGTGTATTGATTCTCATCCAAGCAGTTAGTAATGTAATTTAGGTAAGTGAGCTGGAATTGTATTTACAAATTTTACAATTTGACAATGAGAAATGATGTTTGCAGTGACAAAAAGATTAAAGTGCTTAAGAATTTAGTTTTTCCAGGCACCGCTACTAAATTTTTATATAGTTTACACCAAAATGATACATTTTAATGAGGAAATAAATATTTTCTTTTTTTCCCTACCTTTTAGAAACTATCTCTAAATGATGATGTATTTGAAGCAGAATCTGACAGTGACTGGCAAAGTGAAACAAAAGATGATGTTTCACCGAAGAAAAAAAAGAAGAAATCAAAAGATGGAGAGGATAGAAGTCCAGATGATCTGAAGAAGAAAAAGTCTAAGTCTGCAAAACTCAAAGAAAAACCCAGAACAGAATGTGAAAATTCCTCAGATGCTTTGGTTTCAGATTCAAAACCAAAAAAAAGGACTTCAGAAACCAAGGAGGATTCAAAGGACCCAAAAAAGCAAAAGAAAGAAGATACTAAAGAAATCAAGAAAAAGAAGGGAGAATTTAAAGATTTAAAAATAAAATCTAAAGAAGATTCTAAAGAAAACAAAAAATCACGGAAGGAGAAGCACGGAGATGTTCAGTTTGACTCAGAATCAAGTACTCTAGATGATGTATTTTCTCAAGGAACTGATAATGAAAATTCAGACTTAAATTCTGAAAATAAAGATGAGAAGCAAAAGGTAGTAAGTGGAGAAGAGAGATTGGAACAAGAAATTGCTGAAAAAGATTCCATTGCCGATAGGCATCTTGATGGATCAGCAAGTAATGAAGATGATGGTATTGATGTTAAGGTTAAAAGAAAGAAGAAAAAAAATCAGAAGGCTGAAGGAGAAGAGGGTAGAAAAGTGGAAACTCAAGATATCTATTTAGAGAAGAAAAGCATGCACAAAAAGCAAAAAGGTCAAGAAAAAGTAAAAATGGTACCGGGAGAGTTGGAGAAGGTGTCACCTACTCCTTCACCAGTGCAGAGGGGTTTGAAAGTGAGCGCTGATGAAAGAGGGTGCAAGTCCACTGATTCAGCTGGCGAGGTGAGCAATGTTATGGCATTGGAGTGAGGGCTGGAGGTTAAATCAAACATCTTTAAGGTACAGCTATCTCAAAAGGCTACTGTTCGTGATGGCAAAGAGGAAAATACAAATTGGAAAGTTAATGAGCTGGATGAAGCTAAAGAAAGCCCACTGCACAATGTAGACAAGAGACTGAAAAATTTCTGGATTATGAACAGTATAATGGAAGGGAACACTTCAGGGGAGAAGGGTGTCTTTAGATGTGAAAGTATGAATTCCTCCTGTTTGTTATGTATACTTATTTAGAATGAAATGTACAGTTCCTCCAAAGCATGCTGTCATTTTTAGCTTTGTTCCCCCCACCTTCAACAGGTGCTGCAGCGTGACTTTTTTTTTCTACTTGTCAAGACATTCAGTCTTGAGCAACTGTCTGTCCAACACTGCACAATGAAGTGCACTTTTGAGCTAAAACACACACTTGATCTCTCTCAAAATCCAGCCACTCCATTGTACCTTACCTGGGTTAGCACCTACCTGAGAATTGGAATGCTGAAATCACTTCTAAACCCAAGTCTCCCAGATAATTGTGCAGCTGGCTTGTCTTGGTGGAATTCCTGGGGTGCTTATAGAAGATGCTTAGTTTCAAGATACGGTTTCATATTAATTACAAATGCTGTACCTGTTCTAAGAAATGAGCTAAGCAAATACTGGAATATTTATTTTTCCTTATTTAATACAGCAGTGTTTTAAGAAAAGCAGGGTGGTAAAGGTAAAAGAAAAAAATGGAAAAAATAAAACTATTTCTGGAATGTTTCTGAGAATATAATTTCTTTCAGCTGCTTCAGACTATTCTAATACAGTTTGCCCTTCATAAAACTTGGGCTGCTCAGAGAAACCCCTTTCTGATTTGTAACAGGATTGCAGCCAAAACACCTTGATACTTACTGGATTATATCCCACTTCTTCTGAGGCCATAATTCCGTGTTGGCAAGTTTCTTCTGTAGGTTCAGCTGCGGTCCTCTGCTTAAGACTGTTGCATGTATGGAGTAGGCCACCTTAAACATAAGGAAATTGTTTTTGGGGTAGGGAATTAGGTGGCATAATCTCGGAGTAGAGCTACACAAAATAGTGTTTTTGCAGGAGCTTAGTGGTGAAATCTCCTGTAAACAAGGTTAAGCAATTACTGTAAGGCATAGCCAGTTTCAAAGTTATTTAATTAACTGAAATGGTATGGACCTTTGTTACTCAAGTATTGTCTCATAGTCGAGGCTATAGTATTCACAAGAGAGAGAAAGACATCGGTGATGATAATCAGATAAATCTTCGGCATTCTGTTTTACTTACCAATAGTATAAAAATCCTGTCACCCCAAACATGAGGAAGTCAACAGCAGATGAAAGTTGGTTTTGCTTATGGCTCTTCAGGCAGCACTCTCAGTAAGTTGTCTGTATGCTTTTCTCATCGCTGTGCTCCATGGAAGGTCACGCTCCAAGGTACCAAGGAAGCAGGAAGGCATTCTGCTCTTTGCTTTTTTTAGTCTAGGAGGTTTAAACAATGTTTTCTGTAACTGGTTAGTTATTCTCCAGAGCAGCTGTGGACTTATTTCTGGTGGAGAGTTCTGGAGGTTTTTTGGTGTCACTAAATTGTTGGCCCAAGCAGATTATGCTTTTCAAATAAAATCATTGCATGTGTTTCAGCTACCCGTCTTTCCTTATGTAGCTCTTATTGCAGAATACTGCCATGTCAATTTATAATACAGTATTCTCTGTTCAGAGTCAGTTTGCATGCCAAACCGTTCTTTCCATTTGATTTACCTCCAAAAATAAATGTGCGGTGTATATTGTGTATCTGATCAGTATTGGAAATCTGGAATAGAATTCAGAATTACTGATTTTAACAGCCTCTCTGTGTAGCAAATATCTGGTAATCCCCTTTAGTAAGGTATGGGTCTCCTCCTAAATACTGGGCGTCTGCCGGGATTAACAGCTGTCTGTGCTACTAGTTAATCACGTCAGTGATCAAAAGCTGAGGGTTTGGGGGGGAGGGGGGCGGGGGACAACAAGAAAGATTAAATGCCTCAGCTCTGCTAACACAGGATGATACACCAAATTCATCTATTTTAATTGCCGGTTTTCCTGTGTCAAAGAAATGGTAGCATTTAATGATATATTCAGTCTGTAGTTCTTGTGGGGACTTCTTTTGGGGTAGTTTTTCACATGGCCAAAGCTCTTCCATCTACCAGGTTAGTGTCAGGGGCTGATACAAAGCCATGCCAAGGAGCCTTGTCACACCTACTCTGCAGTTTGGAATTTGCTGGCTGAATGGAGAGAGAGGATTACAGGAGGAGAAAGACAGCCTTTGGTGGAGGCAGTTGAATTCTGTTTTGGCAAATTTGATTATATATCTATGTCTACCATAAATTTCTTCTGTGATATTGAATATTGCTAAGCTCAGTCTTCTGTGGGGATATGATGGGTTTGGGTGGATTTTTCTGAGTGTCTGATTTTCACAAATGACTGTTGCTGTAATATTCTGTATGCGTAAATTGGAAAACTTGGAACCTTCTACATACAAATGTCAAGTTTTCTCAGTTGAGGCTCAAGTCAGTACTGTTATAACTGCTTTGAATGTGGTGTTTCAAGTACTTTGAAATAATTACGTTATATTCACGTTCGGTATTTGGAACAAATGAAAAGTTCATAATTTTAAATTTCCTTCAAAATGCTGGTTTTGACATATCTGCACCTCATGCCATACAGTACCTTGCATGGCTGGAATCCAGTAAAAGTCTGAAATCGAGTTGGTTTATTTTGGAAATAGCACCTGTTCTTTTACAGAAGAAGCCTTCACAGGCTTAACTCCTGACTTATCTGTTGAATTCTTTTCTTAGGAATATCCACAAGTCTGTTATATACAGGTTTCAGTAGTATTATTTTTAAATATATTTTCTTGTTGGAGTGGTGAAAGGAGTTTATTTTCCATTTTTTCTCTACCACTTTAATTTGATCTTTGTTCTCAATATCAGGAGAAAGAAGTAACGAAAACTGAAACAAAAGAAAAATCTCAAAAAAAAGAGTCTGAAAAGGAAGAAAAGAGTGGGAAAGAACAAAAGGGCCTAAAAAGTAAGTGCTAACTGCTTAAAAGTGAGAAGGGAAAAGACCCTTCAGGACATTCTCCTCTTATTTCTACAAGAGTGGATGTTATATAGTTTTCTACCACATACCAGAAACAAGAATTTCTGCTTTTATTTTAGGAAGCAAAAATCTGCTGTTTAATGTCTGTTAATATATACCTCATAAGAATGCTGTACTTTCATGTATGAAGTGTGAAAGTATATAGAAATGTAACGTTTTTGTAGATGAGTCAAGATTTTGCCCTCTTTCATTTAATCTTGTCAACTATGCTTCTGTGGCATGTAGCTAATAATTTTTTAGAGAAATTCATCCAAGTATTGGCTACTTCCAGTAGTGTTCTGATGATATGATGAATACACACTTCGTGTGTTTAGAAAAACTAGTAGAGGTTCCCATCAGACAAACTTCTTGCCTCTTGCTTTAGCCACAATGATGATACACAATCTTATACAACCCTTAAAATATCACCAGAACTGGATGATTTGATAAATGAAGAAAAATACGTAGGTTGTATTTCTGTTTTTAGTAGTATAATGGAGTATTAGATGTTACCACTCTTGATCTCAGTAAAATTATGGATGATTTTATTCAGGATAAATTCCCTCACTACTATGATGAGGATGAACTGAGGAAAACTAGGTAATTCATAGAATTGTAGAATGGTTTGGGTTGGAAGGGACCTTAAAGATCATATAGTTCCAACCCCCCTGCCATGGGCAGGGACACTTCCCACTAGACCAGGTTACTCAAAGCCCCATCCAACCTGGACTTGAACACCTCCAGAGGTGGGGCATCCACAACTTCCGTGGGCAATTTGGTCCAGTGCCTTACCACCCTCAGAGTGAAAAATTTCTTCCTAATATCTACTCTAAATCTACCCTTTTCCAGTTTGAAGCCATTACCCCTCGTCCTATCACTACATCCCTTTGTAAAAAGCTCTCCAGCTTTCTTGCAGGCACCCTTCAGATACTGGAAAGCTGCTATAAGGTCTCCTCAGAGTCTTCTCTTCTCCAGGCAATTCCACCTTTGATAATCATGAATGGATATAGGAGGAGCTATGATGCTTCGAATAGTTGTTGTTAGAGAAACATCTTTCACTGAAAGTAGCGTAGATGCTGACAATGCTTAAGAAAAGTAGTAACAAAAGGAATAATTAATTATTTTTCCTTATACAGCATGTGTCCTCCATCTGTTCATCACAGATGCTGAACCATATTTTCAAAGTAGTAATTTACACATAATTCTAAACTGCATTTCTTAAAAAGAAGATGGTACCATGTTGAAAGCTGTCAGAACTCAGACTCGTCAGGGTAGCTGGAGGTGAACTAGCTCTCCCTGATTTTTGGCTTATGTTGTTAAGCTTGCTCCTATGCTTCAGCAATGATTAACTTATGGAAAGAGAACAGACCTTTTCTAAATGGACTCTGGTCACTCACTTAAACTTTGTTATGTAATAGTCTTTAGTGGCTCAAGTAGCCAGTCTTGGTAACTGTCTTAATATTCTAGGCTTTAAGGACATCAAAAGTGCATTTGACTTGTTTAATGTAGCTTCAGAAGAAAAAAGTGAATATTCTGAGAATAACTGCAAAAGAGAAGAATCTTCGCTAGAATATAAATTTATAGAAGAATTAAAATCAAAAGACAGCAAGGTGTACAAGGAAAGGAGGAATATAAGAGATGGAACAGACACGTGGACTTACGCTGCTGCAGAAGGTGATTGAGAATTAGTGCATGTGTGTCAAATGGAGAGCTCTGGTGAGCAGTAGAAACAAATGGAGGGAAAAGCTGAGCACTGGCAGTTAATATTTTCTGCGTTCCTGCTTGCATTTTTTAGTGCTCCAATTCTTGTCTCCCCAGGAGGCTGAAATGATGTTTTCTTTTGAAACTCGGTGATAACTTTTCAGTGTGTTTCCAGTGTGTTTCTGCTATTACAGTTCACCATCTGTTATCACTTCAGCCTAATTTATTACAACAAATAAATTGTTTCACGTAAAAGCATTTTATGTCCATTTGTAACATAGCCTTCATTGTTTGGAACCATTCCACACTGACTTCCAGTCTATTTTAATGAAAAGTATTGGTACATTAAGCTGCTGATAACTGAAGCGATAGCACACAATGAATGGTTTGGAAATTTATAAGTTACTTATTTTATGTTTTTTCTTCCATAAAATCAAATACATGATAGATGGCAAGCAGCAAGTCTTGAGTTTGGGTATGGACATGCAGTTAGAATGGCTGACACTGGAAGACTTTCAGAAGCATCTTGATGGAGAAGATGAGAATCATGTGTTAACAGAACCAATATCAAGTAGTGAGTAGTTGCTGGGGGGAAGGGACATTTCTTAGCTGGCGTTTCAAAGTGAAATATCCTATAACTGAGTTGAATTTATTTTCTAGCTCTCCTGAGGGATGCTGTTAAAAGTGGAGATTATATGACAGTGAAGATGGCACTTTCTTCAAACGAGGAATATAATCTGGATCAAGAGGTAAATTTTCTGCAGTAGAAGTATTGGGGCGTGGGAGGAAGGAGTACAAATTTGGATTTGAAAAGTTTTCCCCTCTTCCCAGTAGCAGATTTGTGTCTCACCTTGGGGGAAAAAAAGCACAAGGTGAGAAAAGGGAGCACAGAATTTGAGCCTTCAATATGTGTGATCCACTTCCTCCAAAGAAAAAATGAGGTTTGGTAGAAGTGAAGTTTGGTGGAAGTATCCCAGTAGCTGGATTTGCAGGAGATTTGCCCACTGGATTTAACTGAATCTTAAATGTAGAACTTTATATGGTGTAAGGAATGATGATAGGTCAAGTGGCTAAACTAGGTAAAACATCTATACGTGCAAAAAAAAAAAATAATGGAGGGTTCAGTTTGACAGACTTGGACCATTTCACTCCATGAATAATTAGTTTTCTGCCAGTTCTTCATCAGCTGTGTTCTTACTGGTTTTTCTTTCAAGGATCTATTTTCCTGTTGAATAGTACTATAGTTCCATTTTTGAGGATTAAAATCTGTGATATCAGTATTTTCACTGATGATCTTGTGTGGTTGCATTATGTAGCACTTTGAGAACTACACATTATGCTAAGACTTCTGTAGCATGGTAGAAAAAAATACCAGATGAACTACTGAGGCAAGCACGTGTTCTTTGAGTCGTAGTGTCTGGAGGAAAATGCAGGAGTGCTTGAGGAGACTGGCCCCTCACAGAAATCTCTTCATATGTACACTCTGATAAAATCCAAAAGCAGCGCTGTGGTAGCAGCTGACTTGAGCCATTGTGGTTTTCCTCCAGTGGTTGCTGATTTCTTTTTCCACTCTCTTGCTGTCTTCCCCACCCTCAGATACCTTGCTGCCTTTCTTCCTGGCTCATTCTGGTTTTCCTCCTTCTTGTTACAAGTTTTGCAGATTGCGGAGCGTGAGGCCTGTGAACAAAAGAAGTGGGAGGTGATAGTTTGTCAGTATCTGGCAGCCACGTATGTGTGAATTCTTCTGCCAGGGAGGGGAATCTTTGTGAAACCTGTTGACACACTTGCAATTTTTGTCTTGCGGCTTTAATTTATCTTAAAGTATTTGATTTTTTAATTTTTTTTTTTTTAACGGCAATGATTCTTGTTGCAGGACTCAAGTGGAATGACCCTAGTAATGCTTGCTGCTGCTGGTGGGCACGATGACCTTCTCCGGGTCCTAATCAGGAAAGGAGCTAAAGTTAATGGTAGACAGAAAAATGGAACAACTGCATTGATACACGCTGCTGAAAAGGTTGGCTTGGTTATTGTTGTATTTGTGGTTCTTGGCTATTTTACTTCTATTTAAAAGTGGCCCCTTTTTTTCCCCTTGGATGATGCCAGAAAGCAGTTAGCAGGATGTAGCAGGGTAACCTTAACTGCGTAATTTCAGCAGTTGTGGTTACTCTAGTGTAAATAAATTCTGATCACAAGCCCTGCCCTGAGTAGAGAATATCATGGGGCTACCTAGAGGGAAAGTGGAGGCAAAGGATATCCCTGAACTTCCATCATGGGGGCTGAAGTTCTTGTGTTAGAATTGCTTGTTATGATCTCTGGCTACACAAGATCCAAACTTGGGAGACTTTGAGAGCAAATATCTGATTAAGCAGGTTTTACTATTTGAGAGTTGGGAGATGGAGATGGTGGCAAGGTCTGCTCAGACTAAGACCAATTAGACCAGTAAGTCAGAGGATGTTTCATCGGTGAGCTCTTTTGTTCAAGTTGAGTCGTGTGTTTTCCTATGTAGATCAGATAAAAGGACAAAAGGGAGCTTGATTCCAGTTTGATGAATAATGCAAACATACTGTTTTCTTCCTGTGGTGTTCACTATTACAAGATTTAGAAAAAAAGAATTGTAAATACTTATGGCTGTCTACTTGCCTGAGTCTGAATTGCTCTTTGCTAGCCACGGGAGAGAACAATGTTAATTGTGTCATGCCTCATGCTTTGGATTTTACTGATGGATTTTAAATAAATGTCACTATGTATTCTGAAACAAAACCAGAATATTTTCTACTTACTTGTCTTGTGGTTAAGTTTTTGGTTTGTGTTTGGTTTTTTTTTTCAGAATTTTCTAACAACAGTAGCTATTCTTCTGGAAGCTGGGGCATATGTGAACATGCAGCAGAGCAGTGGTGAAACTGCTTTAATGAAGGTAAAATCAATGTTTGTACTGGCACGGTTTGATAGTAAACACTTTTGGCAAACTAATAAGACATAAAAACGTATTTGTAGAATTGATTTAGGGAGCATGTACTGTATTTGAAATACAAATACTACTCTTAGTTCTCCTGGGCAGTGTTTTAATCAATTTTTTAATATACTGTTATGTCTAAACAATAAATGCAGATGCCGTCAGCGTACAGTGTTAAATGTGGCTCATCATCCTCTTCCATTGTTTTACTCAAAGAAATGCACATGTGGTCTTAAAACTGAGATAATCTGATTGTCAGCAGGAAGAGAAAAATTCCAGAAAGAAGAATCTTTCCCTTGGGTGTTGCTGTGATTGACTTTATCGTTTCATTGCAGGCCAGAAATAAAATAACCGGTTTGCAGTCTCCTTCCCACTGCCTGGTCTGCACCTTACTCCCTCCATCACAAGGGAAATTTTTAAATTTTTTTAAAATTATTTTTTTTTTAATGGGAGAATTCTGAGACCCTTAAAACATTCTGTGCTCCTCTTAATATTTTTTTGTTTATATCAAATAATTTCACCAAAGTTCCCCTTCCTGATAAACTTGCTGTATTTATATGTAGGCTGTTTAAGGCAGTTTGTTTTCAGAAGAGGTTACAAAAGCTCTTCTGTCCAAGACAAATGTGGTATTGTTTCTCTTCTGTCCTCTGCAAGGCTTAACAAGTGTGGGGAATGCACATTTTCTGTGAAGAAAATGACAACACACTTGTGGTTTCCTCAACCACTTCAGTCCAAAATCTCTTCATAATTTGGCTGCCTCCGTGAACCTCAGTTTTAACCTTCATTGTTTTTAAAGGTTCTATTAGTATTTAATGCACAGCTGTACATACTTTCTAATTGGCAGCCTACAGTGACTTACTCCAGATATTTGTTTTGCTGTGCAGATACAAAAAAATACGGTCTTAATTTGCAGTAACTTACTGGAACAAGTTTGGCTGTGTGTGGATAAACGTATAAATGTGTTTATCGAGTCACTATTATTTAATCTTAGGAGTTGGATCATACCTTTTAAAAGAAAGGGGAAAAAAATTTTGGCACTTAATTCTTTTCTCTGAGGTGGTATGGATTTTTTGTGGGATTTTGTTTGGGGGGGGCAGGTGGTTTTATTTATTTATGGAAGATTATTTATGGAAGATTATGTATGGAAAGCACAGATGAAAGTTCAGAAATTTCAGAAATTATCTTCATGAGGCCTTTCAGAAATTAGAAATTTCTCTCTCTTGTGCCTTTCCCTAATTTGTCTGAGTGAAGTGTTTAAAAACAAGTGATGAAGAGCGTGTGGTTGCATTCTTCAAAGTAAGGCTTTCTTTAGACTTTCCTGTACTTTTGTCAAGTCTTTGGTTGACATGCTGTGAAATTCTTGCTGTAAGTAACGTTGAACAGCCTTGGACACTTCAGCAGTTGGCAACAGTGACTGTCTTAACATGGCTAAATAACAATTTGGGGCAAATTCTGTTAATTTACTGCACACCTGAAGTATTATTTGAGATTACTAGAAACAGACACTTGGAAGTGTTCCTTTAGTTATTCTGAATACTTCTGCAGAAACCCATTTATTCAGGTAAACAATTGCAAGAAAGTTTACAGTTACTGAACTCCAGCAGGTTAGATGTTTTCACAGAACTTTTGGGGTTGTTCTATCTATTTTTTTATTTTTTTTTTTTTCTAATGAAGTCCACTTGGTAATCCTGAGTGTTGCTGTTTCTGTGGGATCAGATGCGTAGTGTTGCCTGGGTAAAGGTAAAATATTTATGGAGTGCGATCCTGAGTTTCGAGTTGAGTTAGCATTCGCAGAGCAAATACCTAAACTTGTTTTCTGAATTGTAACTAACTTTGGGTTTTAATTAATTTCTGCACTTCTGCTTACTTCAATGTTGTGCTGTGTTCTAACGGGGGATTTGTCATTGTTGTCCATCCTTCCATCTTCTTACTTTCTGCACAGGCTTGTAAAAGAGGGAATTCTGATATAGTGCGACTCATGATTGAAAGCGGAGCAGACTGTAACATTTTGTCGAAGCATCAGAACAGTGCGCTGCATTTTGCGAAACAATGCAATAACGTCCTGGTGTATGAGCAGCTCAAGAGTCATTTGGAAACGTGAGTAAACTGTACTTTGAAGTTTGTTCTGGTGAAGTTTGCAATACGAAGCATGTCATAATTTTGGTTTAAGTCAAGGGGAAGAGGGGGAGATTTTAGGAAAGAAAACAGATCTGATTTTGGCAGAAAGCTAACTGGTAAGTGTGAAATGAAAATGATGTGAGCTAACAGAATTAGCAGACATTTGCTTAAACACTGGGAAAGGAGGAAAAGGGAATTTCTAGAAGTGAAAGATCCCTTAAATTAGAAATACAGCAACTGGGAAAACTAAAAAGTGTATAAGCACTAGACAGTTGAATGTAAACTCTTATTAGGGCATGCCAAATAAAATACCTTTCTAAAAAGCATTAAAAAAATTAGAAACAAACAAAAGAACACCAAACAAAAACATCATGAAAAGTCAGTGCACATAGTTAGGGTGTTGTTGGACCCTTAAATGTCAGCTGTGAGCTGAGAGTAAAGCTTTCTTGCCAGTAAATGACAGAAACAAGTCTTCATCACACAACAGAATGGCTGAAGTGCAGTACAGTGTGTGTGGTATGTGAAGCGTTCATGTCATATGGTCACGTGAAAATACACCGAACTGATGCATGTGGATGCTAAATGGAGACAAAGAGAAGGAGCAAGCTCTTTAAATAGCAATTTGGAGGAATACTGATAGTTAACATATCAGGGCAGAAAATCGTAATCAACAATCTCTAAACTTGGAGAAGACTCAAGGAGGGTCTCGGAGCTTCTGCAGCAGGTGATATTTTGCCATGAATGCATGGTTAGTGCTGGAAGAAGACTGTCTCAGTGCAAGATCCTCTTACTGTTCTATGATGATTTTATCCTAACAGTTTATCTATATAAGGCTGAGAGAGCTGGGACTCTTTAGCCTGGAGAAGAGAAGGCTGAGGGGAGACCTTATTATTGCGTAGAAGTATCTAAAGGGTGGGTTGAAGGAGGATGGAGCCAGACTTTTCAGTGGTTCCCAATGACAGGACGAGGGGCAATGGGCACAAGTTGGAACATAGGAGGTTCTGTTCAAATACACGGAAAAACTTCTTTATGGTTAGGGTGACAGAGCACTGGAACAGGCTGCCCAGGGAGGTTGTGGAGTCCTCTTCTCTGGAGATTTTCAAGACCCACCTGGATGCAGTCCTGAGTAATGTGCTCTAGGCAATCCTGCTTTGGCAGGGGAGTTGGACTAGATGATCTCTAGAGGTCCCTTCCAACTCTGAAAATTCCGTGATTCCATGATGTAATATAAGACAATCTGTCACGTAGTTTGTAGTCCAAGCTCATTCTCTTCTATTTTAGTGTTTAGAAAGCCCTGGCTGTTTTCTGTCTCTGATCTCTTGTGTTTCCCATAAGCTAACGTCCTAAATCTATCTTGACAGAAACTGCCTTGTAGTGGGCACTGATACATGCTGTAGTACTACCGATATTCTTATTCTATTTTAAATAGTCATTAGTGCTCTTTCCTTTTGAACCTTATGAAATACTAAACTGAAGCGTACTAAAAAGTCTGAAAAGTCATTTTTAGACTAAAAAGTCTAAAAAGTAAGATCTATAAGCAAACCCTCCCATGTGATCATTGCAGCGGTGGTCATAATGGAGTTTAGGGAGCCCTTCTGTAAGGCAGAGAAATCTGTGGAACATTTGCAAAGTGGAGTGTCGTGTAAAAAATGTTTTAGTGCAAACCAGTCAAATACAAATAAATACATTTCCAGGGCAAGGTTGTATTTGCCTATGAATTCTAAAGGAACTCAGTTACAAAATTAGACAATCACAGCAACACAGAGTGGTTGAGGTTGGAAGGGACCCCTGGAGGTCATCTTGTCAAACCGTGCTGCTCGAGCAGGGCCACATAGCACTGGTTGCCCAGGACCCTGTCCAGACAGCTTTTGAGTATCTCCAGTGATGGAGACTCCACAACTTCCTTGGGCAACTTGTGCCAGTGCTCGGTCACCCTCACAGTAAAAATGTGTTTCCTGATGTTCAGAGGGAAGCTCCCATGTTTCAGTTTGTGCCCGTGGGCCATTGTCCAGTCACTGAGCACCACTGAAAAGAGCCTGGCTCCATCCTTTTTGCTCCCTCACTTCAGGTATTTATTGATATCTACACACTGATAAGATCCACCAGAGCCTTCTCTTCTCCAGGCTGAACGGTCCCAGCCCTCTCAGCCTGTCCTTGTATGTCAGATGCTCCAGTCCCTTCATCATCTTTGTGGTCCTTCATTGGACTCTTTCCAGTATGTCCACGTCTCTCTTGTAGTGAGGAGCCTGGAACTGGACATAGTACTCCAGGTGTGGTCTCACCAGTGATGAGCAGAGGGGAATGCCCTCCCTTGGCCTACTGGCAGTACTTGGCCTAATGCAGCTTAGCATGGTCCACCTTTGCAGCAAGGGCACGTTGCTGGTTCATGTTCAGCCTGGCGTCCACTAGGTCCTTTTCTTCCAAGCTGCTTTCAAGATGGGTGGCCACCAGCATGCACTGGTGCTTGGGGTTGTTCCTCTCCAGGTGCAGGGCTTTGCACTGGTCCTTGTTGAACTTCATGACATTCCTGTTGGCCCATTTCTCCAGCCTGTTGAGGTCCCACTGGATGGTAACACGACCCTCTGGTGTAACAGCCACTCCTCCCACCTTTGTCTCATCTGCAAACATGCTGAGGGTACACTCTGCCCCATCCAGGCTCTTAATGAAGATGTTAAACAGGACCAGACCCAGTACTGGCCCCAGGGCTACACCAGTAGTGACTGGCTTCCAACTAGACTTTGTGCTACTGATTTTTGCTGAACTAATGTGTTCTGATCCAGTTTCATACTGGGAGGAAAGTATTGTCATGCCAGTATTTTTAATGCACTGTAAAGTTTGTCTGAGGTATTGTAGATCATCACATCAAACTTTTGTCCTGAGCAGATAGAAGCTATAAGGAATATTTTCTTTATCTAGCAGGCTAAATGGAAAACAAAAGTGCTAACAGCATAAAAACTAATAATAATTTTTCAAACAAGAAAATTTGTCAAAGTCAGCAGGGGCAATTGAAGTGAATAAATGGAGTATGCTGATTTTCCCCCAGGGAAGGAAGGCATAACTTGTGAGTTGAGGTTTTGAAGGCAACAGCAAGCACGCAGATAAAAGTGGTCTGGTACCTGCTGCTCAGTGTATTGAAACTTTGTCGCTCATTCGCTATTTGATGCCTTTTCCAGTTTGTTTCCTATTTAAAACCTGCCACCTTCAGTTTGGGCTAATCTGAATAATGAGTTTTGGAAGATCTTGAACATGTAATTTTGCCAGTGAAATGGCAGTTGAAATTAAATATTGATAAAGGCAAAGTGATGTCCATGGGGTATCGCTGTAGTAATGTGAATTACACAGGGAGTAACACAGCTCTTGCCAATTGAGGAAGCTTCTAGACTCATTACCTGAAAATAGCAGTTCAGTGCTTCTTGTCAGTCAAAAAGGGAGGTAATATAGTAGTAGTGGATCTGAAAATAAAATGTAAGTCCATGGTGTCTGAATGCCTTAAATAGCACGTGCCATTCCAGTTACCTTATTTCAAAAACAGATGAAGCAAAAACGAAAAGTAAAGATGATCAGAGATACAGAGTAGCTTCTGTGAGGATAGGCCCAGGGTGGTAGTACACGTCACCTTGGGACACATTAAAAGGTCAAAATTTAAAATAAAATTGGAAAACAACAACAACAGAAGATAACCCAAAGCCATGAGGCAGGTTCTACAGGCCATCCTGTTGAATGATTTAGTGGTAGGTTTGAAATGGAGGAATATTTTGCACAGAAAAACTCAATTGTGGATCTCATTGTTGCAGAATGCTGTGGTCACAAATGCATGGGATTGTAGAAGGGATTCAGAAGATCTAAGGAGAGGTGTGATTTGGCTGCAGTGTCTAGTTTTGGATGCCTCTAAATCAGATTGCTGGAAACTAGGACAGTGTACCCAAACTAGTTAATTTCCCATATTTAATACGGCTTTGTCTAGCATCCGGAAACTAGGCTAGATGGGCTTCTGGGCTTGCTTTGGTATGGCAGTTCTTGTGGTTTCTGTCCTATCAAACGCTTAAGTTTTAGATTGTGCAGATGGCAATGTCAGCTAGCGCAGCAGGGGAGCCTGCTCTCAATTATAGCTGAAAAAGCTGTAAAGCTGCGAGTCAGGACCTTGGCCTTGCAAAAGCCTTTAAAACCCATTTGTGTCAAAACAGCTCTCTGCAGAGGATTACTTAGTAACCTGCTTGTAAAGGTGCCAAATACTGGTGGTTACTGTGGTCTGTCTCTGAAGGGTAGGCTACTCGCTAACGTTAAACCCTCCCCTCCCCTCCCAACCCAAAAAACAAACAAAACCCTTCAATTTGGCTATAGTGTGTTTCACTGCATTATTAGTAGAGTTTAACTGGGAACTGCATTTTTCTGATAGTATTGCCAGTAAAATTTTACAGTGACTTACTTATTTTTACATTGTACTTGCAGTCAGATTGATAAATCAGCCGCGTTGGGGAAGCGGTTGTCTGTTTCTGTTTAGCCACTGGGAACATAATGGTGTTTCGGAGACATCTTTCTACATAAAGAGCCTTCAAAATTAGTTGGTTAGTTGGAATTTTTTTTTTAATCTGCTGCAGCATATTTGTCTCAGCTTTTTATTATTGTGGACCCCATAGATGAATTTCACAAACAGATCACTGATAAAATGTTTTATTAAGAAAGTATTGGGACTTGGGGTTCATGTATGTGTAAACGATGATGAAATGATGAAGGCTTTCACTCCTGAAAATTGGGAGTCCAAAAAGGTAATCTTTTATTGCATCAGCTCTCATTAAGTCTGTCCGGTAAATTAATTTTACTATGTGAAGTAGAGGCCTCATTGTTTGGTGTTTTAGGCTCTCAAGAGTAGCAGAAGATACCATCAGGGACTATTTTGAAGCTCGCCTTGCTTTGCTGGAGCCAGTCTTTCCAATTGCCTGTCACCGTCTCTGTGAAGGGCCAGACTTTTCTACGGATTTTAACTACAAACCCCCACAAAATGTGCCAGAAGGTAGGCAGGGGTTGGTTGTTGTGGTGGGGTTTTTGTTTGATTTTTGGGGGTGGGGGAAAAAAAAGGTAGAACAGTGTGTTAAGAAACTGCCCTGTAAGTATGTCTTAAAGTATCTGTTAAGCAATTTTTTTTTATATGACTTATTATATTGCAATATATTACATTAAGGATGGTCTGATTATGGAGCGTAGGGAGAACAGCAGTGTTTTGATGCGTTGTGGGTGGGGTTTGTGTGAATGTTGGTGGGGGATTTTTTTAAGAGTTTTTTTTATTGCCACACACAGCATCTTTCCTCTGTTCATGGGTTATGTTACCCATGGGGTAACATTAGGGTTACATTAGCTAAGTGACAGATATTACAGGAAAGAAGTGGGTTACTTTAGAATTAATAATTTTGAAAAATCTTAAGAGCAGACTTAGAAAATCTCATAGTGTTTCGTAGACAGTACCTAACGCACCGGAGTCTCAGAGTATTGTCACAGTGCTGTCATGAATCAAGTGCAGTCCAGAAGCACTATAAAAAAGAAGCCAGCATCAATCAGCTCTGTTTTGCCCACAGACCCTTTGAAAAAGCTGGGAATTAAATTCCTAAGATACTTGGGAATGTTTCTTCGTTCTTTGAGGAATCCAGATACTAATCTCTGATGCTTGGCTTAGCTGAGTCATTTTTAGTCACCTTTTGAGTATATCAGGAAAATACCTAATGATACCGATTTTTCTTAAAGTAATACATTAATGTGACTGAAATACTAAAACTAAGATTGAAAGTGGTTGTGTCTGCCTGGTTTTCTGGTTGTTAAGAGTTGTAATATAAGTCTTCCAGTTCTTGATTATTGGTATTCTTTATAGAATTTAGAAACCTTATATAAGTTTATGTATTAAAATGAGGCATTTGTGGGTATTGAAGATTGTTGCTTATTGAATTTCAGTGCAGCTCATAAATATCTGTAATTGACTTGGCTCGGTTGTTCATACCAAGAGAACAGACAACCCAAACCACATGAAATTCCACAACTCTATTTAAGTAAACCTAAAACCACAGAGGTGAACCATACCAAGAATTGCCGTATCCATTTTGCTTTCCTTTCAAGTAGCCACATAAAATTCTTTCTGCTGCCAAAAGACCTTAATTTAGTGACCAAGTCAGTTGTGTTCTGTGCTGGCATGTACTGGCTTGGGAGGTTGGATTTCTGCATGTTGCTTTGATACTCCATCGGTGTTTAATATATACTATATAATATTTATATTTATATATATATGTTTGTACCTAACTGTCTTCAAATGTTCAGTGTATGCAGTTGTTCTGAATAATGGATCTCATTTCAAATTCATGTGACTGAATTGCCTTCCCTTTCAGGATCTGGAATTCTTCTCTTTGTTTTCCATGCAAATTTCTTCGGTAAAGATGTCATTGCTCGACTCTGTGGACCATGCAGTGTACAAGCTGTGGTTTTAAACGACAAATTCCAGCTCCCTGTATTTTTGGTAAATTTTCATATAACTAATTGACTGTAAAACTGCTTCATAAAGTCTTTATGGAGCAGCCTGGGAAATCTTAGTGCCTTAATTTGGATTTTGAGTATTGTGATGAAGCATTTTTTATCATGATAGGGTTTTTTTTTAAAAAATGAAACTTAATTCTTTTTTGTATATGGAGAGAACTACAAAGCTTGCATATACTAGACTCCATAAAAACTTAGGCCTTAAAAGGCAGGGACGTAGTGCTGGACAACCTGCTTTTAGGTGGCCCTGCTCGAGCACCAGGTGGTGCCTGGTTGGACTAGATGACCTCCAGAGGTCCCTTCCAGCCTCAACTCTTCTGTGACTTGGTTTGAGCAGGCAGGTGAAAATTGTGAATTTAAAGCTGTTTCACTTCTCAAATTCACATAGCCTCCAACTTTTGACCCAAGTAAGTTCTTAAATATAACTACTTTGCCTTGTTTTAATAACCTACCTCATATTTCTGTTTGTTTGGGTTTTTTTTTTAATCTGTTAAAT
>VUYV01000034.1:5521622-5638996 GCA_008711295.1 Anarhynchus alexandrinus | reverse complement strand
GCTAACCTGGTTGGAGCAGCTGTACTTACCTTGCGCTGCTCTCCAGGCGGCATTCCTTTGCCGTGTACTAACGGTGCCTCCCCATTGGCTCCTGTTGGTCCTCGAGCTCCTGGCTCATCTACGCAAGACTGTGATCCTGCTGCAGTGTAGCCAGCGCATACTGGAGCTAAGGGCTGCAGGCCCTCACCAGTACCTCGCTCCTCTTTCCTTGGTACGACTTGGTAGACTCCATAAAAACTTAGGCCTTAAAAGGCAGGGACATAGTGCTGGACAACCTGCTTCTAGGTGGCCCTGCTCGAGCACCAGGTGGTGCCTGGTTGGACTAGATGACCTCCAGAGGTCCCTTCCAGCCTCAACTCTTCTGTGACTTGGTTTGAGCAGGCAGGTGAAAATTGTGAATTTAAAGCTGTTTCACTTCTCAAATTCACATAGCCTCCAACTTTTGACCCAAGTAAGTTCTTAAATATAACTACTTTGCCTTGTTTTAATAACCTACCTCATATTTCTGTTTGTTTGGGTTTTTTTTTTAATCTGTTAAATGCATTACTATGCATGTTTTTTCAAGTCATCTTGTTTTCACTGTGGTTCCACCAGAGGTTCTTTGCAGCATACACAACTTTCTTTCAAAAACCACATAGTTAAAATGTTGTGTTCTATTAGTCTGCTCGCATAGCACTTTCAGCCATATCCTGCCATTAATTTTGTCCGTTTTCTTTTTCCTTTTAGGATAGTCACTTTATTTATTCCTTCAGCCCTACTGCAGGCCTTAACAAGCTTTTTATACGGTTGGCAGAAGCTCCTACTGCCAAGGTACAGAATGCTCTCAAAATTAAATGTCTATATTAATTTTTTGTACAATAATTCTTCCATAGTCTAAATGCTTCCTACTTGTATTTGCAAATGTAAAACTAAGGACTTCCCACTGTCTCCTCATCCCAGTTCCCATCAGTTACAGTTCCATCCTGTGACATTGCCAGAACTTAGGAACATTGCCAAGGGTGTTAGTTCTGTCATAATTAAATGGTTTTATCTTGCAGTCAGAACAGTTCATGCACCAGCATAAAGTAGTGTTACAGCTAAACATTTTCCCCGTCTATATTGTCAATTTAATGACTGACAGATACATGGAGTGTCAAGTTATTTTTTGCATACAGATGGTTTTGCTTTGTGTTTAGGAGAACTTGGAAGTCTTTACTAGGATATGCAGTCTGCTTTTCAGTAGTCTCTGCAGTCTGTTGTATTTTCCAGGTGGTTTGGGCAGTAGTCCTGCTACATGTTGCAAGATGAGTAACAGATCCTGTTCTGGTAGCATTTATTTTTATCCTTGGAAGATGCACCAGTAAATTTTCTTATCTTCGGCTTGAAAACTTATACTTAAATGTTTATTGTGCCCCCCCACACCTTTTTTTTTTTAGGGAAAACATTGAACTTGTATTCAGATGAAAGTGTATGTGTATGTCTAGCTCAGATATGGGGCTAACTTGTTTAAACACCACCTCATGCAGTGGTGTTCTACTTGAGTCCTTTTACAAGCCGTTCATATTTCAGAAGGGCTGCTATGAACTGATTTTGTTAAACACACATTGTAAATTCCTTTTTTTTTTTTCTTTCTCAGTCACTAGCAATTGTATGCCTTGTCTCATGCTTTTCTTGTATTAGAAGTGTTTAACGCAGTAGTTACATGTGAACAATCTTCATTTGCTTTTACAGGTGAAGCTGCTCATAGGCGCGTACCGAGTGCAGTTGCAGTGACGCCGCAGCTGTGAGCATGTTGGGGGACTGACGCTTTTTTGGATATACTTCTGATTCCTCTGTTCAGAGACTGAGAAAGCAGTTTGGAACTTTTTGGCACCACGCTCTTAAGACTAAGTTCCCATCTCGCTGTCCCTTGTTGGCAGTCGCGTAGGAAAGTGTGTGTTCAAGAGCAGTTCAGTGATGCGCTGCGCTGGTGGGACAGGGTTGTCAGCTTTTTTTACTTTGTACAGATGTAGATGTAAGTATTTGTGCCAATACATATAATTCTGTTTTTCCTTAATTTGTGGAGTCCAGACTGCGTATTTCAGCTTTTCCACAATGTGGAATGGTGCATATAAGAACTATTTAAGGTAACTACGTGAAATGTCTTTTTTAATAGAAAGATCTTTTCGATTTGTAAACTAAAATTTTCTACTTACTCTAACTGTAATATTTCTATGTAAAATGCAGAACTGTCATATTCTTGGAGCCGTGGGCAGAAATTACACTTTGAAGTCACTGCATTAGATTTAACTTTGAATTGCTGAGGGCTGTGTTCTGGTTTGAAACTTTTCCTGCCATTGTCTCCCAGTGAGGACACAGTTATGCTTCGTTTGATTCCCTTTGAACAAAGGCAGCTCGGTCTGCAGGTATGAACAAAGACATCTGAACAGGCACAGTTCATAGAGGATCACAATCGGTGTTTTAAAACTACTTTTGTGTTAGAGAAGCAACTGGCAGTCTTACAGACATCTTCACTTCTGAGTTCTTAGTCAAGTAACACACAGGAAAACAAATACAAGCTGAAAACAGCAAACCAGAAAACTTGTAACTACCTTAAATGTGCAGGCAATGCTTTTTCTGGACAAGAAGATATACACAGGATCCATGTATTGCCCTTTAAGTCAGATATTCGGTTCCTCGGTACAAAGAGCTGCTATCTATCTATTTTATTTTATTATTTAAATGACCCATTTTATCAGATGACAGCAGTTCTGTAATGGTCCTGTTCTATAAAATACAAATGTAATACTTCTGCGTGAAGTATAGAATATTTTTCTTTGTAAATTAACCAACATCTTGAAAAGTAAAAAAAAAAAAAGAAAAAAAAAATCCAGATTGTGCCTTTGCTGTTCTGGTTGCCACATGTAGTTTACATGCCACTATGTGCCTGTCTTATTAGCAAAACTATTGTGGATAAATTCTTAATGTATTTGAGTGCTCACCATCAAAATGGTGAAGATATAGTAAGTATCCTTTTAAGAACTGTGACTTTTTAATATAAAGTTCAATTAACCAGTTTTTAAATTTTTGGTTCTTGAAAGTTTAAAACTTTCATATTTAAGAGATGCCAAATGAGTAAGTAACAAAGCACACTATTTCAGTTTTGTGGAATGTCTCATTAAGCTATGTAAAACTAGAACAGCAACATGAGATACAAATGCTCCTTTCTGGTTTGATTTAGAATAGTTGCCTTCCTTTTTGCAAACAGTGTTGATGGGATGTTACCAAGTCTGGGTTTTGCACAGACTTGGTGCCTCCACCTCTTGAAATATGCTAGATACCTCATTTTGCAAAGTGTGAACACCCGAAATGCATGAACAGCACTGGCTGAAAATCAGGTATGTCACTACCCGCACTTGGGACTTTGGGTAGCTGCATTTCTTTTGTCACCATGCACGACATAAGGAAAGGGGACATCCGTGTTTCCTTGTGTTGGAGTGACAGTTTTCATGTATGCGGCTGCCCCTCCCTCAACTACTCCTGCATTGTCCACGTAAGGGTATAGTGCGTGTGTGATAAGCTCTGTACAGCACAGGTCCGTGGTAAATGTTTGAGCTGTTCAAGGTTGGGGGACAAAATGTTTTTGAACAAATGTCCATATAATATAGATGCTTTTTAGAAACTGTTGTACAGTCTAACCTCAAAGTGTCTGGTAATGCTCCAAGAGTTGACATAGCAAGTAGTTTGTCAAAGGCTGTTGACTGGGGGGGGTTGTTTGTTTGGGGTTTTAGTTTGGTTTCTTTTTTTTTCCCTTGAGGCATTTGGAAGAGAGGGAGGAGTTTTACAGGCCATGGGAATAACAATTTGGGTTCACAGTGCATTTATTGGGGGATGGATTTTGCAGTCATCTTTCTCTTTTAGTTGGTGATATAACTTCAAAATCCCTACCGAAGATGCATAAAAGGCATATGAAAAGATGTTTGAAGCTGGTTTTTTGTCTGATTTTTGTTATATGGGTTTTATCCAATTGCTAAGAACAAGGTTTTGGTGGACAAAGGATGAAGAGAAAGTAGCTACAATAAAAAGGAACCACACTTCTTTAGGAACTGTGGAGAAATACCTTTGAAGTACTTTCTCAGTTTCTTCTCGCTGCTCTCTATCAGCAAGGCCAAACAGCCGCAGTTCCTGTGAACTGTACTGGCAATAAATTGCTCTGAAGGGTTGGATTCATTATCTTTCACTGCCACATCAGCAGTACTTGCGTTCCTGGCTTCTTTCACAGCTACTGCGGGTTGGTGGGTGATGCAGCTGACTTTATCAGAGGTCCTCTGTGCTTTCTGCACCCATTTTTTGAAAAATGAGATGTGTTTTGATCAGTCTGGATGGAAGAAAGCTGTTTCAATATATGGAAGAAACGGATAGCCCAGAGCTACCACCTTAGCCAGCGAGGCTTGCTCAGCGTGCCTGAGGGCTGTCCTAAAATGCTCTGCCTGTCTGTACCTGCTACAATTCTGTTCTCACCCTTTGCCTTCCTATATAGTACTGGAAAACAGCCAGTGTAAAATCTTTTTCCTTTAGGAAATCTTTCAGAGCCACTGCAGTCCAGCAGGATGGGAGCTGAGACAGCATTGCTATAGGAACCCATCATGCAGGGGCTTTAGTTTTGCTGAAGTCTCTCTCTGTAATGTGGAGCTGTGATGGACTTTTACCTTTTAAAACGCTGGTAGGGACAGCTCTGCTTTTAAGACAACTAAAACCATGTGTATGGGAACTGAAGACATTGTCACCACCCCCGGGGGGACCACTGTCTGCTCCAACACTGGATTCATCGCAACTGTTTGGGCATGTTCCAGGAGCGCAAATGTTTCCAACCAGAGCTGGAGGACAGCATTACCCATGTGGTAACATCTCAATCCTGTATCATAAACCCTCAGTGACAAGGAGTTGTGTTTGCTGGAGCTGTTACTTGTACAGACTTTCAATAGCCAAGTGGAGAGAGTATGAATTTGGGGAAGAAAAGCCCAGTTAGGCCTGTTAGAGCAATTGCATGGCTTACGCTGACCACAATCATCCCTATTATGGGGGAAAAGCTGCTATTGCTGCCACAAGCAGTAACAGCCAGAGCCCCAGCCTGCACCAGGCTCTGCTTACATGCTTTTTTTTTTTTTTTTTTTTTAAAGGCTTTACCAAGCTGGTTGTGACATCCTGTCTGGAAAAGTTTGCATGGGAGATGTGAAGCATTTGAAATTTCCCTTGCTTTCCTAGATCTGTCAGCTCTGCTGTCTTAATATTCAACAGTTCCTATTTCTGTAAATAGTAGGATGAGGATCCCTAAACCGTGATTGCACATCACCCTGTGCAGCCCACCAGACTGCTCCCCCCTCACCCCCCAGCATTCACCCTTCCTGACACAGAAGGGTTAACAGGAACTCCCAGTGGCTCCCTGCTGTGGGGAGACCACCTGAGTACAGGAAGACAGTACTGGCTTGCACTGTTTTCATTAGTGGTATGATGAAACACTTACGTACACTGAAAATTATACAAGAATTCCTCATTACTGTGCACCTCTAAGATGAGCCTGGCTCTGTCCTTTCTACCCCCTTCCATTTCCTACTTCCTGTTTTCCAGACTGACCAAACCCCACCGCCTATCCCCACGGCTCCTATGCTCTAACCTCCTAAGCATCTCGGTGGCCTCCACTGGACTTGTTCCCATATGTATCTTGTCTTCAGGAGGCCAGAACTGGTCACAACACTCCAGCTGCAGTCTCAGAAGCGCTGAACAGAGAAGCGAGATTGCTTTCCATGTCCCCCCGCTCAGCTGTGCTCTTCTAATGGAGCCCAGGCTGGGGTTGGACACCTTCATCTTCACTTGTCCCTCAGAACACATCAGCTTCTGCAAAGCTGCTTCACAACCAGTCTGCGCCCAGGCTGCACAGCTGCATCAAGTTATTCCGTACCCACTGCAGGACTTTGTATTTGCCTTTTCTGAACTTGGTGAGGTTCCTGTCAGGCCCTCAACTCATGTTCACTGTCTTGTTGAGTTCAGGAAAATAAACGGCCTGTTACTCATTAATTTGAAACAGTTTTATAATAGATACAGAAACCCTGAAAAAAAAATGGTGGTGTATTATAGTTGAATTGTCATCACATCAAAATTCATTTTTCATTATTCATTTCACTCATAGTTTTTGTTTTTCTTCTTTTTATTGGGCTACTTAACTGCATGGACAGTGATATCTTACTGCAGCTTTAATCTCCCCACTGGTTAACATTTCCTTCCAAGTACTTTTCAGCTGTTGCTGGCTCATATACTTTTCTCTCAGTAACTAATACTTCTGTGCTGTTTTAAACTCTACTGCAACGTAAACACAATCCACCCTATTGTTTTTTTCTTTAAATATAAACCCCACCAATTTCCTATCTTTTGTCACATATGTGCTTGAAAATATTTTCTTACTCATTCCATTTAACTCTAAAGGCTTTTTTTTAGTCCAAAATCAATCACTTAAACAAGGAGTGGTCTTTTAATATATCATTTACTTTGATTCCTGTTGTAGCATGTACAAACTTTAATCCTTTTATCAACACCATTTCCCAGCACTAGTATTGAAGATCTGGAAACAAAATCTGCTTCCAGTATGGTTTAGATAAAAAGGGAGTCAAGGCCCCAGTGACACATCAGAGTTGCCCAACATCGGCTTTACTATGAAATGCTCAACTCTGCTTAACACCGGGTACCACCTTCTCTGCCAGAGGCTGGAGTGTAACTTCACAAAAGCTGTAACTCGTCCCCTCCTACAGGACAAGGCATCTTGAACGTCACAAGCAGACATCGTATTCAGGTTCTTCTGATGTGCCTTCTCCAATCCGGGCTGCTGGTGGGAGACACGCCACCTCCCTGCTGGTCCCTCTTCCCATCATTTAAAACGGCCCTATTCCCTCAGGGCCCACAGGGCAGACCTGTCTACAAAGCAGAAAGAATACAGCTAAAGTGAGAGTGATGAATTCATCCCTCTCCACAGATTTAATTTCTGTTTTATTGGAGAACAGCATTATTCTTGTGCCCAAGAGCATAGAGAGCAATGAAGAAAAAAAGAACACGGGTTGAGCACAAAAATAATGCAAAGACACTGATAACCCAGAACAAAGGAAACATTACATCACAAAAGTCACAACCACTGTTAAGTGCTCTGATGAGTGACGACATGATTGTATTCTCACCCCAGATGGTAATTCCAGCTTGAAGAGCAGCACTTGGCACACCATCACAGTATAGCAGAAAGCCATCTTCAGTTCTGCGGGTGTATAGCCACCAGGAGTTTTCATTGAAACCTAATGCAACAGAGAACATTTTCATTTTCAGGAAATAAATATGATTCAGGCTGAGGAGTTACAAGAGACACTTCAGTGGTAACTTCCCTGAAAACAGGCTTTTGTAATCAAAGTACAGCAAACTACAGAGCAGTGCATTAGCAAATACAGCTGGATAAAGAGCTGGGAAACGCTGACACTTTCCCAGATAGCCCTTCCAAGAGGTTATCTGGAATTCCCTACCACTGTTAAGGAACCCCTGGAGCAGGCAACCTGACAGAAGATTGTGACCTCACTACAAATTAAATCAGAGCCCAGTGCATTTTCTGGTGTAACAGAACTGTATGCAAATGTGAGTGTTGAAGAAGGGAAAGCAGTGACACACCAAGGCCAGCTCTCATCTCTACAAAATACTGCTCAGTGACAAGTTAAGGAAGATCAAACCGAGCAGGTGGAACATTTTTATGTGACTGATGTGACGCTCTCCCAGAGTCTTTTGCCATTTTTTCACAGTTTGCTATTGCACACTCTGCCCCAAATACAATGCAATCCATTCACATTTTTATCTAATCTTCCCTCAATTTTTAACACAATGTAATTAGGCCATTAGGCTTTGTCAGCCAGGTTCACACTGCAATCCGAAGTACACACACACAAATGAATAATGGGGAAACAGAAAGAAAGGATTTTATCACTCCACTGAGACAAGGAGTCTCATTATTTAGCCAGTCAAAGAAACACTTGTATCTCCAAGGAACCTTGGCCATCCACTCTTCCCCTCACAGGAAGGAAACTGTAAGTTGAGGACAGAAAAATTCTGAGGCGCCTGGGAAAGCTGCCAAACGCCGAGGCTCCCAAACGGCTCTTTTGCACAGGAGTACTCCAATACGTAAAGACAAGCAAGAAGGCTGAATTCCCAACAGCTACATGGTCAGGACAAAATGTCAGCTGGATAGAAAAATCTCTTTTGAGTCAAACTTCAAAAATATCAAGTATTTTTTCTGTTAATCCTACTTTTCTGATAAAGTTTTAACTGTATTGTCTTTTTTAGATTTTGTGAGTAAATGCTCATAGCTTGCTTATTTCCATAGCCTGGTGTATCTTACACATTAGCGTGTGATTATTTTTATATTATGATTTTATTGTGATTTTGTTGCAACTGGAAAGTAACAGGGAACTCCTTAGTAAAGGGCAAGGCAAACCTGGGAAACAGTAAAAGGGACAGAGCTTCTGTGGCAATAATAGGATTCTGCCTGTCACGGGTAGAAATTTTGAACTATTTCAGTCTTGGGAATCAAAGACCACATAGGCAATTTTTCAGTATTAGTTACAACTCACAGTACAGTTTGAGATGTGTGACTGCAGAAAGATTTCTTCTCTCATGTTGCCCTTCCCGTGCTTCTTACAGAATGACTGAGGACCCCATCGTGTTTATACTTCCCATGCAACTCTTTGAAGTTTTACTGCTTACTTCCCACACTCAATTTACCAGCTGACTTGGAAATCAGTAGAAGGACCCCTCTAATTCACAATAAAACATATGAACAGGGACATCCTTCACATGTCATTAATAAATAGCTCAAAGTATCTTGTTCTTTATATATATAGTTCTCTTTATATCGTTTAGGACAAGAGGAAATGCCATCAAGTTGCGCCAGGAGAGGTTTAGGTTAGACATTAGGAAAAACTTCTACACTGAAAGGGTTACCAAAGACTGGAACAGGCTGCCCAGGGAAGTGGCTGAATTGCTATCCTTGGATGTATTTAAAAGCCGTCTAGATATGGTGCTCAGGGACATGGTTTAGAAGTGGGCCAGGTAGAGTTAGACAATGGTTGAACTCTTAAAGGTCTTTTCCAGCCATAACGATTCTATGATTCTCTATTTACTGTTAACACAACTATAGAGACAGCTCTGAGTACATTTACTAGGCCAAACAAACACAGAGGAGAACTGACCCAAATTCCTCTTGCTTTATCAGTAGAACTTGCACATCTCGGTGAAATCCCATCAGTATTTAAAATTATTTTTACTTTATAAAAGCAAATGATATTTTGGAATTTCAAAACTATCAGAACTACTGAATCAAGCTGCATAAATCTCCCTTTAAAACGCTCATATCTGTCGGTCCCACAGAGATGCTTCCAACACCCAGGGTAGATGACACTACATAACTGTGTGTATGCAAATTGAACTCGACCCCAGGTTTTACAGAGTACATGGACACAGCCTTCCGGACCAAAACCTACTGGCTAATCCTGAGGACTGTTCAGAATTGGAAACTTTAATGTTGATCATACAAACTGGATTCTGAGTGCAATGTATCAATAACACCCAGTAGCTCAGACATGGAATCATATTACGATCATGGCACTATGGTTTTTGGATGTAAGACACATTATGGCTAGCCAGATTTTGAGCTGTCTGCAAGAGGCTGTGTACATAATACTTCAAGTACTTGAAAAACATGGTAACATATGACAGGAATTATGCAAGGAATTACGTTACCTGAAGGCAAGTATTAGTTTGAAATGTAGAAACAGAATTATATCAAATTGTAAATGTGAACAAAAAGAGGGCTCCTAATTTCAATAATTGCTAAATAAAGCCAAACATCCCAATACATACCTTGTACTAAAGCTTGGTTTAGGATTCCCTTTTGTATGTGTAGGATAGCAGAAGGATTCTGCACAAGCCAGTCTTCATCTGCATTTTAAGATTTTAATAGTAACCTAAAAAATGAAAAGACAGTAAATAACACTTCAAACAAACTAGAAAATACAGTAACTTCTCTTTTCAAATACCCATACGAATAATATGGAGAAATAAACCATAATAACACTTTCACATTACCAGAAAAAAAATCCATTTATACTCTACCCATTCTTATCACTTAGTTGTTACTACACATACTTCACTGAAGATTTTAAATTTTGTTTTACTACCTCAGCAGTTAAAAACCAGCTGTTCCAAGAACATTAACAAGTTCCTACATTTTCGTACTTCTGCTTGGAGTAGATTAAGTACAGTTCTGCTCCAAAGAGCCCCAAGTAATTTCTCTTTAGAGGGTTTTTAAGCAGACATAACAAATGCAATACTATCATCTTCTAGGCCTGCCAATGCATGTGGCCAAAGTGACATTTCATCCCGCTCATATTATTGCCACTACAATAATTAGAACCCCCGCACACAACACAGAGTTATTAATGAAACTTAAGAACTAACTGCTCTCACTGTAGATGCACTGAGGGTATGGAAGCACAAATACAGTCTCCTCCCCATTCCGCAGCCTGCTGTGGTACAGACATTTAACAGATACTTAAAAGGGGCAAAGCTGTATATAAAAATAATACAACTGAACTAAAATGTTGTCCTACTTTATAATAACATCTCAGAACAGAACTTCATACAAGTTTCAGTAAAATACATTTTAATACTAAAAGCATTAGAAATTGACACAAAAGTTTTAGACTTTTGTAATTTCAAAACTTCTGCAGTAGATCTGCTTGCATTTGCAGTAAGTGCAGTTGGAAGAGCAAACAGCAAGTCAGAGTACAATTTTATTCTATTACATTTGTTAATTCATAATTAAAATTATTTCAATTATATACAAAAAAGCCTGAATAATAACTGAAAGTGTTAATAAGGGTATCCATCTTGAACTCTGTGTGTTTTCTTCCAGAGTCCACATGCAAAATAATTACCCAATATGTTTAAAATTCAACAGCTCCCTGCCCCAGCCATTCAGGCTTCAAAACAGCTCTCACCCATACGCACACATTCCCTCCTCCCTTGCCCCCAATTAAAATCACCTCTTCTCCACAAATACCTCTGATTTAAAAAATTACATTAGTACTGCAGTGTTTGATAGGTTTAACATAATCCATTTCTCAGGCTGGGGAAGCAGAGATAGAAATATATTGCAGAGCCAAGGAACCCTAAAGAAATGTCTGTAGAGAGGAAGACTGCCTGGAAAGCCCCCAATGACATCAACACAAGGGGATGAAGAACTCTGTATGCTCTCAGATAAAGACTTCTTAAAACAATTTACCAACATCTCGAGGTCCTGTTTGATGATCAGAAAAGTTCGCACACCCTGCAAAGTATTTCTTACAGAAACAATTACTTTGGAAAGCCACACACAGGTTGCACCTTTCAGGCTAGCTTCGCTTCAGGAACAGCCCCAAAAAGCAACTCAGAAGTGACATACGTACAAATTACAACACACAAACACACTTACAATAAAAGGTAACATTTACCTTATCAGATACAGCTGAAAAAAGGCTGAGGCTAGCAGCTCAGAATAAATATGATTTCAAAGCTGGCACAATTTAATGTCTGAGTCTATTAAAAGTGCTTGTAATTCATCAGTTCTCCCATTTGCTTACTTTTCATCTCCCCCCGCTCCCCCCATGGTGCAGCTTGCCATATATCCAGTTTCAAAAGTTCTGTTACCTATTCTGTAATACAGATGGTTCAGCTAGTTGGTACTTTCTTCCTAAAGCAGGTATGACAGAGCACAGCCCACTAACTCTTTATAACTAGAGCTATAATTTTACAAGTGCTAGTATTAAAATCATTTAGCAAGTAAAATACAATAATGGCCATAGCAATGACTGTCAGCCTGGAAGACCAGGCTGGAATTGTCATCTGGACAAGTATTAGTGTTATGGAACATGATCTCCACATGGTGAAACTAATGCAGCTATTGGTAAGTATGTACCCATCTTAAAGGGAAGCTACAATTACAAACTGCCCACCTTTCAGTCTGTATTTTAATATTATGAAAAAAGCATAATAATTAGGCTTTTCTTCCTTTTTCCCCCATCTACAAACAGCAACACTAAGACCTCCAAAGGCCTCACACAGTCTGTCCAGTATTCTGTTAACAGCCAGCATACCTTCTCTTTCTTCGCCACACAGATTTACTGAGGAGAAAGCAGTGAGCCAGATTCTTGGCAACAAGTGACAAAACTGTAGCCAAATAAATCTGGTATGTTTCTGAAGACAACCTCTAAAACCCCCCAGTAAAACCATATGGTAGTTTTACAAATTAATCATTTACCATAACTGAAATACTTACAAAGTCATCATTATAGTGTGTGTGCGTTTTAAACAGTATGTCTCTGCCACTGCACTACTTCTTCAGGATTCTCTCTCTACAAGAAATTAAGATCACTTCAACCTGTCTACCCTGTATAAACCCTACTGTTTATGATTTACAGTAATTAGTTTGTTAGACCTGAATGTATCCCAGCAGCTAGATCTGAAAAAAGGGGATTTTTAAGATTGTGCAGGAGCCCAGCAAATAGTTATTTTCAAAGTAACAGACTCTGAATCATCTTCATTCAGATGATAAAGCTTTTCTTTAAATTAAAGCTCAAAGTGGGTATAGTGCCAAGCAAAGTTAATCTGAAACATTCTAAAAGACTAACAGCATGATAAACATGCCTATTATGAAAAGAACAGATGCACCATGCACAAACTGACCGATACTGTGCATATACTGTGCCATTATCAAGGAAAACTGAAAACCAGCTTCTCAGTACAACCTATCTCACAGAACACATATTCAGCTGAACAGAGTACTCGCCACTACTGTCTTTCCAATACAGAATTGCTATGTGAGACAAGCTCCAAGCTGCCACAGCAGCATACCAGGCAGAAACAGCTGTGACAATCTACAACACTGAAGGATGCTTTACATTTACCTTGCACACTGATGCTATGCAGCTTCACTGGCTTCAGTGACAGAACAGGTTGCTTTTTTTTTTTAAAAAAAAAAATTAACAGGATTTTTGCTCGTTACTGTAACAAAGAGCTTCCCCCCCCTGTATTTCCCTCCATTTCCCCATTTATTTTATGTCTACTTTAAAAATTACCTAGCAACACTGAACAGCAGCATGGGTAAATTTTGACTTCCACTGAAGTGGACCATACGACATTTTGCACCAGCAGGCATAGGCAGCATTCTGAGAGTAGCAGAGCCACTATCCATCACACAGAAAGGAAGAACTCCAATGCCGAGCTGTTCTCAGGAAAACACATAATCCCTTGTGGCCATTTATTTGGGGTTTCCAAAGGGAACCCAAGATGATCCGCAGAGCTGTGTTCGTGTTTGCATTTGTTCAGGTTTACCTATCAAAAGGTAACAGATAACAACGTTGGCTGCTGATGTACTAACAGAAGATACAGTACTAGACAGTTTTAAATGGCCAAGCAATATTTTCCTCCCCATTCTTCTCTAAGTTTTTACTCAAGTCTGGCCAAACCTTCTCACCTTAGTCATGAAGAGGCCCTGCTGAGGACAAACGCACACATTTGCAACAATAAAGCCATGACAGAGTAAATCAGTTGTCACCTGGGCATCACTGCATAGCTGCCAGTGCTTACAGGAAACAAAATGCAACATAAATTTTCCTAATCTTATGTTCCTCAAATTCTCTCCTAAAGAGTATATACTTGCAGATAGCTTGAAGCAAGTAAGTATTTAAGGGAAAAAGTGAACATTACTAAATTAAGGCTCAAAAGGAAAATTAGATTCCTAGAAACAAAAGGGTAATACTACTTGAACTGAGCCAGCAAGGCATTAAATTTCCTTGTCAAGACTATTAAAAACATTTTAATTTATTTCACAACTTTCAATTTATAAGGTATAGGGTATCTGAAGTTAGGATCTTACACAGAATGAGGAATGCGCCTGTACTAATAGTCCTCTTCTGGAATCAGATTTCAAAAGCAGTGACAGTTACTAGTGGCTAGGTTAATAAACCCGTACCAGTGACAATACTACAATCAAGGGCCATTTATTTTTCTGTTTTGCCTGGACTGCAAAACTTCACTCACTCATACAGAAGTTTAACTACTTCTTCAGTATTTGGGAAATGATAAGCATGTCTGAAAATATTTAAACAGAAAGGACATTCATCTGTGCAGCTTAAGCAAGGTCTGAATTTGCAAAAACTGAAATTTATAAGTACTTTGTAAATGTAATAAAAATTGTTCATTTGCAAGTCATTGTGTTCCTAGATTTAAGACAGTGCATTTAATACAAAAGGAGGATCCATTTATTTTGTAAAAAGTTTCCCTACAATTTCAAAAAGTTGCGATTTGATCAGCAGAAGGGAATGAAGTCTAACTTCTTAACATCGCTTAGGCTTCTACTGCACAGCATAATTAAAGTGTTATACTTTTATATATGTATTATATATAAATATATACATTACATTTTTGCAAAATTTTGTGAACTGTGAGTCTATAGTCATACAAAGTCATTAAAATGATCCTATAGGAAACAGCAACTCAATCCCATGTTTTTGAATACAGCCCCCTCCCCTATATTGTTCACTAACATTCCCACATCAAGTTAAGGAATCTGCAGCACCAGAAGAGATGGCTAATCAGTGATTTTCATAATTATCTATTCTATGTATGT
Source organism: Anarhynchus alexandrinus (assembly GCA_008711295.1). Lineage (NCBI taxonomy): Eukaryota > Metazoa > Chordata > Aves > Charadriiformes > Charadriidae > Anarhynchus > Anarhynchus alexandrinus. The sequence continues at coordinate 5,624,292 of VUYV01000034.1, read as the reverse complement.
TGTCATTAATGCAGCAGAAATGTCTTCAGATGTTCAGATTTCTACATTCAATGACTGTGTTCCTGCTGAGCACCTTTGAAAAACATCCAAGTAACAATATCATTTTCTCCATTCGGAACTCACATGCCTTATTAAATGGATGCGAAGTTCCTGAGCATTTTGTGATACTGTTGAAGGAGCAAGGGAATAACCTTTAACCCTCATCATCTCTTTCACCTAGAAATAATGATGCATAGATGCGACTTCACCAATTAACAAAGAAAACTTAAGAAACCTAACAGATCAAAAGCACCTGAAACCACTGCATCACTCAGCATTGGAAGTTACAGTTAAAATTCCATAAGCTTGTTTTATGTCAGGTTCTAGAAATTCTAAGGGAGTTTACCTGTCACAGAAACTTATGGTATGTTTACCTACAGAGTTTGAAACAAAATTAGGAAAGTCTGCTGTAAAGGAGATATAGTTAAACCAGCACAGCTAGCATAGAGTTAAGTAGTATCAGTACTGCTCTACTACTTTAACAGAAGTCAGGGTATCATTGCACTACGCGCTGTGCAACAAGTTTACAGTTATGCAATCAGAGAACCACTAAGAAAATTTTAGAGATATTTAAATAGGCATCGTTTTATTAATATTGATTTAGTTTGATTTCAAAATAATTAAAATTATTTTAAAGTAGCAAAAATGTGTATAGGCAAAGCTTAAGAGACAGTTTTATCAGATTTTACAATTTTAAGACTACAGAAAATCAGCATAAACTTTGTATTACAGAAAAATATATATAGTTGAGATGGGATGACCTCACTAGTTTGAGGATATTTTGGATCTTCCAAAAACTAGGGGAGAATCTAGTTTCAAGGGAAACTTCCTAGACTGTGCATAATCTAACTTTCTCTAATTTATAAAACCAGCATTCCTAAGGAACTGTGAAACTCATCGATACACAGCACATTTACTTCTGAAGTGTCAGCAATGCTGCTTTATACAACTTCACACAACGCTCCCCATTCCCTCCTGTAGGACTCCTTACCTGTCATTTTTGCAGCAGGTGTCCTAACCTCCTCTTCCAAAATAATGACAGCAGAACTGATTATCTTTGTGGGGCTAAAATCTCTGAAGCCATAAGACTGTGCTGGGGGAAAGGGCAGGGCAAGCTGTGGTCGCACGGTCCTTATAAAGAGCAACAACTCAAGATTCACTCAAAGAGTTTTCATCTTTGAAGTGCTTCATTTGAAAATCTAAAATTTAACAATACTAAGCAATACATACACCTATATTGAAATGAAACCCAGTAAGGAAGCATTCAAATACCTAAGCATGTAATAGGATTTTAATGTTAATTTATATAAAGTTCAATAAATTCAAAGCTTTATTTAGATGACAGAATCACAGAAGGGTTAATGTTGGAAGGGACCTCTAAAGATCATCTGGTCCAACCCCCCTGGTCAAGCAGGGCCACCTAGAGCCTAAGCCCAGGACCAGAACTGTGTCCAGCCAGCTTTTGGTATCTCCAGTGATGGAGACTCCACAACCTCCCTGGGTAATCTGTGCCAGTGCTCAGTCACCCTCACATTAAAAATGTGTTTCCTGATGTTCTCCTGTGTTTCAGTTTGTGCCCATTGCCTCTGGTCCTGTCAAAAGATTTGTTAATTCATTGTGCAATTAAATAATTTCTCTCCTGTGCTAACTCTGCTGGGTAACAATTTTTGTCTCTGATTACTCCATGACAAATAAAGAATACCAGCTTCTAGCTTCCACCACAATAAAGCCATATTCGGTAGAAAAAAGAAAATCTTACATTAGATTTGAAATACACAGGAAATGGAATCTGTATTTCAAGACAAAGACAACAGAACAGCGTTAATAAATGACAGGGTATCCTGCAAATGCTCTATCGCATATTGGTCCACTTACATAAAGACTTACCTGTTTACAAAAAAAAACCACAAAGGTAGTTGAATAAAGGTACCATTTCTCATGAAAACTTGTGTTTTGTAGAGATTAAGGCATTTACAGATCTGTTTCAATATGACATAACTAGTCCTTGCAACAAACCAAGTCTGCACTTGCCCAGTCTAAGCAGATTACTACTCAGACCTGGACTAAAAGTTGTGCATAACATCACTAAGGAACCTGTGAAAATTTTTAAGGCAGAATATGCAGTGAACTCAACCACATAAAACTGAAGAGCAGAGATTCTCTACTTGCTACTGTTGTACAAGCTTCATCATCTCGCAAGCGGGGACTCAAATTTGGCTTTTTATCCTTTACTTGCACAATTGGATATATTGCTGATGCTGCCCCAAGACGTATCTCAACTTTCTAGTACCATTTTATTTTCCTTGGTTTAGTAGAAGTGGCTGCTACTTGTAAGATAAAGTTATTGTTCCTACCCAAAGTGAAATAGCTTTCTGAGTGAATAGCATACATTTTAAAAAAACATTAAGCCTCAGCTCTCATATACATAGAGCTAAGGAAGCACCTGCTACCATGTAATGAAGAGGACTGCTCAATACTAGGAATAATTTAACATTTGAGTAAGACTTAACTCTCAGGCATCTCAGTCTGTGTTAGGAATACTATTAAAATTAACCCTTCCACCATCTACCCCCCTTAAAAGACACTCCAGTTGGCTACAACTTAATTCACTTGAGAACAACAAAGTACAAAGACCTTAATGATGAAACCATGTTTGCATCAGATGTAAGCCAAGACCACATGGTAAGAAATAGGGAACTTCCTTTTGTCATCATCTTACATACAAAGGCAGTCAGTTGGCATCATATTCAAGACTAAAACATTTCAAATCAAAGAGACTGACTTGGCACTATTTTTCATCATAATTCATTCAGATTTCAAGATGCAAGCTCATACTGTAATTCTCACAATAAAAATATGCATTTAAAAATAAGTTTATCAAAATTATGTCAGGTGACAAATTTGTAAATATCAACACATTAATGAGAAAACGGTTATGAACAGACTAAAATATACAAGTTGTTACTTCAGTTACCTGTTTGTGACTTTTGATGTACACAAGGAAAAACATCCATTTTAACACACTACAAACATCATTTGCTATGTCTTTAAAAAGACACATAAGCAAGCAGCAGCTTCTCCAACGAAGTCCACATTTCAAAACGAAGTTTTGCATACTTTCTGCATCTGATTCTTTGAAAAGTTAACAGAACATTTACCTGTTATCAGATTCTCCCACTACTTTTTACAAACCATCTTCAAAGAGCTCACAGTTTGCTTTCCTATTCTGCTCAACCTTGTTCTTGCCTTCTTATAACTTGTATTTCCATCTTATTTAACAACCTATTTTGGTCAACTTACTTTCACACTGAGCTCTGCAAAATCTTGCATCTGATCAGCACCTGATTGCTGACTGTGCTCTGACAAGGTATATTTATGCATAATTTTTGAGTGATTCTAGTTTACACCACACTGTAAACTAAAATAAATGCAGATATCCAAATAGTTTAAAGACAAACCTCATCACCTCGAGGCAGACCCAGGTCTTCACATCTTTATTACAAAATTGGGGGATCAGATTGAAATAATCATCCAACAGATTCATTTTCTGTAACACACCTTGAATTATCAAAGGAATTTGTGTCATTGACAGTACAAGCTTAACTGGTTTGTATTCTTTGAAAATTTGTATATTTCTTAAGTCTCTACTGAAGCTTGCTCAGATCAATAGCTCATTGAAAATTCCACATTTATCATTTACAAAGGGTAACATTTGGAAGCGCACTGCTATGACTGAAAAGGTGTAAACTAAGAATGAAGCTGGCAAGAGCAAATGCTGATTTAAGCGCTCCATGACTATACCACCTTCAACGCCCAACTGCAGTAGCTGCCACTGTGCAACTGAAATTTGCTAAGCAGAAGCGATGAAAATTTTGAAAAGCATCCTTGTAGCCATAAAGGAACTTCATTAACTGAGGCAGGTGAAGCAACTGCTGAAACAACCGAAGGCACTACCATATTCAAAGCCCGGGAAGTCTGACAGTCACGTACCCAGTCAGCAGACAAGCTACGCCAGGTGCTGACAGTTCAACTACTCAGATTTATCACTGTGGCAAGATAATTATGTTCTTCATAAACTTAAATCCTGATACTCCTGTTCTTGTTTTATAACAAAGATGACATTTTCCTGCAGGAGCAGGACCAGATTTGGGCAGCATTTGTTTTTAAGCAGGAGCTCTCCAAAGTTGTGACATAAGTCCTCCATTGGAAGCACCAGTACATTGTTATACGTATTTGAAATTCAGTCCTTTCCCAGCACAATTTTGTCTTGTATATTTAGCCCTTCCCTGCATGTTATTAATAAAGTTCCACCTCTGTTCCTTTAAGGTTACGTAGACAAAAACTAAAAATAAGATAAATATAGCCAACTCCCCAATAACACTACTCTTCATATCTTAATGAAACACAGGCTTTCAGACTTACTTTGTCCATTAAAGCATGTATTTTATTTACATGCTTACATTGAACTAGTTTCATTTATAGCAGAACTCTGAAAGAACATTTAAGAATTTTAGCTAAAGTTTATCAGGAGTCATATTTGGGGTTCTTAATTCTCTGGTAGCTTCTAAATTTTTAGAAGAAACAAACTGAAAGATGAGGTCAAACCACATTTTCATCCTTTTCCATATTACTATCTCCCCCACCTGTAAATCCATGAAGAGCACTTATCTACTTTTACTTTTCAGTATTATTATTTCCACACACCTATGAGTCAAGAAAGAGTGCCTATCTATTTTTTTAACTTCTCATGTATTCTGTCACTTAATTATTGTTTATTGATTTACAGAGAGAAACTTTAAAATAAATTAATCCAGAACAAAGTATTATTTTTTTTTTCCCCTCAGGAAGAGCCATAAATCCTTTTTAATGACACAACAGGTAAACAATACATTCATGATATTCATATACTAACAAAACAGTTACGGAGATGTATGTAATGATTTGCCAAATCATATAAAGGACTGTTTTTACTGCGCACCTGATTCTTTCCTTAAACCTGTTTCTATCAAGTTTAGTATTACAACCCCCAAATAAAGTTTTATACAGCTCATATCCTCCACATCATCAGGAAAAGTTCAAGCTTTTTACAATAAAAGAAAACCTAGAATACAGAGTAGGAAACAGAAGTCCTAAGTGGAATGGATAAGGATACCCCGAGCAGGCCAGTGACAACCTTCAAAGATGAATGATCTGGCCCAGTCCTATCACATTACGTCCTCACACGACTTTTAAAGTTTTGCAGAAGATTGCAGAATTTTCACCATAATGCTAACAGAAAGTTAGGGTTGAGTCACAATGTCCTCAATGTCAGACCAGTGAAAGAATTAGAGCTCAAATACTTCATGTAAGAACTCTATTAAAATAAAGTTTTCCCACCTTCTTTAAAGATACACCATTCAGCTTCCTCGACACTGGAAAGTTTTGAAGATACCAGATTTTTAAACAATTTTGATTTTTTTTTTTTTGCAATAATATGAAGAAGATTCTACATTACCAATTTTCCCACCTGAAACCTGAAGAATTAAGCAACATACAATAATCAATCCCTTACCCTCCCCCAAAAAATCTAGATAAACACTTTCAAGCCTGCGAGTACTTCTGTGACTACTACAGCAATAAAGCAGAAATGCAAATGTAGTATCAAGGTTCTGGGCACAGTATTTATTTCCCAAAATAATATCAGACACCTGGGAAATTCAGGTTTATAGGTAACTGGAAGAAGAAAAAGATACATGAAAGAATTAATTTTCAAAGATAGTAAGAATAATGCTCAATATCAGCTTTTATCCAACTAGGTTTAAAGGCACAACATATTACCAGTCTTCAGTAACTACCATCACTTGAATTACCCTATTTCTGATATTCACACTATATGCCATCATCTCCAGTAAAGTACATGTGTGTAATCTAACCAATCCTGGTTTTAAGATGCTAACAATAAATTAATACTTGTAACTGGGTAAAATAAGACAAATTATATTTCTTGTTAAGTCTATATAACAAAGAATTTTGCACAATGGTGCCAATTTAAAAAAGTAAAAAATGCATGCCCAGTAACATAATGCAACTCAAAACAAGAGCATGATTTCTCAGATTTGTACTTTTCCCCATCCCCCAGTGGACTGCCTTACTCTCACTCAATATGAAACTCACACTAATTTTTTTTTTAATGTTAATCTTGGGGAGTTACAGTACTATTCAGAGCAAATATCGAGTCATTTGTGATTAATTTACTGTCTTGTATACATGCTTGTGATTAAACCAGATTAGCTATGGAAAGTAAACTCAAGTTTTTTTATCTTTAACACTAACACTGAAGTGGGTCGTAAGCAAGAAAAAAAAATGTAGATGTAATCACGCATGAAAGTATACCAAGTGATTTTATTCTCCTGAGTGAGATGTCATTTTAGAAGCAGTAAGAGGCATCCAGGACGTCTGTTTACTTTCTTATAAACATCTCTTCATGACTTGCTACTTTTTCCCCACATGCAATAGAAAAAGCATATTTTGCAAAAAACATGCAGAGCGAACACAAAACAGAAAGCAAGCTTAGCGATTAAAAACCCTCCTAAACAAGTTACATAATACTAAACAAATGCTCTAAGTACCCCTTCTAGTCATTTGCATTCAGCAGTGTGAATAAAATATGAAACTGTACACAACTGTGATGCAAGAATGATGCTGAACATGCATTAAGTGATATTACAAAAACTACACAAAGCATAACATGGCAACGATAAACCAGCACATATACCAAAATGGTTCTTAAAGCATAGCCATCCCAAATGACAAGTTGACATAATTTTCACTTTAAAACCAGTAATTCACTATATGACAAGTGTTTCATACTTTTTCTTTCAAAACTCTGAACATTCAGTTTTTGAATAACTGCATTCTCACACACTAAGGCAGAAACTTCATTCATATTACTTGGCACAGCTCTGGTTCTGAAAATGTCAGATGTGGAACTGCTACTGATACAATGTTGGAAGTTCTAGAAACACAATGTTCCACACTGGAACAAAACTGAAGATGAACTACTGTTCATTATTAAAGTTTTCTTTCTGTGCCTCCTGGAAAAGGCTTTTGATTTGAAGTTGATTAAAATTTGAGCTGCAGCTTACCTTTCACATGCTCTCTCCCTTAAAAGTGGAACATAACATGGAACAATTCGGTGCTATTGTATCAAAGAATGAAGAACATTAGCATTTAAAAAGATAGTATTTCCCATCTTTGTAATTGCAGTTCACATATTTTCTTCCAAGAAAAAGTACACGTGAATAGTCTTGCTTCTATAAAGCAACTGTGTATATCATCTTCCCTGGAGAAATCATGAAGAACACTATTTTCCATATTTTACTGGTTTGCATGTAACCTTCTTGGAAACTGCAGAAAGTGAACAGACAGATCAAGCTCACATATAATTTGGCTCAACATTTTAGTGTACTTTTTTTCTTTGTTACTTTAAATACTTGCCCTCTTGGGCCAACTATCACTAAGAATGTAACACATAACTGCGCTATTCAGACATCTAAAGCCCTCAACATATTTTGCACCTATTTGTTCTAAGCTATGTATTTCTTTGAATTACTGAAGTCATCCAAACTCACTTAACAAGACCATACATAAAACTATTCTCTATGTGGCATAGAGATGTCAATACAGCACAAACTAACCTATGACCACACAGTTATGAAGAGTCTTGCTCTACTGCCCACTCCTTGCTGTTCTTTCCTTCCACACTGATATGAGCAGAATCAATAATTTTCACCGTGTTTCTTTTACCCTGCTCACTGCATGGGCACAGAGATGCAAGGCAGGCACAAAGCAGGCAGGAAGCAGGACCAAGCAGCAAGGAGGGCAAAGGGCTATTCATGTCTGCAGCAATGCATGTATTGAATTATTATTTTAAATGTGCACACAAAGATTTCAAATTTCCCATTAGCATACAAATATTTAAAACGTTTATAAGCAACTTGAAAGACCACCTCCAGCTGGCAGTTCACAGGCCGGATTTTACAGTACTGCGACAGCTAGTTTATACAGGGTTTTTTCCTGCAATTTTACACTAGATAAAAATATTTAAAGCTTAGTAACAGCATTGCAGAATAAATCCTTTTACAGCAAATAATGAACAGTAATGGAGCTTTTTTTAAAAAAAAACCACACATTAAGATGCCCAAAACACCAGGAGCAAACAGCTGCGAAAAGAATTACAGTAAAACCTTGTGGTTTTTACATCTTTTTAGATTTACTACATTTCCTCTTCCAACTTGCTTAAGTATATGTGATTTTCCACCTTGCTTAGGTATATGTGGTTATTTAAAAAGGGAAAACCTGTTGGGGGGAGTGGGGTGGGGTGTTAGGCACTGGGTTTTTTCGGGAGGTGTGTTTTGTTTTGGTGGGGTTTTTTTTCCTTCAAATATTCACCAAGAATAAAATTGCTTTCCCTTTCACGTAAATAAAAAATTGATTACAAGCAAAAAAAAAACCCAAACCAACAAAAATATCTTAATCCTATCCCATAATTACTAATAAAATATACACTATTTTATTTTCCTTTACACCATCTTCTGTTAGGTGCTTCTCTGGCTATAACATACAGGTGTAAGACTGGATTCTCGCTGGTTTGATGAGAGGCTAACAATCTCAAAATCAGCTGTTTCATACTTACGACAACATGAGTTGTATACACTGTATACAGTTGCTGTATTCAGCCACAAAACCCAAGTCCTACAGAACAATTTCATAACAACAATATAGAAGAAACATATCCAACTGCAGAGACCCCATCCTACATACCATGAATATTAAAATTTTTAGAACATTAATTCATTTCAGTTTTTCTGATATTCCTTGGCCATCTACTCAACACTAAACTCAAAAGTTAGTTTGTGCTTTTCATATATAACAAGAATTAAAGTTATTTTTGTGAATCTGCTGTAGATATAAAATTAAACCACATTTATCCCATTTTTATTACATTACTTTATTCCCCCTCTCCCATCTTTTTTCAATTTACACACAGGACCCTTCACACTTATTTCTGTTCAAGGCTCTAAGCAAGTTTTTTTACTGAGAAACTGAAGGCAAGAACAATATTTTTATTCTCACTGAGCTTCTTTCAAGTCAAGCACTTAACATCTCGCATACAGTTAGCATGTAAATTCAATCAAATTATACAGCTATGCTTTACTCTACAGAAATTAAGATATAAAAGCACACTAGTAAAACTAGGAACAACAGAAGCTCTAGACAAACAATTTACCAAAACAAATGGAAAAACCTTATCAACACATGTATGCAGTAACACAGTTAAGTTCTTGTTGAATCTCATACCTCTTATTATGAGCATTTTGTCCTCTATTTGAGGGACTACACACAAATCAGAAAGTTTTTACCCACATTTACAGTTATTTTTTTTCTTTTAATGTGATTTGGGTACAAAATAATCATTATATGAAAGCAGCTTTTAAAAATGGTTTTACCTGTAAGTATGCTATGCTTATCTCTGAACTTAAAACTTTTCTGAATAGTTCCTTCCATTAGGAAAAAATGGTTACTCTTCTAAACTGCTTTTCTGAAGAAACCCATCTCTTACTGCTTTTAGATGTCAAGCTCAGGTCATTAATATGAATACCTCCAAATTTCAATTATATTAATTTTCATAGTAGCTTAAGGAAGTTCAAGATGGAAAAGACCTATTAAATCTATCCCATTGAAAACAAACATATTGATAGCTTCTTTCCATGCATTTAAAAATCATCAAAAGTACTGTTTTCATGAAAATTGAATGTTCAGTTTATCTATTCTACAACTTACATTTTAGACACAGATAACTTAATTTTCTTAAACTTCAGTATTTCATGTATTACTGTGAAAACAAACCTGAAACACCTACAGCTACAATTTTTAAAGTATTTTATAAGGAAAACCCCAGAACTATTAACAAAACAGACTTCTTCGTAACAATAAAACACCAAATTGGTGAGACCACCTACTAAGACGGGTTACGCTATAACCCAAAAAGCAACAAAAAGCCAATCCAATGAAAAAAAATTATACCTGACATTAAGTATTGAACATTTTTAGTCAATCCTTCTATTGTTAATAAGTTCTGACATGTCACTGAATGGATTTTTAAGACAGCAAACGCTTTTGGGATAATACAGTCCAATGTTTGCCGCCGAACTAGCACGAATAGCCAATAATCTAAAGGAGTAATGTCCAACTCTGTATTTTCCATAGGACACACTCACTCACCCACCACTATTCAAGAATCAGGGATGTTTGTACTGATATTCCCTCAAGCTGGAAGTGAGCTAACAGACCAAGGAAAGCACCAAATCCCAAGATGGTTCTGCATCCCAGTGACAGCACAGTGCCCAAATTAATAAATTCAGGGCTCCTGAAAAGACAATTAAATGTCATTTGAAATACGTGCTCTCTCAAGTCCTCCAGTCTTGGCCTCAAGCACAAGCTAACAAGAGATGCTGGATGCAGATTCTGTAAAACCACCTATGGATATGCACCACTTCAAGTCTCAGAAATGGGATTGAGAATCCATTTACATTTGCAGTCCAATGTAAACTGACCCCATCAGTTGCTACCCAGCCTTCCCTACCATTTTAATAGTTCAGTAACAGTTCATTTTGACTTGTTGTCACCAAGAAGGGAAGAATGATGGCCCAACTTGTTACATAAAAAATTACATATTAAGATCTACGCCAAAAAATTAGTTTCCACAACATGCTTAAGTAAAATGAGCTTTATGTCATCAGAGCACACAACTCATTTGCATATTCTCCCTTCAAAAGGCCTAAAGAGGTTTGTTTCACTTGAGAATCTTCCTTTGGATTGGTTATTCCAGCTTTTTTGATGCAGGTTATCTCAAGGCAGATTGTGACCATTGAACAATCAATACTTCATAAAAGTCAATGCATTTGTATTTAGTACCTTTCAAAAGAAGTTGTAATTACAGATTCCTCTATTTTTCAAGTTAAAAAAAATATAAAATCAAAAGTGGAAAGCGGGGAAAATGAATTTGATATAATATTTTAAAATATGACAGTATACTTTAGATCAGAATGTTCCTCAAAGAATGCATACTATAAAATCCTATTGGATTATGGTTAAATTAACGTAACATTTAGTTCATATTGTCTTCTTGCTATCTACTATAACCTTTTGTTCTAATAAGAGTCTCCAGTTTATCGTATCATTATGTCCAAATGGATAAAAGAGATGTGGACAATAAATAAAACAACTTAAGGTCAGGAATCTTCTTTCTAGGTAATCCATAGTAATTTGTATTTTTCTTAGGAAATAAAGAGCTAAGTATATGTGATAGGGAGTTAAGTATATTTGAATCGCCACCAAGTTTCCCAAGATATCAATGTGCTTTATCTAATGAGCACACTGGACAGAACTACAAAGAAATTAACTCACAACCAAAATTAATTTCATTTTTTTAAGTGCCCAGCATCTCCCCTTCAAATGACTGAGGTGATAAATGCAAATGCGGTGATAAATGCAAATGCAGCTAGACAAGCTGGATTCTGGGGGTGTTTTCTTCTACTTAAGAAGTATCATTAAGTATTAAAATTTTATCTCACGTGAAAATTAAGCAGTTTAGACTAAAATTTCAGGAATAACAAAAACTCAGGAAGTACAACTTGTGCAAAGTGCATTGTAGTCATCAATTTCATATCCTTTCCAAGCTTATTTGTTATACCACAGCACATAGTAGAAAGAGTCATGACTTCACTATGCTTTCTAGTCAAACAAACCAAAGACAGTTAAAAACTTAAGTGTATGTGTACACAGAAAAAATGATAGACTTATTGGCCAGATGAGGAACAAGAAAAATTAATCACTTCCAGCATAGGGGCAGCACTCTGAAGCAAAAACGCTGCCTGGCTGCATCTACAGACAATTTTTAGGAACAAAATTGGGACCATTCCCTTTCTAATAAAATTATGTGTTTACCATACAGCTAGAGTCAGTTACTACCACATATGGCAAAAGGAAAATCACTGCCTTTACAGTTGAGCTGTATACAATCCACATGGCCAGGCAGCCCTAAGAAAGCTTTTATTAAGAGCAGAATTCAGCAGCCTGTCATCAGCTACAAAAGGAATTCCTCATGAAATCTTTAACGTGTGCCAAAATTCAACACTTCAGTGTTTATTTTTTAGGACTTAAAGACTTGATTCATAGATATTTAAAAAGAGATTAAATGATTTTCTGCAATAAGGACAGCAGACAAATCCACTGCTACCATGCAGCAGAGCCATGCAGGTCAGTTTTACAGGAAGGGTAGCTCACAACTGTAGAATGAAATTCACTAATATTAATTAAAATCTACAATAACTTTCAAATACATACATACATCTGCTTGCTAGCAAAAATACAGTACAACAAACAGGCACTCAAAATAGCATGAGGCTGCCAAGGAAAGAATGAACCGCTTTTTGCAGATTTGGTATGTTTAATGTACTTCTGAAACATATTCAGATGCTACATGGATGAGGGTGTATACCTCTAAACAAATATACAAGAGTTAGCCAAAAGGCCTGAATGACACAGCCTTTTCCTTTGAAAAACTGAACAGACCTCTTCCATCTAGTTCAAGTTGTATTTAAAACATGTTCCCTTTACAGTTTAGAATTACCAGCTCACATCAGTACTTTCTCAATCCCCATAAAAAAACAGCATGTACAAGGGCAGAAGATGAGACAGAAGTAATCTAATATTTAGACACCTTACTAGATAAGGATGTGAACTGCATTTTCAACTGAATGCAGTACACCAAAGCAGAGAGCTTAAGTAGTCGCTAAATGCAAACACTACTTTACAGCTAGTGAAAAAAGAGCAATTTTCCCAAATGTTGAGTTTTAGGAATAGTGGGCTAAGTAAAATCAGTTGCAGGGTTTTTTGGGAAGAATGAGTGCTGTAACTTGATACATATATCAAGTAGGGGAAAGAGTATTTCATACTTTAAAACTAACTCACTATTGCATTACAAACTATAAAGTGTGGCACGTATCTCAAGTCGAGCAAAAAAGGGCAACATTAAACACAGTCTAGAGGAAAATGCTTAGTAGTTACAGATGTCACAAGTGAGGACCTACACACGTGATAACTCCTGAACTGTATGGAAACAATCTCTATCTTAAGCCATATAAAACTGGCAAATTAAATAACTGTACTTCCAAAACGCCAGCAATGCTGCAGTTTTCCTGTTACCCATTTGCTCACAGTTCAATTCACCATCACAGGAGTATTAAGAAGTAACACATACATGCTCTCCCTGCTGCTTGCATCCCATGCTTTGAGCTGTGTACATACAATTTTGATATAATTAGGGCACCATGTTATCTCAAATCAGTTTTTAATCAATTTACTATCACTATTCATGCAAATAAATTTTAGCAATTTCTATTTCTGAAAATGCAGGTAAACTGATAAAAACAGAACACTAATATTTTACAACTATATTGCACAGGAGAAAAGCAATACTAACCAAAAATATCCCTACTTTCTTGCCATTACCGGAATAGAACCAATAGGTCTTTTCCATCATCTTCCATGACTGACAAAATCTGAATCATAACAAGCTTTAACTAGCTTTATCATCAGTTTTATCTTAAGACTCAATCGGCAAATCTAGCCTGACTTGTGTTGGAAATAGATATTTTTCAAATTCATCATTTTGTAAAACATTTATCAAGAATACTCATGAGCAATCCTTCTAAATGTATATTACTCTACTATAAGCGAACAATTATTTTAACTGAAAAACATGTATTTGCCTTCTAATTAAACCGTTAATAATCAGTAACAGACTTGTTTCTACTCAAACCAACCATTGGGGAAATGTGTACTTATAATGATGCATTGCACAGCGGAAGGCTTTAAACCAGCTCGCACAAGTATCTCCTTCCTTGCAATGGCAAGATACTTCAACGATCAGTAGAACACACAGATGACACACAATTTTTCTTCTACAGAAGTATGGTTTAGGCAAATTCATTCATACTGTTATGAATAAAGCATACATATAGATTCCTTTACCAAAGTTTTTTTTTTTCTCCCAAGTTACATTTTCCAATAATTTGAGTAACGGATATACTCTGTCAATAAGCCTATTGTGACTAAGTTTGCAAAGGGAGACTGAGATGCAAGGACACAGTAACCTTGAGAACGCTTTGTATAAAATGTGATGCTCTTCCAAAGTCAAAACAAACAAAAGCAGTTGTGTGATAAATCGTTCACAGTATGTACTGCAACATGCAGTAAACAGAATCACTATTAAGAATGGAACTTTCTTGACACATATTAGAAACTACATAAGAATGAAAATGATGCCACTTATAATTAAGCATAAAATTATTCTCACCCAGTATTTGTAATAACATTCCCAAAATCCTTTAAAGTGATTTTTATATTTTATTGTAATCAGATAACTGCACATTTTACAGCATAGTCACATTGTACTTTGCTAGTCACAAACACATTGCCTTACATAATGATCCGCATCATTTCTTCTCTAAACTACAAAGCCTATGACTGAATACAAAAAAAGTTTTACAAAAGAAACTGTTTTAAAGACTACAATAACAATAAAACCGTTTCCAGATAACAGCTAAAATTATAAAGGCATATCACTGTATAGTTTTACTGGAATTTCTAAACAGTAAGGAATGAAATAAGTTTTAGTATCTGCGACGCTTGTTAGGTCCTTCAAAGTTGCCCCCTGGGTTTCCTCTACCAAAGCCACCAGGTCCACCACTCACGGCACCTACACCACTCATTGGCGGCTGAGGAGTTTCAGAGCCCGTTCTACTAACCAGAGGTGAACCCATCTGTGATGGACCTCCTTGAGGGAATCTCTCATTATGCTAATACAAGTCCATTTGGAACATGCCAAATGTGAGTTACAACAAAAACCACAAGTGATGTTGTCATGAAGTTCAGCAGATAGTCCAGCAGAATCAGGATCACACATAGAGGGAAGAAAGGAGCAATTCAATTAGTTATTATGGAAAAAGAGCTGGAAATTAAAGAGTGCTAATGTTATGCTCCAACTTTGCAAAGTAAATTAAAAATTAAAAACTTAAGTATTAAGACCAACTCTGATGCTGAATGTAACTTCATCCTTTCAAGCACATCTGAAACAACACATATTCTCTATGTAACAGAAGAGACAGCAAACAGTAATTTTATACCTGAGCCCTGTTCTGCCTTACATACCAACTACGATGCTTTTCCCTTAAATACATTAGACAGAGAAACATTGTCAAACTAGGAAAAAAAAAATAATCAGCTTTTGTATTTCTAGAGACTGAAGGTTTATTCTTTTAATAACAATATTAACCTGAAGACTTATAAACCCACATACATGTGGATATTTCAGTCCATACTACCTGGAGTCAGCCTTTTGTATGGCACTAGGAATCTTTAGTTAGACTTTCAAAACTCAGTCCAAATAAACTGACACAGCCAGTGGCAAAATGCATAACTGGACTATGCTTAGTTTTAAAAAAAACTTTATATATAAAGATTAATCTGAACTACAAACATAATATGAAAATCCAGTTAATGTTCTACATTTATTTTCCTTAGTTCTGTGCCTGATATTAATAAAGGTGTATGTGCTTACACAGATTTATTTGGCTATAGTAGTTAAGACCTAAAACAGAAAACATGCATCTGAGCACTTATAGTTCAGTATTTATGTACGTGTTTAAAAATAGAACCCTGCATGATGAAATTTAAAACATGAACTTAACGTAACATAAACCATTAAAAGCATAGATACATGATACAATCAGATCTTGAAATAACTCATCATTCACCTGTTGAGGACAGTTATGCTTTCAGAAGAAATTCCTTCTGCATTAACTGCCCAGGTATTCAGAGTTCGACAAGAACATTCAAGACCTGTGCTTTATTTATATGCCTGAATCAGAGAAGAACTCTTCTGAAAGTCTAACTCCAGTAACAGTAGTAGAGCTCAACAGTTCTAAAGCCTGCTAATTCATATATATATTATTTTAAAACAACATTGTATCTATATAGATAAAAATATATGCAACTTAGATCATGGTTGTATATATGTGCATTGTTTAAAATTTGACATTGAATATGAAAAAAATTGTTTCAAGAGCTGCATAAAGATCTACTACTGCTCAAAGTATCTTAAAATCTACTGGTTAAAAATTATTTTAAAATCATCTTTAACTCATGCCAGATTGTTAGCAATGGGTATGAACTGCAACAAACAGCTTACCACATACTCCTGATAATTTTCACCATTTGACTTTTGGACAAAAAGTCAAGTCCTCTTTCCAACAAGGACCCCTCTCTCCAGCTAACAAGAAAACTGCAGTAATTAACTATCTACAATAAAGTATCGGGTGAAAAAAGCTATTTTTAAAATGTTATGTTCAAAGATAATCTGTTTCAAAAGACTGCAGTGGAACAAAAAGACAATTGCTCCAACTTTCCCCTAAAAGACTTCAGAAAAACATCCAATTTAATAAACAGAAACTATATTTCTGGTCTATAAAGCATATTCTCCATTTCCCCCAGTGGAAACTGAAATTAACTCTCACAGTGCTTTAGTAGACAGCTCTCAAAGGATCTTTAAAGTGTCTTTCCAGCAACAGGAAAAATACAATAAGACTATGCCTTTCTGTGGGGGCCTGCCCCCCAAATTAAAAATTCTGAAAGTACAAAATGAACAACAAAAAACCCCATCTAATTTGTCCTTCAGTATAGTACAGAAGAAAATGGAAGTAAAAAAAAACTTTAAACATGCAATTTAAAGTGTCAGTATATTCCCTACATTTCCATACCTGGAATGGCTTTTTGTAGAAAAACAACAGTTTGAGACAGATACCATGATTTACGATACCACGTTCTTTTCCTCACACCTCTTTTTCAGTGTCTATATAATCACAAGAGAATGTTCCAGAGGTGACCAGTAACACAGCGGTCTCCAGCAAAAGCATCTCTGAAAAGCATCCCACCCACTTTGTGAGAAATTATACAACTGATAAAATGAGCTGGCTCCTAGGATGTAAAGTGAGATCCTCTCCTTTAACTAGTAAAGACCAGACTCATTGTGTATTTTGTGCTCAATCAAAATCTCATTTCCCTCTAAGTACAAAGGATTTTGTCCATACTTCATTATACAGATTGCTCAATTGCAGATGGATACTGTTGAGAAGGCATATATAAAAAAATACAGCTACAAAACAGTTCTGTGTTTCAATAAAACTATAATGGAATCACTGTTCGTACTATATACTCATTTATATCACACCACCACTAGAACATCCCAATTATCTCTTTACAAAATAATACTGAAAAATATGTAAAATATTATATAGTTGTTTCTCTACATAAGACATTACAGCTAGGAAAAGTGACTGGCTATGAGAACAGAGCAAAAATAGCTAGTGCTCTAATTGCATCCCAACGGCATATCCATTCTTGATAAAAAATTCCAGATGTATACAAGACATTCCCTACCACCCTTAGCAACTGGGCAATATTATTTTTCCTGTATTGATATGACAGTTATCCATAACAGCTGTTGGCATACTTATTTTCTAAGTGGCGTAATTACTGTCATTATCTCATGCTTTCAACAGTGTTAGAAAGGAAATACAAAAAACACTAAAGTTGCTTTAAAAAAATTAAATAGTTTACACAAAGATATCTTCACACTACACAGCTTCCAAGATTTAATCGTTCATCAAAAATCCCAACCAGCTAACACACAGAATTTGGTTTCACAAAAGAAAAAACAGCAAATGCCTAAATTTACAGATACTCTGGTATGACGTTTCTTCTTCATTTCACAGAGGTGACTTCCTTCTCTCAGTGAGTTTTTCATGACAGGTCATACATGCAAAGTTTTGCCACAAGTGCTGTATCTTCTAACCTCAATTTAAAGTCTGCTTACTTATCAAAGGACTCGCCCCATTCCTAAGGGAAATAGGATTTTCATAGTAATGTCAAATAAAGATTTCCCTTGTGCCTTGTAAATTATTTTCACAAACAAGTTTTATCAATTACTTTTAACAGATTCAGAACACATAACATGTTCTTAGTGTGAAAATATCTTTGGTAACAGAAATGGGCCATGAGACATGACAGCTATACAAAGTAATTATAAATTTGTGATACGTTACCACTGTTCCATTATCTGGCATCATTGGTGTTCCCATATTTGCAGCTCCTTCTGGTCCCATGGAAGGACCAGGACCCATTGCAGGGCCAGGTAAAGTTCCTCTGTTGTTCATATTCATACCCATCATTGGAGGAGGGCCTTGGTTACCAGCAGGTGCTGGGCTAAACGCATCTATGCAAAACAATCTATACTTAGAGCTGTCCTATCTGAATTTTACAAGAATAAACAAACAATTTACAATATTTAAAAAGCCAAATGTACAAAACTTCCAATACTTCAAATAAAAAAAATATATTCTTTGAGACTGTACATTTATCTCAATCATCTGCTTTTAAACAGATTTTCATTAATCCCTATTATTTTGCATTACATAATCTACCTCTTGTATTTGAAAATCCTGAACTTTACAGCTAAATACAGCTGTACGCCTTTCTGTGCAGGAATTGAAGTGTTCCTATAGCATATATATGCAGTATACACACCACAAATTGGCAAAAAATCTCAAGTGATTTTGTAGTAATTGGCAGCTACAAGGCAACTTGGCTTTTTAGGGATCATAACATATAAATATACATTTACAAGAACTATTCTACCAGTATTACGTCAACTGTATATAGTGTTATAGTACATAAATCTAACGTCTAAAAGCAATACCAAATATGGTTCTTAACTTTACAATAAATTATTTGTGATACAGCATAAATAAATCTTGCATTGAAATGTAATTTATTGAAGTAAAAGTACCAGAAAACACAGACAAGTTTTGTTAGAATTGAAAGTGACAGAACAGTCTCCTCCAAAATTCTGATTCACAGTAAGAGGTAGATAGAAGACAAGCTTAAAAACATCTTTTCAGATCATTTAGCTATAATATTGTGCTAGGAAACAACGCTCTGCCAGTACCCACTAACATACTCAACAGGTACGTAAAATTGCCTTCGTAACATTTTCTCATGTTGTTATAAGAACGAAAAAAGTCTGATTATATATATAATTTACATGTGCTATTTTGAAATATCATCAAGACTGGTGGTGATGCATTTCCCACCCATCCCCCAACAATAATCCACCCTTTTCAGCCAAAAGCACGCATCCAATATTTGATAATGGAAAACATGCCTTTGGAATCTAGCCTATGTTTTAAGTCATGACAACATACAAGAGTATCAAGAAAAGTGACATGTTGCTAGACTAATAAATCTGTTATTTCAAAAATCAATCTCATCTCTCATCACACCAGTAACTTCTTTAGTAATGAATATGTAAATGTACATGATTGTAAGCAGGCTGTTTAGCACAGATACAGTACTATGACTATCTGCAGGTATGCAAAATTGCATCTTTATTACCTGCCCCAAGTACACATATCACAGCAGTCAGTGAAACCACTGCATCCAAGATATTGCTACCAAAATTGCAGACCTGGGCTTGATCATATACGTTATGCCAACTGCAAGCTGCTTAGCAAAAACAATCCATGCAACACAGCAGCACATGTAAAGTGCTAAACAAGTTTATTAGAAGCAAGAGAGAAAAATCCTGTAATTTTGAAAAGCAGATCTCATGAGCTTAGTAATGAGAAACTCCAAGACCTCTCCCTAAGACACTAAGCCAAAACAAAGGTATGTACAAGTTCGATGCTTCTTACCTACCCACAAGCATGATCAGTTCACGTAGCAGGTAAGATTGTGCTACAATTGAAGAGAATTACAGTTGAATATGCCCTAAAACTGTTTTTTAGTGTCATCCATTCAATGACCAAATATTGAAGGTAAAGAAGTCTAAACTGCCAATATAAGGAGAAACCTTTATTTTTGGAGGCTAGAAATAATCTGCAGGACTATCGTGATGGCAGCGCTTTAGTGCTGGCAGTAGTGCCATTAAGTAAAAGCAGTCCATGCTCAATTACCTGTTACTGGCTCGCTTACCAGCCTAATTAAACTTAACCAGCTGGCCTGACACAGGTAGTGATCGCTTATACTTCAACTGCAACAAAGTTCCTATCCTCTGTATCATACAAATGCACCCATATCGCTTCCAAGGTGGGGTATAGCGACCTATAATATCAAACCTCTGTATTATTAAGCGAGTTTTAGGCAGCCAGCTCTGACAGGAGGACAACTAGGGAGCGTAATGCAAGGAGAGAGCGAAGCCCTGCAAAGTTACAGCAAGAGACCACTATGGCATTTCAGCTATACCTCAGAGGTCTTCCAAGCTCCAAAGCAGACCCTAAGAGCTAACCACTTGATTACCCGTTCTTTTTGGTGGGACACTGGTGGTGGCAGTTAATTCACCAGACCAGGTTCAGCAACACATGAAAAGTAGTGTTCATGCCTCAATACACAGACACTAAAAAAGGTCCTTTTCTGCTATCTGGAGGGCTGAAAAAGTACACTCTAAGTGTCCAAACTGCACATGCCAAGGTCTAGCACACCTGGAACAAGGCAGAGTCAATAATCCTCATCAATGCAGAGAGAGTTCCGAAAAAAGCCTTTTTTTTCCCTGCATATTGAAAAGTTTATCATCTGAACTTAGCATTACAGATCCACTTAAATGCTATGATGAGGCATATAGATTCTCTCAAAACTTGTCTGCTGCAGAAAACAACGTAAAAATGAGTGGTCCTGCATGAGTCAGCTGAACACCAATTAAATCCATCACAGAGGTACCTTCCTTTCTAGTAACACTATCAAGCAGATATTTCTATTACTGAAGATACTCCAGCTCCCCACTGTCGCACATGATGAAAAGTCACAAATAGCAGAAGTAAAGGCCAGTTTATTTTTAAGTTACAATTCCAACAAAAAAGTTGAGAGAGGATGCCAAGATCAACAATTAAAAGTCTACTATATAAAGGTCTACTGCGGGTTTTTGGGGTCAAGTTTTTTTGTTTGTAGTGGTGGGGTTGTTAATGGGCTGGAGAAAAAAAAAACTCCACAGTGAGCTAACCTAAAATCCAGATACCGTGGAAACAAACACTATCTTTACCTATTTTGCTATGGATGTATTTCTGTTTTTAAAATAGTAGGTTCAGTGTTACTGTAACTCCTTTTGGAACTGCACATTTATTTCTAAAAGCAGTTTTATGAAGTTTAAAATCAAGTCACAGCACAAAACTTACAAAGCAAGCCAATGATGAATATCACTGTTAACTATTAAAACCTGACAAGAAAAGGGCTGTGAAGTGATTGCTATAAATGCACATTTAAAAATCTGTATGTAAGAAGTGTATCTTGTTGATCTAGACCACTGGCACAGTACCAATATTTACAAAGTCTCCTAATTAAATGAAATTTTCAAGTAGACTGCAACAATATGCAAAAAGTACAACTATAAAATAAAAACTTTAGTCACAATTTATGCTTCAGTTTATTATTTGTAGAAACCAAATGTCTCAGCTTATTATTTGTAGATAAGAAACGTCTTCCTTTAGAATTATTTTTAAAGCTCTTCAACTTGATGGAAAAAAAAGCCTATTTCTATTTCGCAGCTATAAATGTGTCTCAATTAATAAATGCAAGGAAATGGTGAATTATGTATTTTAAAATCTGGGCTGACCATTAGTCTGTAAATTTACATTACTCAAAAGGTCAAGTAACAACATTTACCAAGTTTTGTATGCACTTTCAAATTTAAAATACACAAAAACAATATTAACTTTTCTTTAAATTATCATCTTATTTTAAATGAACATCAGAAAGGTTCCAAGAGATATATCTTGACAGTTAACACAGTTTAGTAAGATTTGGTTTTTTAAAGAAATATTCTGTTTCAGTCTTGTTTAAAAGCAGATATTCTCAATAAGTAACATTCCAAACTGTTTCAGTCTGCATATATGGAGCAAGCTCTAATTATTAAGAATGTCTAGACTTCACAGTAGCAGTTTTTAGCAGTGACAATATTTTAAGTCACAAAAGTGAACTGAGTATATTTGCAAATACAGACTTGCAATAAATTAGTAGAACACCAACCTCATTACTCATTAATCTTTTGTCAGGTATATCAACAAGAAGTTACCAATTTTAAGTTCTATATCATTTCACTGCATGCAATTACAGTCTCAACTTCTCTGAACAGGTAGTTCCTCCAAAAGAATGCCAAATATTTTCTGAAGAGAAAATTCCTCTTCTGTATCAAGTAATTTCTAGAGCATCACCTTTCCCTACACCTTTTTGTTTCTCTTAACTTGCACATCATATTTTTTTTCCCCACAGGCAATCAATAAAATAAAATAAAATAAAGATATACCTTGGGAAAAAAACAGCTTTTTGGAAGTAAAGTATGTGAGGTTTTTTTATTTCCTAATACTGTTTACTCCCTTTTACCAGTAGTTGTCACCAATTAATAGTGCTTGAGTATCATGTACAGTCCCAAAGAAAAAGAAATTTTACATTACAGAAGCCTTTTTCCTTCAGATCCCTACCTCCCATGTTTATTGCTCCACGAGGACCCATATCACCCATTCTCAATTCCTGTTCTCTCTGAAAGTAAACATAGTTTTCATGGTCAACCTATCATTCTTAGAACTTAAAACATTCCCATTTAGTCCATGAAAATAAAAATTTTGAAGTTTCAAAAGTTTCTATTGATTAAAAAATTTACAAGGAATAAGGTTAACCATACTCCCATTTTTATAAAATCAAATGGAATAAGTTCAATATAGCATGCTGTACATTGTTGCATAATGCTAAAGGTTAAAATATATAACAAGTTTCATTTATCAGATGCAGCAGTATAAATCTCCCAAATAGTTATGTGACCAACTGCAAATGATTCCATCTTCACGCAGCATTTTTCATTAAGAGGTATATTTACATTTTAACTGTAAATAAAGAGGTCTTATTATGGTATTGCCTAAAGGCCGTGGTTCAATAATACAGTCAATCTGGCTTCATGACTCAAAATGCTTGTGTTGATTGGAAACCAAGTTCTGATGTGTTATATTATGGTATATAAACTCAATTTGCCAGTTCATCTTTGCTCAAATAGTTTTGACTTAACTTGGTTGTGGTACATTTTTTAATAAGTCATGCTATTGATAGGTTAGTTCAGATACCGACCATCCTTTTGAAACCAGTATAAATATGTAGTATCAATATAAACTATATAACATGCATTTATACTAAATAGACAAATAACACACCAAACTGGTCCAGACTCAATTGATGCTCAGTCATCCAACAGCAAAAGAGTTCCAACATTACTGATCATGAACCACGGCCTACTGCGAAACAATACTCAAAAGATAGTGCCCAGAGCAGCAAAAATCATCACTTATGGGAAAACAAAGAACACCTATCACATATAATTTCAAGGTATTTTAGCATTACTGTTTACATCAAAAGGATGAAATAGAAACAAATTCACAGTTCAAAACCAAAACTAATAAAACCTATACCAAATTTTTTTTCTCATTAATTTTCTGCAAGAATGTTAATGTATATTCCACTCTTGAGTGAACACACATGTGCTGAGAATAAGTGTATGCAAAAAAATTTACCTGATTCTGAAAAGCATTCCACTTACAAGAGTATAAGTTCAGATACACTTTGAAAACAACTCCATATACTAGGCAACTGAACCAGTCTTGCTAAAAGAAACCTTTAAATGGAAATATTAATCATATCAAATTACATTAAAAGTATTTTTACAATTTCACAAAACTCCTTTTTGTTCAATCATACTTAGGATGCCAAACACGAGTCTTCTATCTTCACACATGCAAAGCAGCAGACACCAATATCTGACAGAGCAGAGTCAATAGTTTTGTAAAAATATCCTGGTATGGGAAATTGTCATTTGTCATGAAAAAAGGCTCTCAGGTGAATAACTTTGTTTCTAGTAACTCATATTAACCTAGAAAATGTACTTAACATAAGAAGGTTATACACTATTTCCAAAGGAATATGGCTTAGTGTGGAGAGGAAAAGTAGGGCCTTGTAACTAAAATACAGAGTCAGGTTTTAAGGTCCCAGCTATGAAAGGCCATTGATGAACACTCAGAAGGACCTCTTCTTCTGACCCTAGAACCCAGGTTAAAACTTTGTAACAAAAAACGCCGCTACTTTGTCAGACCTTTCACAGTAATGTCAACTGACATTAAGTAAAATCAGCAGCCCTATTAGGATCAATCATACCCACAAATTAATACCAATGAGTTAGTCACAAAATCAGAATACGACCTTGTTGGTATTAGTCTGCTTTTACACCTCAGCCCTGACATGAAACAGCAGAAGGAAAAGTGGTATATCATCCCTAATGTCAATCCCTAGTGCAACGTGGTAGAAAAACACCATGGCTATCAGCTTACAGACTGCGTGCACACATGCATGCATATGTGCATGTGTGAAAACAGGACATGCCACAGAGAGCTGTGATACTCTCTAGCTACAAGAGAAAGTACTAGGTTTTGAATTACTGCACATAACTTACTAGATGCATCTCGGGTTCAAGTGCAAGTTGGTGTTCAGTGGTGTAGGTTTTTTTAACATAAAATCTGCCATATAAGGCAGGGCCGAGTACAATACCAGCTAGATGAGGATGTCAAGTACAGAGCTATTAAACTGTACTAGTTACTAGTACTTAAATCATTTTCTTTGCAAAGGATAGAAGCACTGGCAAGCTATAACATACACTTTTTTTAAAAAGCACACTACACTTCCTCCTAGCAATAAACCTTTTTTTTCTTACCTTGAAATGCTACCAGTCTTCAGTTAACAGTCAGTAAAACGAGAGGGGCAGAAGTAATTTTTACTTTTTTTAGTCTAGTCTAACCTTTGTAACAAAAACCATGAAGTAATTATTTGCCATTTTGAAACTCTAACTTTGGTGTTGAATTATTACCATATAAAAACCATTTAGCTATAGATTCAAGATCCATAAATGTGCCTTATGATTGCTGCTGCCTACTAATCTATCAACGTGCCTATAAGAATTATTATTATTCCTACTGTTGCATGTTCACAACTTATAATGTTCTTTTGAATTTTCAGCACAGGGAAATTCTTCTATGCTTTTAACACAGAATTATCAAATTTAAGATAAATCCCCTGTCAGAGAAAATACTCAATTTCAAATGTTAACTGGCAGCATATATCATTAATTTAATTAAATGCTTCACATATTAACTATAAAAATATGTACTTAGATAATTTGCCAAAACCTGTATTTGCAGGAGCCCAGACGATAACAAAAATTCAGTCCCTAGACAGCTATTTACTATGTAAGCATAAACAACTTATTGCAGGTAAATTAGGTCAACTATTCCATGGGTTTTGCCCAAAATACAACAGAGAAAGGAATACCACCAGTCAGTTATGACAGAGTATATTTAGATATGTCTGGTTGATATTCCAGTCCACCTGAGAGCTTCGTTCTTGGATAACTCAAACCCTTTGCAGAACATAACAATGACAGCGTTATCTTCTCAGAGCTTCTTTTCCTCACTATGCGACTGCCCATTCTTCTGTTGAACAGCAGCCTGCTTCAGCCCCTTCCCTGAAGCCACCCATAACTACCCATAACAGGGAGTTAAAATTGAGTAGCAAGAAAGGAGGGCTAAACTTTTACTAGAGAAATATGTAGCGAGGTGATTAAGAACCTCTGAAGTCACCTGGTACCTGGGAAAACAACTTAAACTGGAAGAGAACAAGAAAAATGGATGATATGCAATTACAGGGGGAAAAGAAAGCCATAAGACAAAGGATGTGTAATAAAGTGTAATTTAACCTTTGGGAAGATTTAAAAACCAAAATACAAAGGGAAGCAAACAAAGAATAATATCCTATTGTAAAAGGATAATTGTTTACATAACTCAAAAGAAAGCTGTCCAAATGACTTCTGTCACAGGATTCTTGTAAAATAGTGCAGAACTCACTAATGCAAACAATCCTCAAGATGGTCCGATTCATCTGAATAATTTGCTTCTAGAAAAACTGCTTTGATGGCAACTACATTATACTTGCTGATTACTTTAGATAGAAGCATTAAAAATGATATTTCCTCACAACTCCAACTCATTTTAATGTTAACTGTAAAAAGTAGATCTACACAAAAATATTGAATATACCCAGTTTCCAAATTACATATATATTGTAAATTTACTATAGTATGGATTCTCCCATTTTTACAAGTATTAGAAACAAGATTTCTTGAACATTGGAGGTATATCATGCACAAGGTTCTTACATCTCAAACACCATCAATATCAGTAGTCTAAGTATACAGAGAACTACCAAGATGATTCTTCTGGTTTGTTTTTTTTTTTTAAATATTAGTATATTTTTAAATTCACTGCATAAACCCAAGAAACTAACTTTTTTGAAAGGACACCAAAAGAATCAATACAGGAAAATGTATCAGAAGCAATTCCCTTCTCACACTGAAATTAAAAATACAAGTAGTTATAAAACTTTTTTTTAAAAACTGTCAAACCAAAATTACTTTTTTCCACTGAAACAGGCCTTGCAAATTGCAGCAGCCTGAAGAAAATTAAAAATCTTGTCTCCAAATGATGCAATATTCATGGTAACAAAACCATCAAAAAATTATGGTATGGAATATTTTAGAACAGCAAAAAGCAAGGTATCAACAGAAATGTAAGACGACCATTCATACAGTTTTCTTCAAGTGTATGTGGTCTGGAGATGCACTTCCCAATTAACACAGGACAATTCACTCACCTTTCAGCTAAAGAATGGTGACCAAAATAACTCTAAAACACGGCATCAAAAAAATGCCATATCAAAAAAAGAACACTTACCCTATAAACTTAAATATGCACATTAAAAGCAGTAACTTAATTAGTACTTTAGGTTGTGTGTGTAAAGCAAGATGTAATTCACAGTGCTGTTGATTCTCACCTGTTTTCATTAACATGGAAACTGAATTCTATTCTCTGGCAGACTTTATATGTGTCAAAATAGGTATGATATTTCTGTACATCTTACTAGAATTCATTACTCACTTCTAGAGTGGTTTATTTCATTAAGTTCTTTCTAGAAAAAAAAAATAATTCTTAAGGCCTCTCCAGGAGGCGTAAGACCCTTAAACCTTATACAAAATTGTAATTTACTGAAAGATACCTATATTTTAAAGACATACATCATACAAGTGGTTAAAATTGCTAGTTTGGCACTCAAACCCAGAATTTGGGGGATACTTTTGGATGTGCATTATCTGTCTTTTCCTCAGAATATTTTACTATTTCACTCCAATGACTAGCTCACTGGAACTTAAGCTGCCAGCAAGGAGTTAAAGTAATAAAAGCCTTCTCTTCCAACCACCCCTCTTGTCACCTTTCCCTCTTTGGTTTACCCATCAATTAAGATTTATACGTGTTCCATCACATGCGGTAATAGTAAATAATTTTAAATGAAAAATACTGATCTTCTTTCAAAATCCAAGATTTCTGTGTGCTCCTGATCACTGCAACCTAAATCCAGAGCTAATCCCTCCTCTGAGCTGGATGTCGTAACTACACAATTCCAGATCTCTTCCAGCCTAAAGTACTCAAGAATTCTATGAACTGAATGACAGCTCCCACCCAGGAGTTTGGAAAAAAGTAAGCTCTTTTACCTCACACAAAATTACACAAGCAAATACATTAAACTAGATAACAATTAAAGTAAATGTAGCTATAAAACATGTAGCATACAGGAAACTACACAGCTCTATTTTTAAATAGGAAGTCTAATGAAAAGAATTTTCAGTAGGTTTAATAGCTGTCAACAGGACTCAGTCTTTGAGAAAATTATTCTAACAGGGGTAGAGCAGATAGTTAAAGCTGATTTCCTTTTTGGTGACTCAAGTCATGAATAAAGTTGATGGAGATGACTAAGTTACATCATTAAAATAACATAAACATTAAAAAACCTATCACATCAGTAAAAACAGGAATATGCACTGCTTGAAATATACACAGGTACATATATTCCAGTAAATGCTACAAGTTGGAAAAATATTTCTAATTATAGTAACAATGATAGTTGTTGACAAAATAAATTCTGATTTCCCTCATGGAAAAAAGATTTATTATTAGCCCAGTGCATTTCTTAATATTTCCATAATTTCAGTAAGATTGTAAAGGAAGTATCAATGTTACTAAAATAGGGGAAATTCTTTTAAAACAGCAGAAGTATAGGAACGTATTTGGGAAAAACCTCCATGCACTACATTTTTGTTCTCCACTTTTTATTTTGGGAGCAAACAGGAAAGATCTTAAACTTCTGTGGGGCCCTCCCTCACTTCCCTTTTACATCTTTTGGAGAGTACTCAGTTGCTGAGGGTAGTTCTCAGCATCTAAACCCCACAAAAAAAAAATGCATTTAAAACAAGTGAAAAATATTTACTACTCTGAGCTGAAGTTGTTATTTAAAAATTAAAAAAAACCCACAATGTTTTAAAATCACAGATGTATTATAATAAAAAATACTAAATTTATATTAATGTGCAAGACAGCTACTACAACATATTAAAAAAATTAGTCTTAATATACCTTGTAACATATACTAGTATATTTTACACAGAATTAATAAAGAATTGGGTAGGACAATACTCCACTATACAACTTCATTAACTAAGTACTGAAAAACCTCTCAGTCCATCACCTAACACACATTAACACTAGGAAAGGTAGAAACAGACTGCAGTTTTGTGTGTAAAAGAACACACACACTCTCAACACTTCTATCTTACAGATTTAGAAGAAACTGTTTTCAAAAAGTTACATATTCTCTCAAATTCACCTTTACTTTAATACCAGCCATTTCTGATCTTTACAAAACGGAAGACTGTTTTAAGATCTTCCTTTGTTTAGGTAAAACTATCTTCTACATTCCAAAACATCCAAGTTGTTGGGTTTTTTGGGGGAGAGTACAGTGTTAAATAACTGATCCTCTCAGTATGCTTTGTTAAATTTCAAGTCATCCTCCTACTGCTGGATGCAAAACGCAATCTGAAGAAAAGCTGACTTCCTTTCAACACGTCAATCCTCACATCATGTTTAAGTCAGGTCTACGCTGACAGTTTTGGAAAAGAAAGCAGTTTAATTGCCCTAATACTACTCACATTACAAAGACATTTAGGGGTCACCTCGCTAACCAGCAACATTTAATAATCCCCTGAAAGAAAACACTAGTACAGAAGCGACAGCCACTAGGCTAATCTAAAAGAGGTAATCCCACAGACCACCTGGAGGCCCCTCAAATTTGCAACCATTAAGGAGACTGAAAGACCCCAGAAACTGCAACACGTTTTTACTAAACACTATAATGTAAATCTCACTGTACGTTAGCACTCAAAAAGACTGTCATCTACAGCAGCTGCAAAATCTTATTAATAAAATCTGATTACAAGTACTGAAAACATTCAAGAATTAACAATCATTACATTTCTATTATTCTCAAAATAATTTTTCTTCTTAAGGCTAGTTTCAACATGGCTTGTAAGATTTTAATTTTTCCTCAAAATCTAAGGCAAAGGACAAAAGAGTACATTAATACACTTGCTGTTCTTGCAACTTGGCCAAGAAAAGTTGTATTTCATACTTTCCAAGTACGACTGCTGTTTATAAGAGGCAGCAGTCTACATGTTTCTTTCCTTTGTAATGCAGAAGAACCGCTACCTTATCTACCAGATTTTACTTACATTTCAGATGTCCTTTTCTTTCACTTTATTTCTTTATTAATCCAAAAAAATTCAAGTTATTTCCACCTCTAAGAAAGCAAACCTATGACATCCTGTAGAAGATGAGTATATACTTAATCAAAAAGTAAAACTGGATTAATAAAATGTATCTTTCTTTTTATAAAACGCGGACCAAAACACCACCATTGAAAGAGGAAAGTAAATTTTTTTTTTCCACAACATAAGAGTCCTGAATACTCCTGCTACTCATCAACCTCCATACGGCACACTGGGCTTGCTCCATCTTGGAAATATGTTTTAGCTACTACTTCAAAATTAGCAAAGGGAAAACTAAAAAATCTTGTAGAAAAATACTGATGCAAGAAGGCAAGTTCAGAGCTGGTTGAAGTTCTTTCAAGAAGAAGTCAACTGAAAATTGCTAATACCTTAGAGTGAAACCTATCTGTAGTAAGGAGTCACTCTCAGGAAACTGTTAAAATACTGTCAAAATTTGATTTTTTCAAATTTGTTTGGGGTAGAAAGTAAATTACATTAGGAAGGCAGTCCAAAATACTTGCAACTAATATACAATGGAGACATTTTCTCACTCCTGTGTCATGAGCAGCAGAAAATAATCACTGCTCTGAACTACAGGAATAAGGCAAACAAACTAGAAAAGACAAATGAAATTCAAAATTATGTGGAAAAAGAAATGTAAATAATCACTACTGGTTTTCATCTCCGAACAAGTGAACAAAAGAATACTTACTGTTCAAGCCAGAAAAAGTAGTAATATAAACCTTCATGAATAGACACTTTATCAATCACTGATTCGGATGCAGAGATGTTCACCCATCTTCAATATTAAAAACTGGCCTTCACTTCTACAGAAGTTCTCTACGCGCGCATAGAGATTTTTCTGAATGTCTTTATCTAGTCACCTTAGACACTAAACTTAAGAATTGCAATAATTTACAGAAAATATCCAGAAGTCTGTAACTTGAATAAAAGCACTAATAAATGTTTTCATAAAAAAGGTTATGTGCTTTTTAATTACATTTTATCACACAAGCTACTACAGCTGTTTTACACAGAACTCATATTTTTAGAATGCTGTATTACAGGCTAAAAATTCAAATGACAATCTAACTTGTTAACAAAAAAGAACATAGTCTAAAATAAGCCAAGATTTTCCATAGAACCTACTCTGTTGATAACAGAACTTTGCGCCATATTGAGATTTGTCTTTTCTGCTTCATTATTTTGTCTTGTAGTTACTTGCTGCTTCTCTTAATACTGCACTTAAAACACTGTATTAATATATCATTATTTCTGAGTTTTTTTCTCAGCTCTTCCACTTCCATTTGTTATAATACAGTAATATATTGTATATACAACATCTATAGAATAAAACTGACTAAAAAGGTTCCTCATTTTCTCAAAACCTGTGGAAAATATTATTCACCAATCAAAAAATTAATGTATACAGAAGGCAAAATCTGGCCTCAAAGAAACTGCATATACACAGTAGCTAGACTTTAAATACAAAGATTTTAATTCCATGCCTCTATTCAATCATCTTTGTGTCATTTGTTCAGGTAAAGGAAAATCCTATCATGTCCCTTCACTGCCTATGGCTTTACAGATGAAGCACTCTCTGGGGATATAACTGCAAAGACAGATTTATTTTTTTTTTCCCCCAACACCATCATTGTTGACCATTTGAGAGCAAGCAGGGACAGAGGTATTCTGTCAAAATTTCCCCTTGATCTAACAATGAACAGTCACAAGAAAGGTAAAACTCTGCTTCTCAAATATTTTAACGTAAAATTCAGAAATAATTTTTCACAAGACGAAAGGTGCTTAGAGAAGGTAACCACTTTAAAAGATCTGGAAATAATTTTAAAAAGAAAGGAAGACACCTATATATTAACTCTCTTAATAGCAACTTCCTCATTAAAACATTCTGTCAAATTATTTGGTTCTGCCAGAGTTAAGAGCCACTTCAGCTCCATGGAACCAATAAATAAAAACACTTCTCCCATTTCTATTGGCTTCATTTTTTGAATGACAGTAATGAAATTAAAACCATAAATTGAATAATGTTCAACAGCTGAACATAATGCAAACATTTTTTCATTTGTAACCAATTTAAGGCATTTAACTGCTTACTTACCTGCAAAACTACTTTCTGAAAGCAATATCCCACCATATCACCAAGTTTACAACTGATACATGTAATATTACTACATTACGTTCACAATATATTCACATCTTCAGAGGCATATTAAAGAATTTTATGCTGCAGCTTAGAATTATTCTGGTTTTATTTTAGCTAAAGAAATGGTGTAACAGTAGGTAAGTATCAAAACAGACATCCATCAGATTATGTATGATACCTTACTTTCACTTAACAAGTTCCAACTGATTTAATTTAAGATGTACTCCACAATTGACCCTGGTGGATGTGGAGTTGAAGGGCTGTTTAACTGGTAACAAAGCCTGGGCTAACTGTACCATCATGCAGAAATACACTAAAATATTTAACTGAAAATTGGGTGTTATAAAACAATGCTGCATTTTCAATTTCCCAAATGTTGTTTTCCTTGCACAGGAAACAAATCCAGGCAAATATTAAAACAGAGTGAACATTGGACTGATTCAAAACAACAATTTTCCTTAACTGCATGACCAAGGATGAGATGAAGTAAGAGTCATCAATATTCACTCAGAAGAAAAATCAACCAGCTAAGAATGTCCGTTGTTGTGAAGTGTTAATGTAAAAATCTAACTACTTCTTAATTGGAATGTTGAATATAACATCACAAAATCAAAACACTTTGAAAGCAGCAGTAGTTATAGCCACAATACACTAAATATGACTCTTCGCCAAACTTTTGTATTAACAATTTTTCCTCAGCAAGTAGATATAATACATGCTGACTGATTTGTAACAAAAAAAAAAAGTCCTGTAGGAGAAACTTCTAACAAACATATGCAGTCTTTTATACGTTATGAATGTTGCTTACAATCAGAATAGTTCAATGTTTAAGATTTCCCCAACAAAGTTCTGGCCTGTCCACACCTACAGCACTTAAATGTATAAAACATGAACAAAGAAGCGTCAATGAAACTTCTGGCATGAAACCACGCTCCATAGTTTTCCAGCTCTCCATAGTTTTCCAGCTAGTACTTTTATACAATCTGGAAGCCACTTACTGTAAAACAGGAGCAAGATGAGGTAGACTTGAATGAAGAAAGACACATTATTTGAATAAACAGAGTTCTGACTGAGGAAAACAATACATATTGCAACAGGCAATTTTAGTATTTTAATCAAAAGTTTAAGAAACTGAACAAATCCAATTGGATTAAGAAAAAATGCTTTCTAGTTAAATCCCCTGACCCAAGTCCACGCGCAGTAATTCTTAAGCTACAGTGTCTGCTTTCATCAAAAGATATCTGACAAAAACTACTATTTGATTTATGTACTATAGATCCAAAGGTCAGAATCATGCTAGGGACACAATGGGCATCACAATGAATAGGAACAACAGGAACAGCTAGTTCTTACCTACATACATAACAAGAACATACAAGTTC
Source organism: Anarhynchus alexandrinus (assembly GCA_008711295.1). Taxonomy (NCBI): domain Eukaryota; kingdom Metazoa; phylum Chordata; class Aves; order Charadriiformes; family Charadriidae; genus Anarhynchus; species Anarhynchus alexandrinus. The sequence goes on along the minus strand of VUYV01000034.1, from coordinate 5,590,820 downwards.
CCCTATAGATAAACAAATGTTTAATAATTCACAAAGAGCAGGGGGGGAACGAACACAGAGACTCCATAAGTAAATCAAATTTTAAAAGGATTATAAAATTCAGCACTATATACAGAAGAGAAACAAAGTCTGAAGAACCTAATTTTGACATTATATTGTCTTTGTCAGATCTTCTGTATCGGTACATTTAGAAAAGACACTTACCAGCTAACCTACCACAAGTCTATCAACAAAACTGCATTCAGCAACACTAGTAAAAGCAGTGTTTTTCATGTCATGTACAAAACTAATGCAAATAATCTTTCATCCTACACAATGCTAAGCCTAAATTAGTGAGCCATTAGCCACTGTAGGAAATCATAATGAGGACAGACTTTTTAATGTGGTATATTGCAACAGGACAAGAGGTAATGGTTTTAAACTAAAAAAGGGTAGATTCAGACTAGATATAAGGAAGAAATTTTTTACAGTGAGGGTGGTGAAATACCAGAACAGGTTGCCCAGAGAAGTGGTAGATGCCCCAACCCCTGGAAACATTCAAGGTCAGGTTGGATGGGGCTAGTTGAAGATGTCCCTCCTCATTGCAGTGGAGGCTGGAATGGATAACCTTTAAAGGTCTCTGCCAACCTCAACTATTCTATGATTCTATGACAGTGTTTGGGGAAAAACATCTTTAAATGGTAAACCTTAAATATATTTAATGGACTCTTTAAATGTTAGTTATTATTAACCAAGACACTAAACTTCCCATCTGAACAGTTACAAAACAGCTCTACAGAAACTCATCTTTTTCTCAAAAAAAACAGTACTTATTAAAAATGCTAATTTCTCTAACAATAACACCTAATCTCTGGAAAATTAAAGTGGAACCTAAAGACTGACTTGATGGAAGACAGAAATATCAGACTTAAGTTCCATGCTCCTCACGGAAGATTTAATAACCAAAAACAAGCATGAGCTCTGGTATTGAGATAAATCTACTTGATGCCTACAGTACAGAAAGGAGGCTTGTAAAATGTTCATGAGAAAACCCCTAAATATTTTAATTTAAAAGTTAACCTCTGTGTCTCAGTTTACTGGATTACTACTACTGAAACTTGTCACTCTGTGAGAGCTACTGAAGCAAAACGTTAGAGGCTAAGCAAAAGGTCAGAGGCTTACTGAAACTACTCAGAAGGCACTGCCTCTTGAGAGGGAAACCAGATCTATAAATAAGCTTTCCTCACACTAAACAACAGATCTATTAGCAGGTTTCCACGCATCAAAACATACCATTTCTACAGAAATTTCACTTTTGGGGTGTTTTACTCTTTGTTTAAACACAGATCCTTTGAATAAAGACAAACTTTTCTAAGCAGAGGAACTTATTTTGGCTGCAAGTCTCAATGCCACCAAGTAAGATCTCAAGATTTAGACAGGTGTATGAGTCCAAAATAGGTACCAAATAGACAACTGAAACTGAAAGTTAGTTTCTTCTTAGTCTGTGTAAATATGTGTACAAACTCCAAGTCAAACTTAACTCCAGAAGCTGAGGAAGAAAAAATGAAAATTATTAAGGCAAACATTAAGTTTAGCTTCTTCAAAATATGTAGGGCATTTATCAAACACATTAACAACAAGTTTTTCTAAATTATTTATAAAAGCCTCATTCTTACTTGTCAGAAGATGAAAAACTGATTGAAAAACTGAGTATTTGAGGAATTTAAGTTAGGTAAGTAGATTTATATTTTTTTAACTTGTGAGCAGTAACAATTTTCAGAAATCATATTAAGAATATGGAATATAGACTTATTAAATCTGGTCTTTAGTAGATTTTTCATTTTAATCTATAAAACCCATGAAATAGAAGAAGCTAAGTATGCAAATGGAGTATTCTATAAACAAGCACACCAAATGCATTTGAAGTCATTCCATTAATAACTGAACAAAAACAGGATCTGCTAAATCTGAGGTTTCATGAAACACTAAGACTGACGAAGACTGATGTCATTTTGCTGTTGCATATGACGCATGTGAAAAGTGTTCTTTTAGTTTCTTGATCCATCAGTCTTAGGAAAGAAAATTACATTATAAACAAAAACAGATAACCAAGAGAAAACAAACAAAAATCTCCTTGTCAATTACTGTAGAAGAGAACAAACCTGGGAACACTTACAAGCAGTACCACAACACCTAAATTCATACTGGAGATTTCTGCACATTTGACAGCACATTAAAGGACAAAAATTATTTATGAAACTTTTGTTTGCAAGTTCACATGAGGTAAATATTAGTATGTTCCAAAGCATTTTGTGCAAACATTAGAAGATGATGGCAACAAAGTAAAAGATTTCAGTCTCCTAAATATCTATAACATAACTTAATGCCTGGAAAACTTATCACATTACCCTAAATATTACCAGTTCACACAAAGTGAAATAGGAAGTTATACATTAAACATCGTTATGATTATTTGCTCCATTACTGAAAAATTACCTTAAGTAGCATCCTTGATACACATAAAACATAACCTAGAAAGCCAATTATGAACCATCCTTAAATTGTCATGAAATAAACACTTATAACCAAAAAATATCTTATTCCACAAATAGCTTTGCTTTATGTATACAAACATAGAATATGCTACAACAAGGTGGCTGAAGTTCTACACTGATTTTTACACAATGTCTTTTCATACTAAAAGCAGATATGACAGTTAAAATAGTTTTTGTATCTGGCAATGCAATTAAATGCTGAAAATAATGTATTTAGTTTCTGAAAATAATACAACATGAATATTCTAAGGCCTGTTACAGAATTAATATTCTTGCCTAAAGCACCAAAATTAGTATCTAAAACACCAAGGAACAGAAGAAATGCAAGATTTAAGTATCTCTCTACTGATACATAACACTGCAATCCTGCAAAAATAAAACAAGTTTTGTGTTACTGCCAAAACTAAGGCCACACACAAGAACACAAACCGCGTATTTATAAACTGTTTGCTCAAAGGCCTAGCCTATGTTGCTTTATGCAGAGGAAGAAACTTGATCACTGAAGTAAAAACACTGCCAGGAAATCAGGAATGTTTTGTCAGGTTGGGTTTTTTTTTTTTCAGTTCTACATTTAATGATTTGCCTTTCTCCAAGCTAGTTTTACCTTAAAAGGCTTTTATAGTGTCAAATATGAACTACTTCTTCCACTAATATGTATGCTGGATTGCAATAAGGAGGCAATTCATCTCTCCCAACCAAGCTCTACAAAGAGCTTTTATAAAACAGCTTAGCTTTATAGCAGTTTGTTAAGAAACAGAGACTTTATTCATACAACCTCACAAAACTTCACCACCATTAGCTTCATTAAGTGCACTAGGCTGTCAAGATAAAATAACCAAAATTTATTATTCATAGAAAATAGATCAAATTTGAAAAGACTCTTATAAAATTTTATTAATTTATTTGTTATTGGAAACAATAGGAAACAATGCTGCATTCAGTGAAAATTCAAACTTCTTATGTAACTGGGGCTTTTGAGCATAACAGAATCAGAAGACATGAAAAAAATGCCATTCTATTCACTTAAGAGCCAAGAAGTGCAAAAAACTATTCCTAAATTACGGGAGTCCAAGGAAATCTGATAGTCTTGTTTCAAAAATGTCTACTACTTAACTTGCAACTGAATGTAGAAGTGAGGGATAAGATATACCTCTGTAGGATCAAAATAATAAAGAAATGGGAAGCTACCTTTATAAACCGCTCCAAAGAAGGACAAAACTCTTAGAACAAAGACTAAATATGTTTTTTTTCAATCAAGTTTCTGGCACTCCTGAAGCTATGAACTTTTTTGTTGTTTTGGGATGTGCTTTTTCACACCCTTGCTCTCATCTGTCTTACAGCTTTTGATCCAAGTCCACTACAACCTCTGCTGTTGAGGCAATCTCCACTGCTCCAGTGGATGCCACTTTATGCTGATACTTACACGACATACTTGGGCAGCAGTGCTTCCGTGCAAGAAAAATTAGAGGAAAGCAAAACGACATATAGAAATAACTCTTGAAAAGACTAAGAGATAAAAAAAAGTATTTAATATACAAAGTCTTACATGAAAGAACCAGTAAGCATTCAGTTGAAACTAATGAACTCACAAGAAACAGTTCCTTGCATATGCAAGTTACACTTGAAAAAGGGAGTTTCCTTGGAGGGAAGAGGACAAAGACATCCAAAAATCTCAACTCCCTCTTTAAACCACCAGTAAGAAGAGTTGTAAGCTGTAGGCCAGCATCACAGCTATTGTTTCATTAAGTACAACACCCACCTGACACAATTTTGCAGTGTTACTACAGAATTAAATCTGCACACCAGAAAACTAAGACTACAAGTCCCACATATTTTGGTCTCTTTTGCAGACACGTGAAAACTATTTTAATACACTAAATCCAAATAATTCCCCTTTCACTCTTTTCACTTGGTGACAAGAATAGCAGTATTTCCTGAGACTGGAATTATTTGGTAAAAAGGCTCTGACTGAGATTTAACAATGTAAATCTATGTAAGCTATTCACAATTGGATAGTAACCATTGCACAGTTTGAATAATTAATGTATTACTAGCACTTAGAAGTAATATATTTTTTTTTAAAATATTTGTGCTACTGAAAAATAAAATATTGCTTCCAATCACCATCAGCAAGCTCCTCTTTCAGCAAGAAATATGTATGCAAAATAAAGATCAGTAGATATTACAGGAAAACAATTTTCCTGATTAAGCTATCATGAAATTAGAATGCACATATAGTGAGCTGTAACAGCAGATTTCAACGAACCAACTATTACAAAGCAAGGGAAAAACCCTAATCAATACAAGTGTTTATCAATAACTTATCTACTAGAAATCACACTAGATTAATAAATTGTTTAGGCATCACTAGGCTGCCCATTAGATTAACAAATCAATGCAATCAAATTTTTAATGTACAACATCACCATGAACAAGAATGCTTCAGGAAGAGAAATCCCCACACAGAAATTATTTTTATCATCTGTAACTAAGCTAAGTAACTGGGAACTGCATAAAACTTGATTACAAGATGTTTTTCAAAAGTAGTTATATTGAAAAATCAAAGTTTAACAAGTTAGGGAAAAGACAGAAAGAAATTTTAAATAAGAAAGCCTAAACTGCAGCCTTATATGAGAGGTTCCAATTCTGGCTGTCATTGCACTTACCATTTATGTCCTTCTTTTACACTGAACAGTAAAAAGGAATAGGATATAAGTGAAGGAAGCTTACTTTTCAAAGCTTTTAAGAAACAAAAACAAGGATTAGAAACAATTATTATTTTCCTTCAAAATATCAAGTTGGTAGAAGACTTTAATACGTTATAAGGATTATGCCAAGAGCTTATCAAGACCTGATACGGTAGAAACTATCCACCAGTATCATAAAATGCAATTTTCACCAAGAGGCAACTTTTAAACTCTTAAAACATAGAATAACTTTTTTCAGTGTATGTACAATAGTAATCTCAGACTCAAAGTAATTACCAGATGGAGTCTGTTCATTGTGAACAAGTATTAGTAAGAATAAATAAAAAAAAATTAATTGTATAAGAAATTCTACTAAATTGAAAAAAGATCTGATGTATTGTTTTGCAACCTCCAGAAATGGTTTACAGTTCTTCTCTGCTGCAAAATGCAAAGGCTTTTTCAATTCCCATTCACCCTATACAACTTAAGTACGGTTATCTAAAGACGTGATAATGAACACCTATAAAATGATTGGCCACATTTCGAGTTACACAACTGCCCTTATTAGAAACAATTACTAAAGAAAGTAAATAAATACATCACTCCCAATTGTTTCAATTCTTCCTCTTTTGAAGTCCAAAGGATATTAGAAGTAAAATGTAAGTCAACACATGACGAGATTACTAAAAACTAGTTGGAAGACTAGAGAAAGCAAATTTTTTTAAACTATTCTATATTACCACTTCAACTTCACATGACATTAAAAAAAACACCACCTGTACTATGTATTACTTTACATAACTTATAACACTTTTGATAGGGTTGTCACTGCACAGCTACATCTATATATTCTTGCAGCGTATTAATTAGTTCCAGATGAGCACACAATTCCAGTAATGCAACTCAGTGGGAAAGCTACACTCTTCCAACGCATTCCTCCACCTTTACCTTTCCCCCGAAAAAAATTCATCATATAAAAGTCACAAAAATTATGCACAGTGATTGAAGTGCTTTCCATTTGAACCATTCCTCTTCCCTTCTTACACTACATTTTTGCCATGTCCAGCACACTAACTTGAACAGTTTCTATTCACATAGAGTTCCAAATTTCAAGATGCAGATAAGCACAAGGATGGCCAAACTGTGGCAAGCAATTCAAGCACAGAGGCTAAGTAACATTACATCACGACAGCTGCAAGAAGAAAACCAGTAGATGTTGCTGTGGTCAACATTACCTAGTTTCCCCCAGCACCCCAAGCTGAAGGATACAGGCCACAATTTCCTAACAGCAATGGAATCTGAGGGAGCTACTGCCATCTCAAGCCTGTGGGTTGGCTCCCCAGCTTCCCCTTCCTGCAGCTCTCTGCAGCGAGTAGCATGCGTCTCACAGATCAGCCACAGGAAGATTTTGACAGGTAGCTTATAGGGTCAAAAAGTCAGGCCGCACCAGAAGATGCTACGTGAAGATATTAAGATTAAATGAAATTTCATATTTGGCACTACAGAAGTCACAATCAGTAAGGGCTATTTCTAAATTACATCAGACTTTGTTATATGCTATTTCACAAAATATGTTTAATAATATGTGGGAACACACTGAAGGATGTTACAAGTTTTGAGTTCTTGATCTTCATTACCCCAAAGCAAAGACATGCTGAAAGCAATTTTCTTTTACAGTGTGAGCACATATGGAAATAAATGATTGATTTCTGCTGCACGTTTCTCAAAATACAATCAGCAAAATCAACTGATAGTTGTTAGTAACAAAGGAACAACTTTGCTTCCTCCCCATCTTTACTAAAAACACTAAGGGGCAGAGGATAGGGGAAAAAAGATGTCCTGCTGAGAACAGGAAATCTTGTATTTTCTAACTTGTATGATTCTCTTTAGGATGTCTCAGAATATACATAATCTATCCTTCTCAACACTACAGAAAATATTATGGTATAGAATGTAAAATAGGTATTTCTTCTACAAAACACAAAATCAGAAAGTAGCTAAGAAACCAGCAGTTTATTTTTGATTTATGTATTAAGCTGTACCTGTGAAGGGGAGCAAAATTCCCTCTTGCAGACTACAGTTGTTATAATGTGAGAGAGCATTGTGTGGATGACTTATTCATTGCTTCCTCACTAAGAATAGCTGTAACAGTAAAACATATCCTTCTCACATGAAACTAAAGCATTCACAATACAGGTTGTGTTCATTTAACTGCTTTGGTTGGTAGGAAAAAAACCATACCCTTGACCAAAATAGATCATTATGAAAATTTAGAAGCTGACTCCTCTGATACCACCATTTTGCTAGTCCTGCAGGATAATCTTCAGAGGCAGAACACACCTAAATTACTAATATAAATAATGTATAAATTATAGCAGAGAACAATTTTTTTTTCCCCACCTTTATAATCTTTCGGTCTCCTTTAGTGAAGATTTTGAGGTTTTCCTCATCTAGTTTTACAGTTGAGTCAAAGTGGAGAGTGATTTTAGGCTCTGTATGAAGCTGACACTGCCCATTTTGTTTCTGAAGTATGTTATTCTTAGTAAGTTAAGCATAAACCAAAACAAGAAAATCAAACAAGCTTAACAGCCTCAACTGGTTTGAAATTTAAACCTTCAGTCAACTAGGGCACCTCCTCATGGAAACATCATTTATTTCCATGACCTCCCACTTAAAATAATTCTATTATTTTATTGCAAAAATTAATTTCCTGAATAAAAAAGTCAAATCATTATCTGAACACCTTCACTTAAATGTTACATCACCAGCTTGTAGGAAAAACAACAGTGATGCCATTGCACAAGAGAATAACTACACTACTAAATTTGCACCACTCCATTCATGAGAATGATGGAATACTGAAAGAAAAACAGTAAACAAGAAGGTGGCAGCTCAATACTTAGTATATAAAAATATGACAATAAAATTAAATCTTTTACAATTTGGACTTTTGCCATAGAATTTTACTTACGTTGTCCATGAAATTTGGCTTAAATCCTCCCTCCTGCTGTCGTCGTAATTCCTCCTGCTCCCTCTGGCGTAGCATCTCTTCTTCACGACGTCGATGTTCTTCTTCATGTCTAGAATATTTTTCAAAAACTATGTCAACTTAAGGCTCTTGACCTATTCAAGCTTGTACTCAGTCTCAGGAGATAAGATCAAACATATAAACAAAACTGGTCATTATTTGTGGTTTTTTATATAGCATAAGGCACTAATGTACTCCACCTGATGGGTTTGAATATTACTGAAGTATTAGTTGTAAGCAGGTTAAAATATTCCATTTTTAAACAAGTCACTATGGATCAAAAAAATTCACTACTGCCAAAAGACACATTTTAAACTCTGCAAGGTGTGTTTTCTTCTTTCTCCTCATCTACACTTCTTGTGATATTTAACATAAAAAGTATAAACTCAATCAACATGATGATACTATGTCTATTTTCTTAAATTTTAGCAGAAACGTGAAAACAAATATTTGTATGAAACAGATCTTAAAGGAAAAATAGTTTGCAACATACCAGGACAGCAAGAGAAAATACACGCAAAAATCTCATGTCAGACTATAAATTTGCAATGCTACTATTCTGCATGCAGAGCACCTGCCCATAAATCTTAAAAGCATGTTCAGATATATTACAGCTCTATTACAGCTATGCTTCAGTCACAAGGTTAAAATAAATAATATGAAACAAAAAAATTGTTAAAATATTTCTACACTGTTTAGAATGCTCAGAAATTTACAGCAGAACTAGCAGAGCTGAAATAAATGAAAAAAATCAAGAAACACTTGAAACCATTCTTTTATAATAGCATAAGTGATCACCTTTCTGTTCAAAAACATTAACAGAAACATCACACATTATGCTTTTGAAAAGCAAGTTTTTAGCAGCAGAAACATTTTTTTTTATATCAAAAGCAAGCTCTGCAAGCTGTAGAGTACCTAAATTCATGCGCACCTACAGCAGCTGCATGCCACACCTTTGCACAGTAGAAGACAAAATACCTCAATTGTATCTGCTTGCGTTTTTGAAGTTCTTGATTTCGAAGTTCTTCCAAACGCCTCAATTCTTCTTGACGTCGCATGAGATCTAACAGGAGTAAAAAATGTAATAAAGATAAAAGCTGCCAATCAAAAATGTGGCAACACACAAAATTGCTATTACTGTCAAATTACAGTTCTAACATTCTATTTTTAAAGACATTTCTCAATGCATTTAACTAGTTTCTTCCCATAAACCTAAGTCTAGTATATGAAAAGAACACATTGGATCCACAGCTCACAGAAACACAAAAAGGTACAGGACTGGTAAAGCCTTCGAAGCAGGTTATGTAAACAGAAATCTGAAGTCCTCAAACAAAGAAAAGGAGAAAAAACTCTCAATCCCTAAATCATATCCCGGTTTTACTTCTAGGGCAAGGCAATAATTTTCTCACAATGCTATATACTGATAAAGTCACACTAGCAAGAAAACTAATACAATACATATGGGCTTATACTCTCCACTACCTATTGCAGACCACTGCATGGCACGCATCAAAAAAAAGCGGTACGAACTTTAGGTGCATGTAATCCGAGCCTCCACAGAGATTTATCACGACTCTGCTTATAGAGAAATGACTAATCTTTAAACACTAACAGAAAGGAATAGCCGTATCCTCTTAAAAAGCACTTAAAATGCTCTTAAAAAGCAGGGCGCTACTAATAGTAATTACTTTTGCTGTACTAGTTTCTGACCTGTCACATTATTGATTTCTGCCTGGAAATTTATGCTTTCTTCAATGAATATTAATTCTACCTTTTGTTAGAAAGCAGTTTTTTTATCTTCTATCTTCTTAGAATATTGGCCACATGACATTATTTATAGACACCATGAGGAACATTCCACTATACCACCTATTACATGCCTTTTATGTGTCAGTTCAACTACTCCGCACATTTCTCTATGCATTTCTTCACTATACTAATTAAATATTTTTTAGCTATGCAAATCACTTTCCTCAAACTTACATCAGCATATATTATTACAACTTAACCTTTTACTTTAAAATCCAAAACCAACTGCAATGACTTATACATTTCACCAAAATACAATTTGTTTTCTTTTCTAACAAAGATCATCAGATTTTTACTCTTACGGCACCCTTACTGACATCAGAAGTCCTTTCTCAAGCACATTTTGCAGGCTTGCTTTTCCAATCCCTTCTGCAAAATTAACACATTTCACACTTCAATAGAACGTGATTCTGTTGAAGATTCACTCAAATTACAAAGTCTGAGGGCTGCTTCTTTCCAACTGTGCTTGCCACATAAGGCTTGGCCACTGCTACGCTGATACTCAGGGAGCACCACAAGCACACTTTTTTTTTTTTTAAATAACCTTTAGATTATTTCAGAGAAGTGCACTTTTTTCTTCTGAACTTAACCTGTAGGTTGTTTCAGGGTATTACCGAGACCAAGAACTGACCCATTCTATGCTCAGTATCATAGACTGTGCGAAAGGATGTTTCCTTTTCAGTTCTTTGCTCTTTCAAATTTATGTAGCAATCCCTTTTTCTTTTGTTAATACACTGGAACAGGATTTCCTACTTTCTCTCTACTGCTAATTGCTACAAATTTATCACTTACTCTCCTTTATTCTTAAGGTGTAGAGTCCTACTTTTCCCAGCGTCTTCTTAAATTTTTTTTCCACAGCATAATTCTGATTATTGCCCTTTCTGAAAGTGTTAGTATTTTAAAGTTCAACACATCGATTTATGATCCAGTACCATTTGACAAAGGCAGAACCTTGGCACAAAGCCTACTAGCCAGATGAAATACAGATCTACAGGTTTGGGCTGTGCACAGAGCCAGTCATATTAAAAGATCTGCAATGATGGTAATTCTGAACTGACATATGTTGAACACAGGCCCCTCCTCTGAGTAGAAAACTGCACTAAAACAGCTGTGAAATAAAAAGACAGAAAGCATTATTATTAGCTTCAGCACTTTCTTGTGCTTAAAAAAGGGCAATGTCTTCATTTTATACTCAACCTTCTGCAGACCAGAGGGCAAAAGGTGAAAGTGTACTCTCACCTCAGAAGTTAATCCTACAAGCAGGAATACCATATCAAAAAAGATTTTTGTTTTAGCTGCTGATTTTTCAGGTTCTAAAAATGGAAAACAAATGCCCATCTTCCATACAACTGATAAAGAATGAAGCTTCTGGTTAAATTCAGTCACGTTTTCCAGTATTTTCATAAACTATTTAACCACCATTATGAGAGAATATTTACAAAAGTCTGAAGCGTACCACCAATATGTAGATCAGAAACATGCCAATTTACTTACACATGGAAACACGTATTCTGCTTTACAAATTACTTCTGACTCAATCTGTCAAAACATGACACTTAAAAGTGAAAAATTACACGTATCAAAAGAATAAAGTCTACCTTCAGTGTTAATACCACACCACAAAAGCCTGAGTACTTAAGCCCACATGTTCTAGTTCAAGTCCTACCAGCTCTCACAAAGCAATTTCTATAAAACCTTCACCTGCAGGAGTACATGGACTGTAGTAAGCTCACCCTTCCCATCTTCCTTTCAGCTCCTGACAATTAATATATTGCATTTCTTATTTCAGAATAACTACTTCAATATATCTGTAAATCTGTGGTTTGTGCATCAGGTATACAAAAATATTAATTCTAAACCCTGTGATGCAACCTCATTAACATAATTAATGTTCTTGGCATGGTCTAAACGTACACACAGAGACACTGTTCTGACCAGCAAGATTTAGATGCAGGTAATGTCTGAAAACAAATACAAGAGAAAAACACATCTTATACTCGTACATACTGAAGATGGAGAGTCAACAAGATTAAAATAGAAGGAATGTTTACTAACCCCTAGACCTTGGCAAATTAAACATCTGCAGGTGAATAAGTAGAAATCTAATTATCTGAAAAAACTGCAAGTTATTTGGTACCAAAGAGAAGTAGTCTGTTAAACAAATGGGGAAGGAAAAAAACCCTCATCCCAGAATAACAAAAAGCATGTATCCTCACTGGAATATTAGCACCAAAAGCATTCATATTCTAGTGGCTCTTTAATGGCGTGAGTAATTCTCTTCCTTTTCCATATAAAAGTGCAGCTTAACAGATATTAAAAAAAAGCAGTATTTTTTCCTTCACAGTGTCCTTAAAAGAAACCCTAATATCCAAAACATACCTAAGCAGTTCTGCCCTGTTTTACCATCGAGACCTTTTCTATCTTAATAGACAGGCCACTGTCATTTTGTCTCAGTTTAAAACATGATTAAGGCATGATAATTTAAGAAAAAAGTAATCCCTAACCTTGCCGTCAAGTACAGGCAACAGGGGGGATAAATCCTAAAAAAATTAAAGAGTGTAAGTTCTAGAACTGGATCATTAGCACCGTCAAATACTAACAATTAGTTAAGTCAATGGCAAATTTATCCAACCTGTATTTTCAGCAGTGAACCACCTTTGCCAATATCAGTCACACATATAAACAAAATTAAAAATGTGTGTCTAATTGAAAAGAGGGGGCTGTGTATTACAGGCATTGTTGTTACATCACATCAACATTCAAATTCCTCATCTGTAAGATATACCTATGCTTACCTGCAAACCAAATGCTTTAACATTTTTTGCTTGGAAAATAAAGCAAGAAACAACTTGACAGCTGTCATTTCAGATGCTGCAATAACTATAATAACTATTTGGCATTTCAGAACAGTTTTTTATTTTATTATGCTCTCTATTTAAGAACAAGTTCTTATATAATAAACAGTACGGTTTCACACTAAAAGCAAGCACACATATTTAGAAAAAACAGGCAAAGTAAACTTTTTCCTAATGACAATTTTCAGTTGCATTAGATCTAAGAATACTATATAAAAATGAAATACGCTCCTTTTAATCTCTTCTCAAGTTATGAAAATGTTTTAAAACATATTTTAAAATATTATGTGTTTACATTCAATATAGCCAAGCATTTAGGTGCTTTAATTCCACCAAACCAGTGAATATTTTAATCCAGCTCACATAAGTATTTTCACCATGTCATTCAGGTCGCAGAAAAAAATTAAGATTAACCAGTCTCACACAGGGAAGTTGTACTACCAACAAAAATGTCCTTTCTTATGAGTAAGCATTAAGTAAAGCCAAATAATTACAGCAGACAGCTTGTATGAGTTACCTGGGTTTAAGTTTAGAAATGTATCCGCTACTTAGAATCTCAAGAACTTCAGATCCCTTTAAAATGCAAAGGCACTCTTATTCAGCCTATCAAGCTAGTTATTGTACAGTCTTATGATCTAAGACTCTTAGGCATAAGAATTTTTAACATAGCCATGATCTCCCTTAAATTAAGACTAAAAAAAAAAAAAACTTCAGTGTTTCATTCATGCAACAAACCTTGATATCCTTTCCAACAGCTCTACAATACATTTAAACTTGATCCACTCAAGTCTTGCAATTTAGCAGTCATGCAGAGGAAATTAAAATCAAGTAATAGTTCAATAGTTCTGAATGGGAAAGCAGCAATTGCATGTCCACAGCATTTTGGGAAAATGTGTTTTGGGGAGAAGGCTAACAAGCAGAAAGTGCCAGATACTCGCCCTGCTATTGTTCTCTCTGCCCGAGGCACACAAGCTCCACCCAGCTCCTTTCTTAAAGACACGGCTATCTAAAGATAGCGCTACAGGACTTTTTTCCCCCCAACACTAGCAGGAAGACAAGATGTCCAAACAATTACAAGAGGGGTACACTATCTTAAAATTTCAAGAATGACTGAAATTCATGGCAACTGTGAGTTATTTTGAGTTGTTACATGCATATAATACTATGAACATATCAGACTTCTCATCTGGGTTTCAAAGGGAAAAAAAAAAGGAACATTAGCTGCTGGAGCATTTAAAATCATACCAGAAGTGCACAGAACAGCCAAAGGAAGTACAAGCTATCGTTTTTTTATTTTTTCCTGGATTGCCCACAAACAGTACTTAGTCCTATCCAATACCATAAGCAACACCAAAAATGGAAAATAATTTTACTGATGAGTGTGAAGCTACCATTCGATTTCTTTACATAAACTACTTACACTACACAAATTTAAGAAGTGAAGAAAACAGACCTAGACAATCACCCTTTTCTTGTTTTCTTAATCCACCTCTGCAAATCATCAAGGAATATGTGTAAAGAGAAATATTACTTCCTTTTTCTCTGTTCAATGCAGGTAATTAAATAGTGTCTGGCAAAATCTCTAACATACAGCTCAATATGCTATACAAATAAAATCTGTCACAAAACAAATTTAATACTAGTAGATTATCTGATTTTACCTTGCCTCATCAGCATTAGCTGATGCTCATGTCTAGCTGCTTCCATTTCTGCCTCTAGTTTCTCTTTGGCTTCTCTAATGTTCCTGTCAACCTGTTCACGCTGTTGCTTTTCCATCTCATCAAGAGCCTTCCACCGTGAAGCATACTCAAACTCAAATGTTCCAGGCTGAGCAAAACGTGGAGGCTGTTCTCTTTCCCTAATAAAAATTTTGCAGTTAAAATGTACAGAATGACACATTTAGATCAACAGCTCTAACAGCCAAAGAATCTATAAACAATCACTTCAAGTGTAAATCTGACTGTTAATCAACCTGTCAGATGACTATATTCTAAACCAGTCAAAGCTTAATTTAGCTGTTAAGACAAGTAATGTGATCAGAGAAAATGCCCAAATAAAGATCTTTTCAATTTATAAAATTTTAAGATAAAATTCGTATTTACATCAGTACAAAATACTAAGCTGCAACACTAGATTAACTGTGTCCAGCCGTCTAAAGCAAGCAATTTATAAAACCAGTTATTTAAATAAATATCAAACCTTATTAGACAGCTCAGAACATTATCCAGAATCTCTAAACATTAAAAGGTTCCAACATTTTATTTAACATGTTAACACTAATATTGTAACTAAGTGACACATTTTTAAAAAGTGGTATTCTACAGCCTTATCAGAATAAACATTTTAGTTTCAAGCAACATGATTTCTAAATGGCAATCAAATTTCAGTATGAAAAATTAATATTGTCAGATTAGGTGACTTCTCCACCTCATGATCAAGACTCACTTTCTCATGTCATGCTCAGAGTTTTAGCTGAACCGTCATGCTCAAAGTTTTAGCTGAACCTTGGAAGCTGCAAAGATTTACACTCCACTAACTTTACAAACAGTTAAGGGGCTATTCAAGAGTATAAAACACCTGTGGTTATACAAATCTCTGCAGGATTACACCACACCCCTAACCCATAAAAGACTATAGCTTGCCTGGCAACAAGCTCCAGCTGATTTCAGTGTAGGCCAGGAATCTATCTACTTTAGTAAATGTACAGAATGTTAAACCAACAAGGTGAGGCTGAATTTTATTACAATTAGGAAATCTTGATGTGGTCCTATTTAATCCTTTTGCACAAAACAGCACAACATACAAAACACTACTTCCTTTAACCCAAGCTCAAAAATAAAAATTAGCATTTATTTACCAAGCCAAGTACATAAATCATGTTTTATAAACTAAAGCTAAACACAACTTACTTGTGATACTGTTGTGTTTTTTGCATTAGCTTCTCTGGGAGCCCATCTTCATCATCAAATTGCTCCATTGGTTCTACAACAACAGGTCGAGGTGTTCTGGAAGACAGTTTCAATTTAATAACTGAATCATAAATGAAGCAGCTAAAGTTATTCTAGTATTTTGAGAAAACACTCCAAAAAGCTAATGTATGTTATCTATAATTCTTGTGTCTTGCAAACTCTTCTTAAATAGTAGAATTCCAATGAATCCTGATTTTAAGAATTATCTTTGAAAATAATTATTTCTATACCCAAAATCAGCTATTCTGCATAGAAACCACAATTTACTTGATGTAGTTCTGTTTGATATGAAGTATTTAAAGATTAAAAAAATATATCAGAACAATTACAATATATTTTGGAAGGAACTACCTTTTTGTTTATAGTGAGGCAACACAGGGACCATGATTGTAGTGAGAAAGCACCAAACCCAAAAGAGAACAAACACAATCTATTCATATTTCCACAGAATATTAACAGCTTCTTTTGACAGTTACTCTACAACTGAAAACAGCTTGAGAATTTGGCATTAATATTTCAATGATAATTACAAAAACATTTTTGCTTAAGTTACTTAAACCCCATTCTTTGAACAACCATGCTCTCACAAATGAGAATCCTAATTTATCTTTGAAAATATTGTCCTTGAATTTTCATTATCTGTAGTAATCAGAGGAAAGTATCAGTCAGTACTGCCAAAAATAGCCATATAAGAATTCCGAATTGTGTAAAAAGCTCTCTGCATCGGTCTTGGTAGCATAGCCTGTACTACACACCTTAAAGCAATAAGAGCTAGAAACACTATTTTCAAAACGTGTGTTCCACACCTTCACTTCACTTTGGAGATCTTTTCACAGAAAAAAATCAATATATTTTAACAACAGTGACAGCTGAGAAAGAAAACTTTGGGCATCGAGTGCAGATTAAAAAGATGAAGTCTGGAATCACAGAATACAACTCAGCAGCTCTTTCTCCTGATGTTATCTGCATAACAATTGCTGGCAGTTCTGTTATTTAAATGCAACAGAACTGTGGTGTTAACAAGTTACGATTTAAAACAACTTTAAATCTCTAACTAATGTTTCGAATGTTTTGATATATTTAGCCCATGAATTTAAAGATTTTCTTCTGATCAGGCAAAGGGTTTTCAGCTAAAAATGCAAAATTTTAGATTCTGAAGCAAAGCATCAAAGTATCATGGCAACAGATTCATGCTAATTATCTTTGCAACTGTGTCAGCCACCTAAGCAAGACAAAGATCAAGTGCTTTTTATTCACTCAGGCCACAGTTAGATGGTCATTTCAATCCAGCTAATCTATCCAGCTGGTAAAACAAGAATACCCTCCCTCATATCCCAGCTTCTTTTTCCCCTCCCACATCTCTCATGCCATGAATAGCATTCATGTAACACTGAACTAGATTAGTTCCCCGGTTTGGCTCACCATGCTTCCATTCAAATACAAATGCCAAGAAAATCCAGGGGATAAGAACAAATTGCTGGCACCTACCGATAACAGTAAAGGCGTATTCAGATTGAATATACTCTGCAGCCACCAGGTCAGTTCACTGGCATGCAAGATTTATGAGATTATCATGAGGAAGAGGAGTTCCAGACCCGTTCCCCACCTGCAATCTCCTCCTGGCAACACTTCCTCCTGCCTTATGCTCTGCTGGACCTGATGTTCATAGCATCCATGTTAGCAAGGACCTTCACATGCTTAACAGCCAAAAATGAACCCAACAAAAGCAGCTGAATACTCTTCTGTTGTTTTAGCAAGTACAAGTGGCTTATGAAGTATCAGAAAGCTCTCAAGACGCTGAAAGACCAACAGTACAGCCAGGACAGGAAGAGAAAAAGAACTACAAGTTCCCCAATTTGATGGCAGCAAGCTTCCATGCTGTGGCACCACAGCCTTATTTTCCCAAATGAAAATCAGAAAAATCCTGAATATCTATCATTTCACACCGTCTTTAAGAAAACATTTGAAAATGTCACTAGTGAATGTGTTAAAGCACATCAGTTAACAACTCTCTTCAGCAAGTACAGAAATAAGAGCTGCAAAAGAGAAGTGCTGTAATTTGCAAGCTTGCTTGCAAATAGAAAGTTTTCCAGAGATTGTTGCCATAAACTTCTACAGAATCTAAGTCTTCATTTTCAAAAAAAAGGGAAAAAAAAAGTACTTCTGGCCTTTCAAGCCACAAAAAAGGCTCTTGAGGTAGAAATAAACACAGCTCACTTTCCTGAGTTTACAGAAGTATCAGTAATGCAGTGCACTGTTTGCTAAGAAACAGACGAATATTATTTTGTCACATTGTTACTAGGATCAGGAAGAGTGCAACCAATGAAAGTGGTCTCACTAGTAAAGGTCCTACTATATAGAGAAGGAAAAGCAAAATGTTGCTATCAGACTCTCATATGGTAATTACAAGTCTTATAAACAGTAAGGAGAAAAAGATGGTTTTCCTGACCAAAAAAAAAACCAAACCATCAGGAGTATTTGGTGTATTCATGTAAAACACCTTAATTTCTCACCTCATGGCCTTCTTAACTTGAAAATAAAATAAGAACTACAGAACACACATGAATGTAGTTTTCTTTCAGATCAGAAAGATATACTCACACAAATTCAAACAAAAGCCTTTGAACTTACGTTGTTAGCAAGAATGCCCCATCACTGCATCTTTCTAGAGCTTTCCGTGCTGGAGGTTTTGCTGCAAACTCTACGAAACCTTTTCCTGTAGCTCTGCCACGATCATCTACTACAACAACAGCTCTTTCCACTGGCCCAAATTGAGAGAATGCTTGTTCCAGCAGCTCATTAGAAACCACAGGTGAAAGATTCTTGACAGTTAGGGCAGCTCCATGTGTAGCAAATCGAATTCGAAGTGGTCTGCTCTTCAAAATAGTACCATCAAGTTCTGCCTTTGCTATTTCAGCCAGTGTCCTAGATTCCTTTTTCAAGATATAAAATATTTTAAGGATTTTATTTTCAAAGACAACAGATATTGCTTTTGTATCCCCCCCCGAAAAGTAGAAAAGTTTTTTTCCTTAACTTGAGCCCATTAGCATNAAAAAAAGAAACACAAAACAAAGTCCCTGGAACTTTATTATCGAAAAAAAGATGCATTTGTCATCCCCTGTGATTTATTCTAAAAAACAACATAGGTGCAAATTTTTGTTGCACATTAGAGGACTCCACAAATTCTCATTATAACGGATACATTTGTGCTGCTCTGTAAAGACTTTCAGTAGAGTTGAAAACTTGATGCTTTTTCAAATTTACCTACACAAATGTTTATATTCTGCATCCCTAGCTCCATATAGTAGGAAACAGTATTTTCAAAGATTACACTACAGGATCTAAAGTGTTTTGGGGTTTGGTTTGGATTTTTGTTTGTGATCAGTGAAAATATCACACTTGCTTATTAGCACTGTTGGATGAACTCTCAATGGATGGCCAATTCGAATTTCATCAAAAAATGATGAAATTACCTTCTTTGCTCATATATTCAGTCTTCTCACTTTTATGGGCTTTCTGCACCCACATCCATGAGACAGTCTGCATCAATAACTACCTTTTTTTCTCATTTCAGACATTTTCACAGTTTGATACCTGCAATCTCTTACAATTAAAGAAACTATTCTCATAGCCATTTTCTCCACAGTTCAACTGGCTCAGTAAATTGTTAAAAATAACATATTCCCTAAACATAATGGAAAAGGGAAGTTCAGATAAAAGCTATATCTAATCTATATTACATGCAAAACTAAGTAATGACATAGAAATATATCACACTTCCTCCAGAAAATTGCTATTTTAGGCTCGGGGACTCTCAGGGTAAAAGATGTATGGCAGAAAGCCACAAGCACTTATCTTTAAGATGACAACCAAAAAGAAAAAAATCCTAACCACTAAAACATATGGAAGAACCATAACTAGAGACACCCAAAGCACTGTAAAGCTATTCCCAGACTGATATAAATCAGTGCATTCTAGGCATGGCAGTCATGAAAACTAATTCTGCACATTAAATTAACATTTAAATACAGTATCATAAGCTTTTCAGATGATCCCTTTTTTGCATGCTCCACTTCAGCGTATTTGATCGAATACTGTATTACCTCTAAAAATCTAGTCTTATCCCCACACAAGTGATTGAAACAACCCACGGTCCCATTTCTTTGCTATTTTGAGATTACATGCTGTTTTCGCTATGTGCGAGCAGTGTCATTTCGAAACAATCCTGCCTAATCTTTAACTGCTTTTTCATAAACGAAACCTATACTCATAATGAACTGTACAGACAGAAACTTGCTTCTACACAGAGAACGTTTTTTTCTAGTCCTAAAGTACGATAAATTCTCCCAGTTAAATCAGGTAAGTCTTTATACAGGTATTACACGAACAAAGCAGATCGCACAACCACATCCTCCATTCTCTGAACAGGCTGCAGGAGTACCCGCGGCAGCGGCACGTAAAGGGTAACTGGTGGAAGGGCGCTGAAACCCACGGAGTACCGCCTAGTGAGGGGGGAACCTAAACGCGAAGGGCTGGGCAGGCTGCTCACAACGCAGGCCTCTGGCTTGGATGTACGGAGGCAAATAGGGGAGGGGGACGAAGAAAGAGGAAGCGGAGCGAAGAGCGCTAGCCGCAAGGAGAATGAGAGAGAACGAGGAGCAGCTGCTGTCTTTTCTTACACCCGCCCGACAAGGAAAGGCGGGTGGGGGGGGAGCAAGGGATAGAAGCCTCCCGCTCGCAAAGGCAGCCCCTGGGTTACAGGGCAGCCACAGAGGCTCGCGCGAATTCTCACCAGGCGAATGAAGCCAAAGCCGCGGTCCCGGTTGATGAAGACCTCACTAGGCTCCCCGTAGCGCTCGAAAAGGCGCTTGAAATCTTCCTCGGTGATATCAGTAGGCAGATTCCCCACGAACAGCCGGCAGCGTTGCGTGTAGCTCTTCTCGCCAGGTTTGAGAAAGCTTTTGATATCGATAGTGAACCCAACCTCCTGCTCTTCATCTCCACCTTCTTTGCTCGGCACTAGCGCCATGGCCGCCGCTGCCTCACTCTCCGTTTCTAGGCCCCGCAATCCCTTCAGGTTGCCGCCGGCGCCACCACCCCCCACCATGCCCAGCGGCGCCGCTGGGGAGCTATTCTCGATCCGCACTTGTTTCAAGTTCCTATTCGCTGCCATATTCAGAGCTCGCTCCTTTCTCGAGGGACGCGGAGCCCAGTTCAGCAACCACCGCCTCCAACCCTCCGCCAATTCAAAATGGCGCCGCCGCCAACCTCGACGAGTTGTAACGTCCCTGAGGGAAGCCCCGCCCACCCCCGCCCGCGCTGCCTTCCCCGCCACTGCGCCTGCGCGTTGCTGGGCGCGCGGATGGGTCCGCGCATGCGCCGTCGTCGGCGGGCGTGGGGTCCGCCGGTGGCGTCCTACCTCCCTCAGGCCCCGGCGTTCCTTTTCAGCTCCGGCACACGGGATAACCTGCCTCAAGCCGCGAGAGATTGGGGGTTTTGCGGTTGCAAAGGCAGATACGTACCAGCGGGCTGCTCTGCCTGAGAGAATAACCCGCCCAGAAGCTTCCCCGCTAGCTCGGCTCCCTTGGTGCGTGGCTCGCCTGCACGGAGAGCAGCCGCAAACGCGACCATGTTGAATTATAGTGGCGGTCTCAGGAGCGTTCAGGGCCTGCAGGCTCTGCGGCAGTCCGTCCCCCGGCAGAAGAGCCCCTTGTTGGGTGTCCCGTGTGGGAAAGGCAGGCAGGCAGCGGGGTGCCCTGGCGGGGTGTCTGGTCGCTGCGGGAGAGGGCGGCGGGCGTAAGGCGGGAGGTGCTGAGGCGGCGGCAGGGCGGCAGCCCCGGGGAGGGAGCGCCCGAGCGCTGGGGACCTGCAGGCAGCGCAGGAAAAGCGTTCACCGAGCGAGGTGTGGGGGACAAATCTGAGCGGAGAGAGGCCTTGTTAACGTCTGCTGCTCACAGAACAATTGCTTACAGGGCAACAGCTTTCATTTTAGAGGTGGTGACTTTCTTCTGGGAGGTGTGAAGTCAAACATTTCCTTCCTTGGGCACCCCTTCTTGTAGCTAGGACTGCCTGTGTCTCATCCGCAGTACAAGACTATGGTTTTGTCTCCTCCTCGCCTGCTGGATGCCCGGTTGCTTGGTTTGCTTTGTGTGCTTCTGAGTCAGGGGTATATGATAGAGATAACGACACATTCTGNTGTCTCCTCCTCGCCTGCTGGACGCCCGGTTGCTTGGTTTGCTTTGTGTGCTTCAACTAGTAATTCAACTGGCACATGGTGTCTCAGAGAAAAAGCTCATCCGTCTGCCTGAGGCCTCATAGAGAGCCTGATAATCAGCTGTGGGCTTGCATTGCCATAGTAGCCTGAGCACTTCAGGTGCCCATGTAGTTTTGCATCAGTCAGGGGAACCCCTTGACAACAGAGCAAGGCTTCAGAAGAAAATAACTATTGTTTGTTTTATTAATACAGCTATAGCACTGAAAAAGTCCAGACAATCTCATGTGCTTAATAGTTACTTCAGCTAGTGCATGGCAAGTACTGTTCTGAAAAAGCAACGTCAAGCATGATATTCAAAAAGTTAATTCTACAACAGGCATGAATCCATTGCTCAGGGATTTCCCTGTCCATTGGGGAACATTTTATGTTCCTTTTTCTTGTTTTTTCCATTTGAGGCACAAGAAAGATCTCAGTCCTTTTCCTCCTATCTTGAAGCTTGTACTAGGATCTGTAGAAAGCATGAGTTCCCAGACAGCATGTTTTACTCTATCAGCCCACCTGTTTCTGAAGCAGACCCATGGATGTAGGGCATTGAAGTGAGACCAGATTTAAACACCTGAAAACCAGAAAAGACAGATGGTAGGGGACGGGTATCTACTCACAGCAAAGGCGGGAAGTCGGGCACTGTAGGAACATGAGGGAGGTATTAGAGTAGCAGTATGGGATCCCTAAAGCTTAATCACCTTGACTGTCCAAAGAGCTATGGTTTGTTGTATATTTAGGATTCAATAACAAGTGTTAAGACAAAAAGGGAATGACTTATAGCAAGCCAGTAGCTTTTAAAAACTGGCAAGCATGTAAAGGGAGTAAAATATATGTTAGAAATGATGTGACTATACGTTGTAGAGAGCAAAAGCTCAGTAGGTAGGAAAAGGGAGATGCATAGTAGTCTGCTTGTTAAGTTATTGCCAATGCTGTGTAATAGAATTGCCATGGTTTTCAGACACAGCTTTCCAAATCAGGTTAGTAATAAAAGCTACAACCATTTAAGTATACAACCATGATTTCCTGTGTACTATAAAAAAGTAAATGGGAGGAGCAAGGAATGTTTAAAAATTCCATACTATTCTTACCTTATCTTAGCTGTAGCAATGTCTGAATAGTAAATGATGGTCCGGTAAAATAGATCAGAAACAAGAAAATGATGAATGTATTTACAAAAAAAAAAAAGAAATAAATATTTAATATGCTCATGCATCCATAGCTAACCTTCATTAGTCAGACTCACGGTATAATCGTAATGCATATACTTGCACTGTTTTTAAACTTGGTTGAGCAGGAGCTATTTGCACATGCCCTACAGTCAAGCATTTTAGGGTGATGTACAAAAAGAACCTGGTATCTGCTATGCTCAAATCACTTCCTCACCTTCATTTACAATATATCATTTCACATTTTTTTCATTCATCAGAACAATCACAGGCAGTTTGTCTCCTACCTGACTGCCCAGAGTCTCTGTGGCTCAATGGTTGCTACACCTTGCCACTGGCACAAGTTAATAAAAACGTTTTGAAAGGAGACAAAGTGGATCCCTTGAAGTTCTTGTTCCAATGCTTTCCTTCTGTTATAAACATCCACTTAAATTTCTGTGATTTACTAATTGCAACTCATATCACAGGAGGAGTTCTGCTAGACTGTTCCATCCATTCTCCATAAGTTTGGTATTTAATACTTTGAATGCAGCTGAACTACGTGAAAGTAATTTCAGAAAAGTGGGGGAATGATAGTTATGATCACATAGTAATTTGCTTTCACTCTGTAATTCTTGAGGGTCTTTTTTTGGAAGCCTGAATTTATTCAAATTAGCATTCAAAAGGCCACAACAGACAACCCTAATTTTGTACCAACAAAGTTTGTTTTGGCCTGGAATTTATTTTAAGACTTTAAAAAGGTCACAACTTCTTGTAGTAGTAATATACTGCCTTTCCATGTACTACCAGACTCCCTTTTCTGACTCATGTATAGCCTTGGATTATGATCTTGCAAATGGTTGTGTATTTAAATTTATTAGCATAAATATAATATTTGCATATGCACAACTGTCTGTAGTACAATCACTATTCCCATAGGGACAAGAACATTTTAGTGACACAAAACAGGAGCAGATTGTGAAAATCACCAGTATTTTTCATTTTGTCTGCTACAGAGAAAGGTTCTGTTTGATATAGGCTAAAGTGTTAATGCTACCAAGAGATTTGGGTGTATTTCTGAAGCATGCACCACCCAGCTGTGTGCCATATGAGACACAGTCAGAAGCAACTGTTCTAGCTTTTAATTTTCTGTATTGCAGCGTTGCTTCCTTACCAAATACCATGATCCCACTGCAAATCAGGGAGGCATCAGACCCCTAAAAGAAAGTCATGAGACTTTTTATGCTGCAGACTTGTAAATGCTGCACATCTTGATCTGCAAATAAAAATCCCAAACTATTTGTATTTACTTTTGAACAACTTCAAAGTGATTTCTTGGATAATAGCACTCCAGTGGTGACAGCTGTATTAGTGCTAAAGTCTCAACAGAGGCAATTGTGGCTAACAGCTCAACATGTCTGTGGACTCCCAGGTTTATTTCTTTTTACTTCCCAGCATCTGCAACGAGTCACAGTTAGGATCAGTACTTGTAGCTCAAGCTACAGTGGTAGATCATGACACAATATATCAGGGAGCAATAGAACCGAGAGGTACATTAGGGCATGGAGGGGGATGCTCCATTTGGGAGGAGGAAAGAAACAAGGGAAAGCATGAAATTCCACACTGATAAAGTAGGGAATGCAGTAGGCAGTGGTTGATGGTCTGAGGTTGGGATCCTATTCAGAAGTGCAGGGCCAGGGAACAGAGGCATACTTCTGTGCAGGACCTGACACAGGTGGGAGCTGCTGCTGCTCTTCATCTCTTGCTGTTAAAGACAGCATTTGCCTGCAGTATTACTCATGGCAGTATCTGGACAAATTAAGCTTAGGGTAGGTTTTGGTCTCCACTACTGAGATTTTCTTACAAAGTTTAATTGGCTAAAAATATTAAGAACACTAGCTCTCATAGCTGTGCCAGCAAGCCTGATGGCATAAACATAACGGTGTGGAGAAAGAAGTGCTTAATGCAATCTGAAGAAGTGATGCATACTTTGTAATTATCCGAGGATGACCTCATTATGCTCCTATTCGGGCGTTAAGAATGGTTACAAGATAATGTCATTGCAGTGCCATCTGGTGACAAATACTGGAATTATCCCTAGAACTGTAATAGAATAAATCAAGGGAAAATAAAGATGGAAAACCTACAATAAAATTATCTCTCTTGTCCCAGATGGACAGGATGACTTGGATTTTCTATTTTTAAACCTGGTGAGCAGGCTTCCTTTCTCTGTTCTCAGTATTACCATAATTCAACAAGATACATTCACTGTTTTTACGTGGAGAGAAATGCATATGAATCACATTTATAAAACAGTCTGTAAAACATAATCTAATATGGTTAGTAGTCACCTATATGCATGCCATATTAATAGATTTTTTTTTATCTGAATGAAAACCAGTATTTCAGAATTATCCAAGTATGAGAAGTCGGTATTCTTTAAAAAAACACTGGTCTCAAGGAAACAAGGACTGAAAATAATACGAAAATATATTTGTCTGTGAAAATGTACTTGTCAGGTGGACATTTAGGCTCAACAAAATTACCTAACTTTTTGAAAGCTACTTTCCCCACTAATATGGCCAACCCATACAATGCAGTTCATTTTGAATATTTTTCAGCATAGTGTCTTTGCCTGTTCTGTGGAAGAGTGACAGTTAACTACTAGGGCAAGTGGGAATTAGAGCCTTAAGAAAGCATTCCCCAAATATATTCAGCCCTTAATTTATCTCTATACAATCATTTGGTGTGGTGTCAGCACATCAGGCAGTAGAGCTCCCTGGACAGACTCTCCCTGGGATTAGGTTAGTAAGAAGCAGTTTTTGTAGAACAGTTGAATCACAGAATCACAGAATCTCCTAGATTGGAAAAGACCTGTAAGACCATCTAGTCCAATCGTTAACACTGACAAGCCCACCACTAAACCATGTCCCTGAGCACTATATCTACACGACCCTTAAATACCTCCAGGGATGAGGACTCCACCACTGTCCTGAGTAACGCATTCCAATGCCTGATGATCCTTTCAGTAAAGAAATTCTTCCTAATATCCAATCTAAACTTCCCTTGGTGCAACTTAAGCCATTTCCTCTTGTTCTATCACCTATTACTTGACAGAACAGGTTGACTCCCACCTCTCTGCAACCTCCTTTCAGATAGTTGTAGAGTGATAAGGTCTCCCCTGAACCTCCTTTTCTCCAGGCTAAACAACCCCAGTTCCCTCAGCAGACATGTGCTCCAGACCCCAAAGTGACAGGGAGGGACCCAGAAGGGGTGAGCTCCTAGCCCCGAAAGAAAGCAGTGCCACAAACATGTTTTATTCAGGCCATTTTCTTCCAAGCAGTGTAACACAAACTCAGGCAGTTGCAATTTGCCACCAAGCAGGGCAATTAGCCCAACCAAAACAGCCCACAGGCCCCAGAGGCCTTCCCCTTTGCACTTCCCACTGGGTGCATTTGTCTTTCTCTGGGCCCAGGAAGGCTCTCACTTCCTCTGAAGTCCTCCCGTGACACATGGCGTGCAGACAAACTTTAACCAGTTTCTGATGCTTTAACCCTGATACGAGCTGATGAAAACTGCACTATCAAACCACAGATCCGCCTGCTATTCTTCACCCCATACTTTGCACACCATGAAAAGGATCCACCAGCAGTCTATCTGTGGTTACGGCCTCTGCACAGCAGCTACCATCCAAATAACCACACACTAAAGTCATGGAAACAATCTTTGCAGTGCAATCACTCAAAATTGAGCCATGCCATTGATACAGTACTAGGTACTTAAAAATACTAAACCCCACACCCATCAGGTATTTTCTTCCGCAGTACCTGTGACACCATTTATGATGCAGGAAGAATTTGTTGTTGGGATGACATAAGTAAGAGAAGAGCACTGGGTTGAAGATGAGTAGGCTACCAACTGTTGAGGATGAACCCTGTTAAACAGCACAGATCTGGTGCAGAGCTAACACCTCTACTCCATTGTGAATTTATGTACAGGTAGTAGGGAAGTGTTGACCCGCAACATCTGGAGCATGGGTTCACAGAGTAGGAGAGGGCTGCGGCATCACACTGAGATGTGATAAACAGCCATTGGTCCAAAAGACAATTATGAGTATCACAGTAAATGTGTGAAACTTAGAACAGCTGGAAACATGGGACAGGCTGAAGATGCTCTTAGCATCTAATTCTCAAATGCTAGATAAGAAGGAGACTGGCAATTAGATCATTGATATGGCGTTAATGGGGTTCCAAGCACTGGCTATCTTAGTTTCTTTTTGTAGAGACTTTTTTGGGCATAGTGGGCAATTCTTCTGAGTGCTTCCCTATTGTCTAGTGATTTTGAGCAAGAGATTTCACTGCATTAGCAGGCAAGAAAGAAGCTGGAGTGTGAATGAGCTCCCTATGCACTGTTTCTCTTTAAAGTGATGGATTCATTGTCTGCATATAGAGTACACAAGCAACTGAGCTGATCTAGTAGTTCATTGTCACCAAAATGGGGGAGTAAACACTCCCTTCCTTCCTCTACCACTTCTCTCTTCCTTACTTTCCTCTCACCCTTGGCCATAGAGTGTCCACCTCCTTGTGCTGGCTTGCATGCTCAGCAGACTCTTCCATGATCCAGTTAGCTCACTAACCAACAGAAAACTTGACACTTTTCTACTGAATTGATTTTCTGCTGGGTTAGTGAATTGAATCAGCTCAAAGAGAGGTTGACAAGCACCTGACCCAACACAAAGGTGAGGAGCGTGTTAGTGGCCAACAGCATGGAGAAGGTGAAATGCCAAAAAAGTTGATGTATTTCAGTTTCAACCATTACAAGACTTTCCCTTTTGTCATTTTTGGTTTAGAATGAGCAGTGGAGGCTGAAGCCTGGATGGCTTGGGTACTGAGGAAGGACCGGATCCTGCCAGGGCAGGGGACAAGCATGCCTTGCTACCACCTTGAAAACAGGGCAGTGTTGTCAGGTGAAGAAACAACCCTGGAAAAGTTTTCTTTCAAGCGTAGCTAGGAGTTTCTTCATAGTGATGCTTTTTGAATTTGAGGATAATGAAGAAAATTAGGTTTTTTTCATGAAAATTATTTGGCAATAATACTGTATATTATAATCATTATGAATATTACCTAAAACAGTTACTGGGTTCCAAACCTGTGTAAAATGTAAAGAATCCTAGTTCAGATGTAACCCCAGACTAAACTTCTTCACTTTACCTCTTCCTGATAGAGCCTTGACCCCTGAAAGTCCGTTGATAGGAAACACCGTTCACACAATCTCCCAAAAGCTCTAATATCTAGAATGTTCTAGACTATGATACTGACATCTTGATTATTTTAACAGAATCTAGACGGAGAATCCTTGAAAAATAGTTCTGTATAAGTAATTGTATATGACTTTGAATATTTATTACATATATTATTATCTCGTACAGGGTTGCGTAACTAAGCACATGTTAAGAGTTTGGTTGCCTAAACATGTACCCATTAGAAGTAAAGTGACCTGTAAAGTTTTGCTAGCTATATGTTTTTCATGCAAACCTATTACTATGACAAAGTTCAGAAAAGCACATATTTAACTGTGTCTCTAAAGCAGGTATTTTCACTGTGAAATACGTAAGTGGAAGAGTTAGTGTTATACAAATCAGATATTCTCTGCTAAGCATCTTACTAAAATAAGTGTGGTGAAATACAGTTTTTAGCTCATAAAACCAGTAGTGAAATGTACAGATACTTATAAAATAACTTCTCAGTATTCAGCCATTGTGGAAGAGATGGAAGAATTTATCTATTCCATGAAAGGCTTTTAACAGGATAATTTAAAAGTCTTGAGAGCCAATAACACTACAGAGAGAACTATCTGGCTTTTAAAGGCTTTGAGGGACAATTCACTTGATGTCCAGTAGGATGTAGTAGATGGCCAATGGTTGTTTGTCTTTTACTCCAAATCATCTCTCTTAAGATCTGCAGGAAAATGTATTTCT
Organism: Anarhynchus alexandrinus; assembly: GCA_008711295.1. Lineage (NCBI taxonomy): Eukaryota > Metazoa > Chordata > Aves > Charadriiformes > Charadriidae > Anarhynchus > Anarhynchus alexandrinus. The sequence goes on along the minus strand of VUYV01000034.1, from coordinate 5,561,557 downwards.
TGCATTTGATTATTTCTATCTTCTTTTATTAAGCTAATGTCTTCTGTAAATTTTCATACAAGATCATCTTTGTATAGTAATTTCTTCTTTTGATTTTCCTTTCAAGTTGGGGCATAAGAATATTTCTCTGTGAATTGACTTACTCTTCTACAATGCCACTGGGGCTGAAAATGTTCTGTAATCCAAACAATTTAAGAACTCTTGCAATAGGTAGTGACTATGATCTGGAAAAATGAGACATTTCTCTGTGCTCTTTATTTTTGCTTTCTAGGTCTAGGATTGGGTTTTGTGTTTGGCAGGGGAAGGAGTTTAAACTGCATTAGGAATGTGTGAACTCAATTTTCAGTAGTTTATCTAATTCTTTTACCTAAACCTCTTTACTTTCACTCATATCTGTCAATCACTCTTACAGCTAGACAAGAAATAGTATTTATAATCTTTGAGCATTTTCTACAGGTCAAAATATTTTACTAGCCTGAAAATTCAATAACTTAAACATTTTACCTAATCAAAATTATGAAATAATAAACAAATTAGAAGAACTGAAACATTGTTTTGACACATTTTTAATATTTAATTTTTATTTTATTTTATTATTTTGAAGGTAGGATGTGGTTTGTCTGTACTGTAGCACACAGGAATTCAGGAACTGTCATAATAGAGAAACCTCAAAGCCCATCTAGTTCACCGCACTATCTTTGACAGGCAGCTGATGCCAAGTGTTTAAAAGAAAAGTGCTGACCTGTCTAGGAAGTAGATGTAGGTAGCAGATGTATAGTTTTACTGTAAAAAAAAAAAAAAAAGGCAGAAAAAATAATGCAAGATGTATAATCTCGAAGTTGCCTAATTAAAAATGATGTCAAAAAATTAACTTTCATTTCATGTTGTGTAATGTGGTATTAAGCTGTTTTCAACTTGCTATAGTTGCTATTCAATATTTGTTAATTCAAGTGTATGTGTAAGATTATACCACACATAGATGAGATTTAAATATTTTATATGTTTTTATTATTTTTGCAAAACTGTGAGAATCTAAGTCTTGTGAGGGTGGCTATGCCCAGCAGCACCACTTAGACTGGTCTGCAGAGCCTCTGCTCCATTCTTTCTCCTGACGTTTCTTACTGTCCCTGTCTTATTTCTTACTGCAGATTTTTTTTGACACCTTACTCAGCTGCTTATACAGCCACATGTGACCAGGATCGGGGAATTAATCCAGCTAAAAGAATAAAGGGAGAGGGAGAAGAGGAGCAAGTGAAGGGTTGTTTAAGGCAGTGTTGATAGAAAATAAATGTAGAATCACATTTCATCCTAGTCTTAAACAGCATGTCTTAGAGGTTTCATCTTCCCTGGGGGGAGGGAAGAGACACTCCCTAAAGTACTATCTCTTTAGATAGCTGGAGTTTGGAGGTATCCATCTGTGTGAGCATGACAAAGAATCTGTCCGTGAAACAACCACATTTCAGGAATTTGAGGAGGAAGCCCAGCAGATCCTACTGCAGTTTAAAACCTTTCTATCCCTGTGTCAGCCACCTCTCTTCCAAATCTTGCCAGCTTTCCGGTACACTGCTCATCAAAGTGTACTTGAGCTAAAATAGTAGGCTGAACTGGAGCAAATGAGACATGAGCGCATATTTCTTGCTCCCAGCTCTTCTTGGGATTAATGCAAAGTTATCCTGGCAAGGAGGTAGCTCAGCAGGCAGCTGAGAAATGTAACACACTGACTCGTGATAATGAAATTAACCATAAATGTTTAGCCTAGTGAAAACATTAAATGTAGATCCACTTTTTTCCTCTAAAGTTATAGTCCATGTAATAATCCAGTATAGTCCATTTTCTCTTTTTCCAGACCAGAATAAAGAAGGCCACAGGCTCCCCAGTTAATCTCTCAAGCAAGTTTTAATCCCAAAATAAATGAAAGGGCAGTTTAGTTCATTCAGCATACAAATACAATAAACCACTGTACGTGCCTGCAGGCCAGGCAGCCTTGCAGCGATAGCCTGGTCTCAAAGAAAACCTCTCACACTTAAAGACAACCTTCCTGTAGCCAGCCAGCTCTTACTTCTCTTGGGATCCCATTTAAGCCTACTAGCAGAGAACTGTTGCCCTGAGCACTTCCCGCACCAGTGGACTGACTGGTTACAGGGCAGGATAAACTGCTCCCACAGGTCCTCATGGTGCTACTTCACTGTATGACAGTTACTGCGAATCACTGGTTAAATCTGTAGCATAGCAAGATTGCTTCATTGCCCAGCAATGAAGAAATCTGTTAGGAATTGTACTGTCTCATATAGAAATATAAGACATAAATCGCATTTTGCCAGCTTCTAGATAAGGCTACGTATATGAGCTCCTTTTTGTGGTGGTTTTTTTTTTCCTGTTATGTTTTTTCCTAGTATTAAAGACTGTAAGGAGAGCTAAAGTAGGGTTTCTGTTTGGATGTCAGACAAGCAAAGCAGATACTTCCTGTGAACACATTTAACACATTACCCTGTGACCCCGGGGCAATTTATTTAAGTCAGTATCTTCAAAAGCAGGTGACAAAAGCTAGAGGCTAAAATCAGTGGAAGCCATAAGTACTTACTACCTTCAAAAATAAGGCCATTTTTATATAGGCGTCTATGGGATGTATAGTCTACAAAGTCTTGATCTTCTTAATATCTCAGTTTCTGCACTGGGGGAAATGTTTACTTGCTTCACAAGGGTAATGTATTGTAATATGAATTAACTTTTAAGCACTCTGAATCCTCAAATGAAAGAAACTCTTCAAGTACAAATTCCCAAGATTAATAGTGTATTATCACGCGCAGAATCCCAGTTATCCTATGGCAGAAATGTGAGCAGGACAAATCCCCAAAGCAAGTGATTTTCATTAGGTGTTCCAATTCTGAGAAAAATTGGGACACAGTGGTCATTTTTTTTAATCCAACAAAGGACTGAATGTGCTTCTTGTAGGAACAGGACTGGAAAGAATAAAAAAAAAAATCAAAGCAGATACCCCTACTACAACTCTGCAAATCAGCTCATGTGATCACCTGATGCCTCATGAAGAGGAGTCCTTGATGCAACCTACATTGCCATGTAAAATGTACAAAGCAGCTGTTACGGATTGAGAAACCCATAACAATTTATTGTCATTTAGACAACAATTCTATCACCCAATGACCCCTCCCCACCTGAGAAGGGGAATCAGGAAAAAACAAGGAAAACCAGGAGCTGAAATATAAACAGATTTAATAGAATAAGATTAGATAATTTACATTAATAGCACTAAAGAACCAATATTGATCCCGATACCAATACAGAATATGCAAAGATTATACTCGTCCAATTCTATCATAGGAAGCTGTGCACTCCCAGCAGTGGACAGTAAATATCAGACACTGTGAGCACTACAGCTTCAGGAGGAAGGGAAGGCGTCAGGGGTCCAGCACCGGGGCAAGAAGTTCTCAGGATGGCAGCCGTCAAGGGAGAGAGAGAACTTGACAGCAAGCTTTCTAATTTATAGTGAATGTGATGTTCCTGGTATGAAATAATCCTGTCCCCAGCTTGGGTCAAGTTCCCGGATCTCACTCCTCATCCCTGCACCTGGCAAGCTCAAAAACACTGAGACCTTGAAACCCACACACCATAGCTGACTACAAATAAATATTTTCACAAATTCCAACATTAGAGTCTTCTAAAAGTGCAGTCTTCCCTAGTATTAGAAGAGAAATTAGTCCTGTGTCGCTCAAACCAGGACATTTCACTCCTTATTTCATACCATATATATGTCACACTCAAGTTACCATTATATTTGTCCTCTAATATATATATACACACACAAATATAATTCTCTAAAGCTACGAACTATTCCTTTAAGAGGTCCATTGAATTTCTCTTGTTCAAAACTAGGAGTCCCATCTATAATAGTCTTTTAGGGTAGGAACAAGTGATGTGGCATTCACTCAGTTGTTGGATCAGGACCAGGCCTCAATACAGGATAACAGAACACATTTTAAAACTAAGGATTCTCACCCAAAATCAGATCTCCTAAATGTATACATCAAAATTCTCCATTCTCCTGCATCACCCACCAGGTATGCCCCAGTCTTTCAGCAAAAGCAACCCCACAAGTGGGTCTGCCTTTACCTGAGGCTGTGGTAACCCAGACTGTTTTCCCCAACATATTTTTTATGTGCACCACAGGGACCTTATCCCCTTCTGCAGCAGGTATAAGCTCTGACTGAGCAGGACCAGCTTGGCTGACAGTTCTCCTGGTGTTGACTAACCAGGTGGCTTTCACTAAATGCTTATCCCACTTTTTAAATGTTCCAGCACTCATTGCTTTCAAGATAGTCTTCAGTAGTCCATTGCATCGTTCAACCTTCCCGGCAGCTGATGCGTGATAGGGGATGTGATATATCCACTCGATACCATGTTCTTTAGCCCAGGCGTGTATAAGATTATTTTGGAAATGAGTCCCATTGTCTGACTCAATTCTCTCCAGAGTACCACGTCACCACAACACTTGTCTTTCAAGGTCTAAAATAGCGTTATGGGCAGTGGCATGAGACACAGCATATGTTTCCAGCCATCCAGTCATTGCTTCCACCATTGTAAGCACATAGCATTTGCCCTGGCGGGTTCGTGGAAGGGAGATATAATGGAGATATGAAATCTCCATACTTATATTTCAGCCACCATTCTCCGTACCATAAAGGTTTTGACCATTTAGCTAGCTTAATTTCAGCACATTTCACATTTATGGATAACCTGTGAAATAGTGTCCATAGTCAAATCTACCCCTTGGTCACAAGTCCATCTATATATTGCATCTCTTCCTTGATGACCTGAAGTCTCATGGGCCCACCAAGCTAAAAACAATTCACCCTTATGTTGCCAGTCCAAGTCTACTTGGGACACTTTAATCTTATCAGCCCGATCCACCTGCTGGTTGTTTTGTTGTTCCTCAGTGGCCCAACTCTTGGGTATATGGGCATCTATGTGACGTACCTTCACAGACAGCTTTTCTAAGTCAGCAGCCCAGATGGGTTTACCTCTGTGCTGCCAGTTGCTCTTCTTCCACTGCTTTAACCACCCCCACAAAGCATGTGCTGCCATCCATGAGTCAGTATAAAGATAAAGCACAGGCCAGTTTTCTTGCTCAGCAATATCTAAAGCCAACCGGATGGCTTTCACTTCTGCAAACTGACTCGACTCACCCACTCCCTCAGCCGCTTCCGCGACTCGTCGAGTAGGACTCCACACAGCAGCTTTCCACCTTCGCTGGTTTCCTACAATACAACAAGATCCATCAGTGAACAGCACATACTGCCTCTCATTTGCTGACGATTATATGGTGGGGCCTCCTCAGCACGCACCACCCTCTCCTCTGGGGACCCTCCAAAATCTGTTCCTTGCAGCCAATCCATGATCACCTCCAAAATTCCTGGACAATTAGGGTTCCCTGTTCAAGCTCACTGAGTAATTAGTGCTACCCATTTACTCCACGTCGCATCAGTGGCGTGATGTGCCCTTTAAACATTCAGTTCAACGCTGGCAACCAGGGTGCCAGGAGGAGCTGTGCTTCAGTACCAATTATCTCTGAAGCAGCTTGAACTCCTTCATATGCTGCCAATATCTCTTTCTCAGTAGCAGTATAGCGAGCCTCTGATCCTCTATATGCCCAACTCCAAAACCCCAGGGGTCGGCCTCAAGTCTCTCCAGGTGCCCTTTGCCAGAGACTCCAGGTAGGGCCGTTCTCCCTGGCTGTGGTGTAGAGCACATTTTTTACATCTGGTCCTGTCTGAACTGGCCTAAGGGCTACTGCATGAGCAATCTCCCATTTAATTTGTTCAAAGGCTGATTGCTGCTCAAGGCCCCATTTAAAATCATTCTTCTTTCTAGTCACTTCATAGAGAGGGCTCACAATCTGACTGTAACCAGGAATATGCATTCTCCAGAAACCCACAACACCTAAGAAGGCTTGTATTTCCTTTTTGTTAGTAGGTGGTGACATAGCTGTTATCTTATGTATCACATCCATTGGGATCTGGTGATGCCTGTCTTGCCACTTAATTCCTAAAAACTGGATCTCTCGTGCAGGTCCCTTGACCTTACCTCATTTTATGGCAAAACCGGCTTCCAGAAGGATTTGAATTACCTTCTCCCCTTTCTCGAAGACTTCTGCTGTATTACCCCATATGATGATGTCGTCAATGTATTGCAGGTGTTCTGGAGCTCCACCATTCTCCAGTGCCATCTGGATTGGTCCATGGCAAATAGTAGGGCTGTGTTTCCACCCCTGGGGCAGTTGATACCAGGTGTACTGGACACCCCTCCCAGTGAAAGCAAACTGTGGCCTACACTCTGCTGCCAAAGGAACAGAGAAAAAGGCATTAGCAATATCAATTGTAGCATACTGCTTAGCTTCCTTTGACTCCAGTCCATAGTGAAGTTCTAACATATCTGGGACGGCAGCACTCAATGGTGGTGTGACTTCATTCAAGCCACAATAGTCTACTGTCAGTCTCCGTTCCTCATTAGGCAGTCACACTGGCCACATGGGACTGTTAAAGAGTGAACAAGTCTTACTGATCACCCCTTGGCTTTACAGCTGACAGACCGAATTCTGAATAAGGAGCAAGGAATCTTGATTACTGCGATATTGTCGCCTGTGCACTGTTGTAGTAGCAATGGGTACCTGTTGTTCCTCAACCCTCAAGAACCCCACAATATAAGGGTCTTCTGACAGCCCAGGCAAAACAGACAGTTGCATAACTTCCTCCGTCTCCACCGCTGCTACACCAATCACCCAGCAATACCCCTTCAGGTCCTTAAAATACCCTCTCCTGAGGTAATCTGTGCCAAGAATGCACGGAGCATCCAGGCTAGTCACAATGGGAAACTTTTCCCATTTATTCCCAGTTAGGCTCACTTTGGCCTCCAATACAGCCAGTTTTTGAGATCTCCCCGTCACTCCAGCAACAGTGATGGGTTCTGCCCCTCTATGATTTGACAGCATTATGGTGCACTGTGCACCAGTGTCCACTCAGGCCCTATACTTATGTGGTTCTGATGTGCCAGACCACCGAATCCATGCAGTCCAATAAACTCGATTATCCCTCTCCTCCATCTGGCTGGAGGCAGGGCACCTCTACTTTCAACTAGAGGGCCCCTCACTTCCATCCCTGACAGTCACATGTCATAAATCAGGCTCCAAAGCCCATCTGTGCCTTCTGGGGGACTGTCCACTGGAAACTGGAGCAGCACTTCTTCTGAAAGAACCCCACCTTGGGGGTGTTTTACTCTGCAAATCACGTACGTGCATCCTTAACGCTGAAGTAGGTTTTCCATCCCAGTTCCTCATGTTTTCCCCCCAGTCATGCAGGGTAGCCCACAGAATGTGTCACGGTGTATATTGTTTCCCTCAAACAGCTTTTTTAGGAAAGCGTTTTTCCTTAACTGAGACACTGGCCTTGTCACATGATTTGTCCAATGCTGAGACACCGGCCTGGGGGGCAGGAAGAAGATTATGTGCATAATGCTGTATTTGAGCATCCATATCACCCACCGTCAGTGCCTCATCCTCTTTGCAGGAAAATAATGCCAATACATTAGCATACGCCGTTGGTGTGCTCAGTACCCACTTGTGCCGAATGGGTCCGGTAATTTTGAGTGCATCTGGATCTAATGGTGTCTGCAGGTTGTCCCAATCAGTAAAAATCATCTCCCGCACAGCTATTTCCCTCAGATTCTTAACAACTCTCTCAGTAGTTATCCACTTGGATGGGCAGTGTGGAATATTGTCCCTATAGGGATATCTGCTCCTCACGCTTAACAGGAGTCGCCTCCAGAGGGTGAGGGATTGTGGTGGTCTTCCAAGACCTCTGCCAATACCCAATTCTCTAGCCAATGGTCCCAACCACTTGGCTTCTCTACCGTCTGAGTCCAAACTATCGGCTCCAGTATCCCAGCATTGGAGTAGCCAAGTAATCACTTGCTCACCTTCCTGATGGCTGTAATCCTTACATATGTCTTGCAGTTCACTTAGGGATAATGATTGAGTAGTTTCCTCTGTTACTGCATTGCGTGATGTCCCTGGTTGACCATTGCTATCTAGTCCTATCGCACATTTCCTCTTTTGTACAGGGTTGACTGATACTGGCACTGATTTGGTCTGTAGGTCAGCTGCATCATCCATCACCAAGGTCAGAGTAGGTCTAGTACTCGTTGCAGCTGCGGGTCCTGTTGTGGGAGGCAGTGGGGTCTGGATAGGATCAATGTCTTTCATGGGGGCCAACGGGGTCTGCACAGGTATAATATATGTCACAGGGGCCAACGGTGTCTGGGCATGTATGATGCATGTCATGGGGGCCGGTGTGGTCTGTGCAGGCACAATGTATGCTGCGGGGGCCATGGGGGGCTGTACAGACACAATGCCGTGTGGTGCCTGTCATAGGAGCTGGCGAGATCTAAGCTGGTGGAGTCTGGATCAGACCAATGCCTGCCACAGGGGCCGGCGGCATCTGAGTGTTGTAGAAGCCAGCAGGGTCTGTAGAGGCACGATGTCTGTCGCAAGGGCTGGTGGGGGTTGTGGAGGTATAATGCCTACTGCGGGGGCTGGCGGGGTTGCTGCCAGATGTTTCCCTCTACCACAGATACAGCCAATGAAGAAGATCAAGCCTGCAAAACTTGACAACCCACACACGATAATCAAAACGTTCCAAGGGTATTTCAAATTCTCAAAAACCGTTACTATTGATGCCACCAGAACATACAAATCCTCAGGAGACATCCCCTTCCCTTTCTAAATGGCATGTAATATGACCCAAGGTATAATTACGCACAATTTCTAGCAGAAGCCCCCCGCCGTCCCAAGGTGAGTCTGACTGCTGTGATTCTCGAAATGCCATTACGTAAGTGACAAAAAACGGAAAGATTACAAAAGACCTGATAACACAGCAAAATACCGCCACACAAAATAACAAGGCAATGTTTTTAAGTCCACATTTAGAAACTATAAGCTGCCCTAAACTAGTGACAAACAGCAATTAACTCCCCCACAGCTCCCATAGCTCCCGACCTAAGTTTATACAAAGATAGCAGAGGACTCTGACTATATTTCTTTGAAACCATTCCAACAGAGTCATAATGACTGTTCGATGAATCCAATCAAATCTGTTCAAAACTTCAGCCCTTCAAAACTCTCAAATTGAAACCTACAGTTCTCTCAGCACTATTTAAATTAAGTGCAAAATATCACATTGAGTGCCAAATTTGTTCAAGCCCCACATTGGGTGCCAAATTTGTTATGGTTTGAGAAACCCATAACAATTTATTGTTGTTTAGACAACCATTCTATCACCCAATGACCCCTCCCCACCCGGGAAGGGGAATCAGGAAAAAACAAGGAAACCCAAGAGTTGAAATATAAACAGATTTAATAGAATAAGATTAGATAATTTACATTAATAGCACTAAAGAACCAATATTGATCCTGATACCAATACAGAATATGCAAAGATTATACTCAAAACCAATTCTATCAGTGGGAAACTGTACACTCCCAGCAGTGGACAGTAAATGTCAGACATTGCAAGTGCTACAGCTTCATGAGGAAGGGAAGGCCTCAGGGGTCATTGGATGGTAGAATCATTGTCCAAATGACAATAAATTTTTATGGGTTTCTCAAACCATAACAGCAGCCCACATGCAAAACCATCAGCCCCGCAGCTTTTACACAGTGGGATGTACACGTGCCTGAGCCTAGCTAGGGATGAATGCCTCGTTTGGTGTGTATGGGAAACACTGTGAAGTTTGAAAAAAATGTCATGATCCAGAAGAATAAATGGAGCCCAGTGACATGCCAGCATCCTGCAGTGTCTCTACTATAATCAGAGACAAAGACCTGATGTTATTACACATAGATAAGCATTTGGTGAGTTCAACCGTCACTTTGTTACATTGAAGAGTGGCAAAAGGCATCTCTCCGAACTGCATTGCCGTATGAATCATAGGAGGAAGCTATAGATACAGGTCAATAATAGGGTCAAAATGGAAAATAACTGGAGAATGGTGGCATCCAGCCCACCTATCAAGACAGATAAGGCCAAGTCTAGAACATGCAACATACTCTGCCCTGACGTGGAAGGAAAGAAGAATATTCGTGACCAATGCAGGGAACCAGCATGTGCCAGCCTGCAGAGCAAGTGCACTGAAAGCATGAAAGCCTTCCTCTAATAGCATGGCAACATCACCCTTGCTTCTTTGTGTTTCTGCTGTTAGTGGGAGATGCCCAAGACAGAGCGCTCGGAGGATGAGGAGACAGTTGGTCAAAATACCAAAAAGCATTGAGGGATGAAGCTATTATCACTGGTATGGGCTGTGCGCTAATACCCTCCACCGCAGAAAGCAGTGAATGTTCCCATAAAAGACAGAAGGATTAACAGTGTTAAAAGGAAAATATGCTGCAATCAGCACAAAAAGTGGAGGTATTAGAGTGGGCAGCAGAAAGACCTTGGAGAAAGAGCTGGGCTACGCAAACTGCAGTAGACCTAGCTGCACTTGCATTAAGTACCCAGTTTGGTTTTTGAAGTGTGAATTACTTTCATACGGTTACTCTGTATATGCTACAAAACACACACATATTTGTTATGTTTATGGTAATTCTCTCATTTATTCTACATCCATATAGACTTGCATAGCATCGCACATTTCATATTCTAATTTCTTACCATCTTTCTAGTAAATGTGCTACCACAGGTTGTCTTTTAAAATACTTATTTAGCACCAATGGTCTAATTCCTTTTTTAATTACTACTTTTTTCCCCTATAACCGGAGGCTTATCTGTCAGCAGAGACTGGTGCGTAAAGTCGCCTGTGAGGAGCCTCATGAATAATTGATCCCTTCCACAATGCCAGCACCTCCCATTCCTCCCAACGGGGACGAGATCACAGGCAGATGTGCTTTTTTTCTGCCATTTTTCAGCCCTGCGCCATTGTTGCCGAAGGGCTGAGCTCGCCGCCCCGGGTGGCCCAGCCCACCTGCCGGCCACAAAGCCGCCGCCGCTCTCAAAATGGAGGCCTGAGGGAGATGGCGGCTTCACTCCCATTGAGAACTATGTGACTTGGCCGCCATTTTTAAAGAGGGCGCTGGTTATGGTGTGCTCAGCAGCTTCAGCCTCTGCGGAGGGTGAACCTTCGCATTTGGGAACGTGGGGAAATGGTCATCAACCAAGAACAGCCCCGAACGTAATATTGAAAGGATGTGGTGCTTGAGGTCCTGGTGGTTTTCAACAGTGTAGGAATCTGAAAGATCCACCTTGTTTCCATATCAGGACAAAAATTAGGAGAAATACAGTACAGAAAACTTTAGATACAATCAATTTTACCTTCTAGGCTAAGTAATTGATTTACACAATCCTATCGCTGACTTTGTACTCAAAAAAGAGCACTAAAATCTTCAGAAGTATATTCTCTATTTTTTATGTACAGTAAAGAAGTTGACTCTACACTGATACGTCTGTTCACACCTGGAAATGCCAGGGCCGAGTGCTGTCTCACAAGAGGGGATCCCCTCTGCCCACAGGACTGAGCATCACTAACCTTGATGATGGTGGCATGGCCAGGATTCCCAATCTGTAATTACTCTTACAAGATACTTCTCCAATGGGCAATACATTTGAAAGATAGATAGTAATGCCATTTTACAGGGTTTTTTTTCATTTAACCTTTCTTACGAGGAATGTTCACCATATCCTTAACAGAGGTGTTGCAGTCATCCTTGACCATCCATCGTTGCCTTGTCCTAACTGCTATCTCAGTGGCTGTGGGTACGTTGCTCTAAAAAAGAGGTGGTGGACGTGGGTGTAAGCCAGGTGCTGGGTGAGCTGGTGTCAGGGCAGCCAGCTCGGGTACACCAGGTGGGTCTGGGGCGGGTGGCAAAAATGCTTCAGGCACAGCTTCAAACATGGCATCATCCCCACAAGGGAATGGGATTTTGCGGGCAGTTTTGGACTAGCTTTCACGATGCAGTTGTACTTGCAAGTCAGATCTTGAAGGGTGAAACAAGTAGAATCATAGAATGGTAAAAAATCACATAGTAATGTGATTTTATTCATTTAATATCTCTTGGAAGTACACTGCTTTTTTAAAGTGCGACTCATCAGAACAACTTTTAAAGGAAAACATATTATCAAGCTTTAATAAATAAAAGCACTTGCGATCTGGACTTTCAACTGCTCCAGTTTTTAGGTTCCACTGACTGATCTGACCCAACAGAAGGGCTTGCATTCGTAGTCTTACTTCTCAAAATACTTGCATAAATTGTACAGTGATTTAATTTAAAAGTAGAAGATAATATAAGCTGTTCAAATTTCAAAAGTTTCAAAGACAATATAAATTCTAATGTGCTAGATGTTTACTACTTAATTAGTTTTTAGCTAATGAGACTATTTGGGGTGATGTTTTGAAGTAAGGGATAGATAATAAAATATTAGCTATCTTCAAAAAATTATTATAGCACAAACTGATTTTTAAAAAGTCTGAAAAAGAAATATATTAGTTTTTCCTTAGAAATATTTATCCAAATAGCTAATGGGAACTTTTTGCTTTTCTTTTTTTTAAGATTGCCTCAAGCTAATTCTGAGAGTGGAGGAGAAAAGCAATGTTTATGTTGGGGAAGCTAAATTGAATGTTTTGGGTAGATTTATATATCCTCAACTAATTGCTTCTTTCTGAAGTCTGAGTCAGATATTATGTGACTATACACACTTTCTTTTATACAATTTCTATAATTTTATTTAATTTAAAACTATAATTGCAATATATTTTACAGCAGATAGTGATTTATCTCATGGAACTCATTTTAAGCCCAATATTAATTAGTACATTAAGACTGTATAAAGTTAAACTGAACACACTTGAAATGTAAATACTTTGGAACAGGTATTAAGATGTGTCCTGGTTTGAGGTAAAACAGAACCAATTTTGTTCAGTAACTTCGCTCCTTAGCTGGGCCTCTTCTAACTACTGAAATTAACAGCGTATTGTGCAAACAATGTTCACTTTCTCAGAGTGATAAGACCAATGTTTATAGCTGCTGCCCAGGCATGGTATGCAGAGAGGCTCTTGCTTATACTTATTGCCATAACACCCAAGGCCAACCAACTTTGTTGTTTGCCCCGTTGGAAGGGCGGAAGCGAAAAAACATAGTGGGGTCCCACCTGCAGGGAGGAGCGGACAGGACAGGTGACCCAAAACTGACCAACAGGGTATTCCATCCCATCTGCATCATGCTCAGTATAAAAGCTGATGGATCAAAGGGTCAGCCCTCTTGGCTCTTCCTACAATGGCTGATGTCTGAGGAGGACTCTGTTCGTCTGCCTGTGATCCCGATCCTGAATCCAGATCCGGAATCCGGTTCCCCTCCGTCACCGAGTCCAGCCTGGGACTGGCCCAGTGCCAGCCGGTGTCGTGATTGTCATCTCGGGAGCTTGATACGGTTTTGTATATATTTTTCATTATTTCTTTTTATTTTATTATTAATATTTCATTAAAGTAGTTTAGTTCTTTCTAAACTCATAAGTCTCTTTTTTCCTCCTCTACCTCTCTCTCTGAAGAGGGGTAGAGGGGAGCATCTGTCGGTCCTATCTGGGGTCCCCTAGGTCCCCAGTAGCCAATTTGGCCTAAACCACGACAGATGTTTATAAAGTATTAACACAGTGGGACTAAGTGATACTCTTAAGCAATATTGCAACAAAAAACATTACATTAAGTAAATCATAATACCATTTGGATTATCTGTTACAAATACAAGTACTGAAGATTGAATTATAAGATATTTTAACTTAATAAACAAAATTTTATATTAATAAATGAAGAAGGATGAGCATTCAGTTACACCCTCTTACACTGCTACACATAATCCTTGCTAAAAATTGCTACTTTTTAGTAAGACAGCAGTTGCCAGGATGTAGGCTGAAAAATGCTAGGTTTAATTTAAAATTTTATTGCCAGATTTCACACTTTATACTTAGCAAGAACAGTTTCTTGCCAAGTGAACTTTCAGAAGACCATACTGTGCAAAATGGGTGATACTGTATTTGAAAAATACACATAAATCTGTGAACACAGACTGCAGTCCATCCAGACAGTGTGAATGTTTAACCTAGAGAAGAGCTGCCTGTGAAAAGCACTGTATTTACTGTTATAAAACATTCTTTGTGTATTTCAAAATCAATTCAGGGAAGCCTATCCCAGCATCCTCAGATGCAAATCGTTTTGAGATAAAAGTTTTGGTTAATCAAGAATTAAAAATATAAATTCCATATTCTGGTATGAAACTCTTACTTCTCCCAACAGAAATGTTTGAGGATCACAGGAGCAAACAGCGCAAAAAGGAAAACCAAGCACATTGTAGAAGTGTGGAAAAGGCTTACATCACACAGAGGAGTGCAGTAAGGCCATCAAAGGCAACTAATACTCTTTTTCTAAACTTGTGGAAAGAGACAGAACTGCAAAACTTTCTCTCCAGGTAGCTTAAATGAATGGATGAATGGCACAGAGAGATCAAGCTTGAATGAAGTCTCAGTGAAGAAATACCTCCGCAGATTAGATAGGTCTTCTTGATATGCAAAGTTATTTGATGTAGAATGACAGGAATTACAGAGAAAAGTGTTCAGAGATTATCACTACACAGTCAGCTAGTTGTGCTACACAGTGAAATAATGATGGAGGAAGAATACCCATCAGCCTGCTTAGTTGCTGCTCTTGGAGACTAGAGCTGCTGCCAGTCAACGTTTTTATAGGAGTATGAGCTCTGCCTTTGCACTTGTCTGCATTCAGCAGATTTAAAGATCTGTGTGGATCTGTTTGGGAACTGGTCACAAAACTATCATCCTACAAAGACATTCTGGTATAAGTACCAAGTACCCCAAATACCAGGTGTTCCAGAAAATGTGGTTTCTAAAGTTATAAATTTTTTCTTAGCTATAATTACAAATCCATTTCTACTCACCTCCCAGAGACTGACTGGGAGTAACCGTAAAGTAAAAAGTAACTGTTGTTACTTAATTGACTGTTTAGTGGCAGAATATTAAATCTCCATTTTCTCAGCTGAAGCCGATACTCCCAATTTCCCAATTATTTCACTAGAATACACAGAATCATAGAATCGTTTAGGTTGGGAAAGACCTTTAAGATCATCAAGTCCAGCCATTAACCTAGCACTGTCAAGTCCACCACTAAACCATGTCCCTAAGCACCACATCTACACATCTTTTAAATACCTCCAGGGATGGTCACTCAACCACTTCCCTGGGCAGCCTGTTCTAAAGCTTGATAACCCTTTCAATGAAGAAATTTTTCCTAATATCCAATCTAAACATCCCCCAGCACAACTTGAGGCTATTTTCCTCTTCTTATCACTTGTTACTTGGGAGGACAGACTGACCCCCACCTCGCTACAACCTTCTTTCAGGTAGCTGTACAGTCATAAGGTCTCCCCTCAGCCTCCCTTTCTCCAGGTTAAACAACCGCAGTTCCTTCAGCCATTCCTCATAGGACTTGTGCTCTAAACCCCTCACCAGCTTTGTCGCCCTTCACTGAACATGCTTCAGTACCTCAATGTCTTTCTTGTAGTGAGGGGCTCAAAATTGAACACAGTACTCAAGGTGGGGCCTCACCAGTGCCAGCTACAGGGGGACAATCACTTCCCTAGTCCTGCTCACCACACTATTCCTGATACAAGCCAGGATGCTGTTGGCCTTCTTGGCCACCTGGGCACACTGCTGGCTCATATTCAGCTGGCTGTCGACCAACACCCCCAGGTCCTTTTCTGCTGGGCAGCTTTCCAGCCACTCTGCATCAGGTTGTTGTGACCCAAGTGCAGGACCCAGCACTTGGCCTTGTTGAACCTCATACCATTGGCCTTGGCCCATCAATCCAGCCTGTCCAGATCCCTCTGTAGAGCCATCCTACCCTCAAACAGACCTACACTGCTGCCCAACTTGGTGTCTCCTCCGAACTTACTAAGGGTGCACTCAATCCCCTCATCCAGATTGTTGATAAAGATATTAAACAGAACCAGCCCCAGTACTGAGCCCCGCAGAACACCACTTGTGACTGTCTGCCAACTGAATTTAACTCCATTCAGCACCACCACTCTTTGGGCCCGGCCACCCAGCCAGGTTTTTACCCAGTGAAGAGTATACCCATCCAAGCCATGAGCAGCCAGTTTCTCCAGGAGAATGCTGTGTGAACCAATGTTGAAGGCTTTACTAAAATCGAGGTAGACAATGTCCACAGCCTTTCCCTCATCCACTGAGCGGATCACCTTGTCACAGGAGGAGATCAGGTTTGTCAAGCATGCCTTTCATGAACCCATGCTGACTGGGCCTGATCACCTGGTTGTCCTGCAGGTGCTGCATGATGGCACTCAAGATGATCTGCTCCCTAACCTTCCCCAGCACCGAGGTCAGACTGACTGGCCTGTAGTTCCCCAGATCCTCCTTCTGGCCCTTCTTGGAGAGGGACATCCCATTTATTAACCTCCTGTCAGCTGAGACCTCCCCAGTTAGCCAGGACTGCTGATAAAAGATGGAAAGTGGCTGGTGAGCACTTCTGCCAGCTCCCTCAGTACCCTCGGGTGGATCCCATCCAGCCCCATAGACTTGTGTGTGTCTAAGTGGTGTAGCAGGTCACTAACCATCTCCCCTTGGATTATAGGGGTTTCATTTTGCTTCCTGTCCCTGTCTTCCAGCTCAGGGGGCTGGGTACCCAGAGAACAACTGGTCTTACTATTAAAGACTGAGGCAAAGAAGGCATTAAGTACCTCAGCATTGTCCTCATCCTTTGTCACAATGTTTCCCCCCCCATCCAATAAAGGATGGAGATTCATTGGTTTTTACTGTAGTTATATATGCAACTCAATGCATATATAACTACATATATTTAAAGTTGCTTCAACCCAAAATGTTCAAGTTATATAGAACTATAGTCACCATAGTCTGATAGCCAAATACCTTGTAGGATCTGGATCATAGGATCCACTAGTTCAAAAGGATCTATTTCTATCTTACTGTGACTTCCGCTCTTAAAACTCCTGGAAAAATAACGAATGGGATGTTTTACTTGAACAGAGGTTGTAATTAAGTAAAACTATACATAATTACGATGAGTGCATTCTGGTCATTTACTGGAATACTTCTCCTGATCAGGAGAAGCCTTAGGACTTGGTTCCAAATATGTACATGCTGGATCACCTTTCAGTACAGATTTAATTTAGATCAAGCATGAATTCAGCACTGCATTGCCATCATGCTACCAGAGCGCTTGATAGAGTGTTTATGCCTCTTTTATGGTAGCTATCCTTTTTCATACTGTCTATGGGAGAACAAAAGATGCTTGATACAGCAAGAAGTCAAAAGAGGCTTGGTGAGATAATACCTGATCCAATATCAAATCCTCTAGGACAGAGTTAACCTTCACATTTTTTACATACACTTGATGTTGCATGGTGAGTTTGTATGAGCTCAGGACTTTGCATCACATGGCTGCAAGGTTTTGGTCCAATACTACTAGATTTCCTAAAAGAAACTGAGCCTTGTGAAACTATGACCTTACAGTCAAGCAAGCAGAGGAAGTGTGTCTTCACAAAGCAACTACAGGACTTTTTTTTTTTTAATAAAGCATCTGAGTAACAATTTCAGCTGCACTGTATAAAGATTAACAAGAATGATTCTGAGCTAGTGCACTGTGAAAATTACTTACATGGGGACATTTGCAAGTAAATTTTCATTCTCGCAATAGAATGTGTACCATTGAAAGTCCATTGTTTAATCTCAGGGTGAAGGAGAAGTTTTTTGGTGTGCTGTAAACTGGTTGTACAGTTACATTATAGATCCTTTAAAATTTGTCAGTTTTCTAATGGAAATCTAAAATTAGTATCTTCTGTCCACGTTTCATTTTCTAAATACATAGCTTGATTTTGGGCAACAGCTACCAGTAAGTTCATTAGGAACTATGAGGTGTCACTTGAAAACACAGTTGCTTATTCAATGTCTGTCTTTCTATCTTATTCTTAGCCTACCAAATAACATGATAGAAAATGTACCGGATCTGAATAATGCATTCTAGAGTTTTTCTAGGACATTGAGAGCTAACTTTACCTCGGGTAGGACTGAAGCATAGATATTATATCCCAGTACCCGCTGACTACCTTTTGGAACAATGTACCTAAATAAAAATCTCTGACTTGTACTTAAAACTTAAAAAGCAAATTTCCGGTCTTGAGGTTTTGAAGGAAATACTGCAATCATAAATTAGGTATGACTCATTAAGGGTGTTTAATCTCCTAGCCTAGATAAGAGGTGTGAGCGGCAACTACCACTTAGTGAAAGAACTCTGTGAACAGACAAAAGAAGTCACAGATGGCTTCTTTCACACACAGACACATGCATAGCTTGGCTACAGAGAAGTACTATCTATGCATACCTGTTCCTGCTTCTGCTTCTTCTCTGAAGGGAGATGGGGATTCTTGTAGTCACTTCTTTGTTCCTGAAAGGAGTCATCCCCTGAGGCTTGTCCAGAGTAGATAACAGTCTGTGCCACTGTGCTTGCCAGGATGGTGGGGGAGGCAACTCCTGCCACCATTACTCCAGTAAAGTAGCCACAGCAAAGCTAATGGGCACCCCATGTAATGATATGCTTGAGTCCATAGACTACTTCCAGGTCTAAGAGAAGATGCTCCAGAAATGTATGGATAGTACACTGGGATTTGTCAGACAGGTCTTTTAGGCTGAGAACTTGGAGTAGGGAAGCCTCTGGGTCTTTGAAGTATAGAAACTTACTGGATGATGAGGATATCTTAAAATAACGAGAAGCCCTGACCGTTCATGGTTAGTATAAACAATCATGAATCTTCAGTCTTCACCTGATGCTTAGAAGATGAACACCCCCTTCCCTCACCCCTCCACTTAAATACAACTGTTGTAAATGACTGTGTTTAAAGACCTTTAAGTCTTAATACATGATTCAAGTTATGACCAAACTGGTGCAACAGATAGTATTATTTTTCAGGGAATAGAATACTAATGGGGTAAAACTGTTGTAGAAGGACACATAAGGAAATAAGAAAAGACTTATCTTTGCTATGAGCTGCAGATGGTAGAGGAACATCTTCTGCTGAAGATCTTTGAACAAAGAATAAAGGAAATAGGTATGGGTGTTACCACTGTGGGAAGCTATTACACATCAGCAAACCAAAAGTTGTAACTACTTGTGGGCAAGTACATAAGTGATCAAGAGCAACTATTTGATAGTAATGTAGATTATCAATTAGGCTTATTATTTGTTGGGAAAAGAATGCAGTGGGACACAGGCTGTCCAGTAAGGTCCTGCAATGCTCTGATGAAAACTTTTTTAGGCAGCATTGGAAAGCACCTTGAAGGAAGCTTCTACAAGATACATTTTTAACCAACTGAGGAACTGGTTGAAAATGGGAAGTTAGGAGAACACCTAAGAAGGAGAAACTAGGAAATAGGAATTGCAGATCCTTAGGAAAATAAAAGCAAGCAGAAACTGGAGACAAGCTGCCAGTTCCTGAAAGAAATAATTTACATAAACAACTGTGAACTGTTTCATTGTGTAGGAAAGACAGTAAATGTACAAAGAGACCAACCTGGTCAAACTATGAGTTCTTCATTCTTCTTAAACAACAAGAAAACACAGAGAAAGTGCAAAATATGTCAAATTACCAAGGAAGAAATAAAAATATATAACATAAATATAAAGGTACAAAAATCGGAGAGGTCAAGTCACACAAAAAAATAAAATCAAAAAAGGAAGCAGTGAGCTAAGACCATCAAGGAATAGTACATATATATTTAGCTACATTAGCAATAACACAAGTATCAAGAAAAGAATTAGCCCACTGATTAATACATAAGAAAGTCTTCAACAGATCTAACAATTTAGTGTCTTTTTTGCATCAGCTTCCACCACCAAGGTCAGTTACCATCAGGATCAGATGGTACCACAATGCCATACTTAAAGGAGTAAGTACTTTGCCAAGAATAAGAAAGAACAGATTAGAAAATATTTTGAATTGTGTACTCTCAAATTGTCTGAACCTGGGGAATCTGTCTAGAATACTTAAAGCACTGGGTGAAGTAGTTAGCAGCTGTCTGACAAATTATGAAAAGTAATGAGAGAATAGCAAAGGGAAAAATATTGTACATATATTTAAAAAGGGGGAAAAGAGAAATCAGGAAATTCTAAACCAATTAGCCTAATGCCTTTTCCTGTAAAAATGTTGGAACAAACTACTTAGAAGAATTAGAAAGAACAAAAGTTACAGCCAGCATACAGCAAATCATAGCAAGCTAGTTTAATTGTTTTCTAAGTCAGGTTAATGGGTCTCATAGATTAAGAAACAGATGATGTTTTGTATACTGACTTTAGTAATGGTTTTCATATTCTTGTATGTGAAAGTCTAACAAATAACCTGGAGAAACATGACCTAGATGAAACTACTGTAATGCAAAACTGTACTAATAGAGTCGTTATTGATTGTTCTCTGTTCAAGTGGGAGAGCGGAGACTGTATTGACTGGAGTCCTGCAGGGGCAGGGTCCAGTATTGTTCACTAGGTCAAAAAGGTACCCAAGTAGTTAAAAAGAAAAAACAACTTTGAAGATGACACAAAAATGGGAGAGGTTTTAACTATGTTTAGTCCGGATTAGAATTCAAAAAAGTAAATCAGAGAAATCACCTGGAGAAAAAAAAAAGGATATAACTCAACAGGGAAAAGTGCAAGATGCTACCTTTGGGCAAAAATAATCAAATGTAGGATGGAGAACAATGAAGTGCTCAGGTGACCATTCTACAAAGCAGCATGTGGGACTCCTGGTGTATTACCGACATACAATGGTGTAACAAAAAACCCACCAATAGTGGAGTGGATAAACAGGAATATAGTCTATAAGACACAGGAAATAATCTCACATTATATGGCACTGGAGACTCTTCAGCTGTAATACTGTGTTCAATTCTGGACACTCAACAAAGTCACGCATCAACTAGGAAGTGTCCAACCAAAAGAATGACTAGAGCTGTAGAAAATATGATCTGAAAGAAATTAGGAATATAGTCTGCGTATATTTTTTCTGAAAAAGCAGGAAAGATTCAAATTGGATGCCAGGGAAAACCACTGAATGTTGAGGGTGTTCAAGCGTTGTAATAAAATTCATGAGGTCGTAGAGGTTGTTTAAAAACAAGCTCACTAAAGTTTTAAAGAGGAGGTCAGGAATGATAAGGATATAATTCATTTTGTATTGGGCTAAAGCAATGGGCTACATGACCCTGAGAGATCCCTTTCAGCCTTAGCATTCCGTGTCTTCCCCACAACCTAATTAGTTCTATGAGATTTCAGCCTAGCGAAGGCAGAGGACCAGTCTCTGTCCTAATTACTCCACCTTTCCAAATTGCCTCGGAAATATCTTTTTTTTTGACATGAAAACTGCTTGCTCAGATGTTTTTAGCTGTGACTATTCAGTCATAATATTTATTTTCAATATCCTTGTGTAGATTAAGGATTAGGACATCCTGATGAGGTCTTAAATTAAGTCCTATAAACAATAGTGCTAGAGTGTGTTTCTACAGACAGAAGATTATTGTGTTGTTAACTAGCTTGAGCTAGCTAGCTTAATACCATGCAGGAATGAAGCACAGATTGCTTTCTCAAATGGCTGAATGAATCATTTCACTAATCCATTCATGGCAGGAGGGTAAGAGGCTGATGTGTCACTTTGATACCATTTCCTTGAAAAGCAGCTGGAACTCTTCATATGTGAACTGAGCCATTGTCACTTATGGTCTGTTCAGGGAATTCTTGTTCATGGGCCTGATTAGTTTCACTATTTTCAGTTCTTTGCATAGAATACTTAAGACTATTTTAGACACCTTTTGTACCTAAAGATACAGCACAGTAGTCGAAATTGAATTAATTATTAATTCTCCAATCAGTATCTGAAAAGTGCCCAAATATTTGTTTGATGTTCTAAAAAGAGCTGCTATGGCATACTGTCACATGCTGACCCCTTCTGATTACCCGGTGTGCACAGACTGCTACGGAGTAATTAGCCGTTCCCAAAGGTGCAAGACAGTTTCTGTTGCGTGTGTTGTGGTTGTCATTCTTCCTGACTTTGTTGTTTCATTTTATTTGTGAAACATATTACACTGTGTCTGTAATGATGACTGTCATTTTTACCACTCCCAGCACTAAGTTTCCCAGGAATAAAGTAAGATTCAGGAACAACTTGTGGTGCTTCACACTATCTTTGGTATATTCTCACCTGTAATTTTAAGCAAATAAAGATGGAATAAGTTGTTCACATAAGCAAGTCCTTTTCCTCATTATAATACCATACATGTTAGCCAGCACTAGCACACTTTTGGTATCATGTTACATCTCTCTGTTTCCACAGGATTCCGTTTGTGCTATACACAACAGATGAGCTGCTTCTAGTTGTGTATCTTGATAGTCTCACCTGCCATCACTGATGGCAAATGTGAAAAGTCCATTACTCTGCTGGTCGTTACTTTTTATCTCTGTATCTTTATCAGCAAGTGTCCAAAACCCTTTGTTTCTCGAATTGGACATCTGCCATTCCAGGTATTCCTTTTTTTTTTTTTAATTAAAAATCAGGGTAGAAGGTCCAAGTCACATTCCTCCTAGCTTCCCTCCCAGTCTCACATTAGCACCCCTGCTTGAGGTGCGCTCTTTCTGTCATGTGGTGGATAAAAGTGGGCACCTGGATCCAGCTACCACTAAACATAGGAGCTGTCTCCAACCCTAAAAACTTAGATCTGTAGATGTTACCTGTAGGTGAAGTAAGTTGCTTTCTATATCAATTCTGGTGATATTTTTTGCAGTTCTCAATGCAAACATGGTTGTGTTCTGCAGAGGTAAGAGGTTTAGAGTTAAAAATATAAAAGCCTTCTGTATCATCTTAAGGTATTTAAAAACACTGCTTATCTTGTCTCCAGAGGAGGATGACAAGTTATATGCAAATATGTACTATGATATGAAAGGATCATTTCAGATGACAAAAATTTAATGACAACTGGAAACTTTGGTCTGCGGAGACCAACTTAATTTTTCTCTACTGTATAATGTTTTGTTTGAATTTAGCTGTTCTGTCCCAGTGTTAGGTAATGGAGCTGCTGCAATAACTAAAATTCCTAGAAACAAAACTAAACACATCATACTATATAGCCAAAATGTCTAAAGACAGCTTTTCATTGATGGAATTAATCTTTATCAATGGTATTGCCGCAGTCCACAGTAGAACTTCTACTTTGGTTTTTTTGAAACCATTTGCTCTGTTTTCTCTAAGAACTTACTCAACTGCAAAACATATTTTGGAGCTGAGAGGTTCTGTTTCTCACTTGTGCTACTGAGAAATCCATGTAGCACCAATGCGTCAAGGATTGCATCCAATTGTGTCCTGCAGTCAGATTGCTCTGGGAGTCGCTTTCTGGGCTAATAGCTCTGTAGCTGATCACAGCAAGTCTTGACAAGCGGACAAGCTAGAAGCTGACCCCAGAGCTTTGCCCCCTTTATTTAAAGGAGATCTACCCCATATATATCATATGCACTGGGATTCTTTGCTGGTCTTTGCATTTCAGTTGTAATCATGCTCCTGACTTTTGCTCTTGAGTCGTTACTGATATTCGTGAGATCTGCTTTCTGGTCCTGTATTGTTTCCCCTCCGATTCCAGTAGTGGCTCTTGTTTTCAACCAGACTGCCCCAGCCCTCGGCATATGCTAGAACTTTCTTTGGTTCTTTTTAGCTTTGTCAGTGGATACTCCTGACTGACAGCTTAATTTAGTAAATCCTTTGACAGTTCTGACTTCCTGAGTTCAGCATCTTCTTCGTTTACAATGAAAACCTGTGGGTTTTGCTGTGGTCTATTTTGCATGGTCTATTGCTTGTTGAGAAATAGTAGGTGCAAATATTCTCAGCTATTAATACACATATGGTTTTAAGTGTTTTAATTTCAAAATGCTACTTATAACCACTTTCAGTATCCATTGGCTTGGGCTAGACTCATCTTGGAATAATGCTTGTCAACAGATAATACGGAAAATACATGCCGTATTTTAGGCAAAGAGGGTTGATCTCAAGACAGTGTTATTAACCTTGCATATAAAATGAGAACTCTATGAGCACTTAACTTTTATGTTTATTTCTCTATAATACAAAATATACTGTATTAGCTTTGATCCACATTCAAGCAATACTGCATTCCTGTGTTTAAAAGTCTTGTGTTACGTAGAAAAATTAGTAGAGATTTATTTTCTAAAAGGTTAGCTAATTCTGTTTTTCTTTGGAGTCTTTTTTTAAATTATGAACATAGCTGAATATTCCTCAATCACTTACTATCAAATAGTACATGATTCCTTCGTTTCATAACAAAGAAGTGTAATCATGGTTCCCTGGGCCAATGCCAAATGTACGAGACAACCACTACCTCAGCTGTTTTATACCTGGGAATATTCAATACATCAACTTCTAAGTGACAACTAGAAAGTGAGAATGCTAAAACAGGAAAATGCTGCAGCATCTCTATACTTTTTTTAATTTACATGATTCACATTTAGTCTGAAATTCAGAAGTGATCAGTGCTCAAGAAACACCGGCTTTAGAGTTTCTAGAACTGAGGGAATATAGAGAGGTAAGAATTCTGTGAAGCTCCTGAACCCTCCTCTGAGTCAGTGAAAGAAAGAAAAAAAATCAAAACATTTCTCACTTTTACTCCATATACTGAGAAATGTTTATTACAAAAATGCACAACTTACAATATACAAATTAAGGCTGTGCTTTTAATTTCATTTGTACTGTCCAAATTCCTGTTTACCTCACTGCTTCTACTTCTAGTAAAATAGTTTCATTTTAATTCTGAAAGCGTCATATTGGATTTATACATTTATTGTGATGATGATATTCCTAGCAGTGACAGACTTGATATAGAATCGCAACAAATTCTGAATGCACCCATTAATCCACACAAAAATGTCTGAATCAGATTATTTTCTCTAGCAAATATAGAAGTTGACAACAATGTAATTACTAATTTAAAATATCTATCCGAATTTGCATCTAGGTAAATGTGAAGAAAATTAAGCCCCTCGCTGTTTGTTGCTGGAGGAAAATCAGAATTAAGAAATGCAACCCAATTCAGGAAAAATAACTGGTCAACTATTATTAACTGTTCTCAGTAAATAAACCACAAGTTTTTCCTTTTTTAATCACCCTTGAAAAGATCTCTCGCTAAAATGAGTAATTGCTGCAAACAACAAAACCACCAACAAACAACAAAAAGCTGTTTAGTGGAAAATACCTCTGTTTAGTTTCAGTGCCTTTTGCAACAACTTTGGGTGTTGATTTGTTTCCTCCAGAAAAACTAATAATAAAGTCAGTTATTTCTTGATGCAATCCCACTTATTTCCAAAGAAAGAAAAATATATATATTTCTGAGGAATATACAAACAATTTTATCTTTCTTTTATAGCAGCAGAAGAAGAAAGTGATAGTAATTCTTCTCTAAAAGTTCTACATTCTGAATTTCTTTCTCTTGGGTTCCTTGATGTGCCATCTAGTTATGTATAGTCATATCTAAATAAACAGTAACATGAAACTCATCAGTCTTCCTCTGACAAACTGATTAGACCACAAGTAGTTTAAGTGTCACAGGACTTTTTCCCATTTTGCTTCCTAATTCTTGATTCTAGTTAAAATACCTGGGCCCTATTAATGACAAAAGGATATCCAGGATGGCTTCACTGATCAGAAAGCCAGGAAGGGCTGTTGTGTCCCCTCTCCTAAATGATTCTAAAATAGACCCTTGGCTGCCTAATCAACATAGAACTAAAGACTTTCTCAGAATTAATTCCCCTACGAGTTATATTATAACTTTTAGGAAAAAAAAATAAAATAACCGTGATTAAAACATTTGTAGTGATGAAGAATCCATACCAAAGCTTGATAAATAGTTCCAATGCAGCCCGTGCCTTTCTTTTGTTCTATTATGTCTGACTTCAACATCTAGGCAATAAACAAGGAACTCTAGTATTACCAAATACTACTTTCCCATGGGAGAAATCTTAAATAAAGTTAGGATTTGTACAAAGCTAAAGTCACCTGAGCTTCTCAGTACAATGGTGTCTCTCACTACAGATTGGCTTTGCTCTCTTCAAACATCTAAAAGTTGGACATTTAGAATAAGGAATCATCAAGACTACCCTAAACAGTCAATGGTGAGAGGAAAGTATGTGCAGAAATACTGTGCCATCTACAGAGTAGTGCAGTTTTGTGAGATGAAAACTACATTGTAAATCCACTTTGTCACTCTCTTAGTGATTCTCCATAATTTTCTCATTTGTTTTGTCTATTTTTTCATGTGTTGGACCATGTACTTCAGTACTGGTCCACAACTTTGCCAAGTACAGTTGTAATAAACTTCCCTACTACCTCTTAATATTTTGTTCTGTATACATTTAAGGATTATAATGGCCCTCTTGCCTACAAGACAGTGCTGAAGGATCATATTTCACTGTGACCCAGTTAGCACTGGCCAGGATAGAGCCACCTGGATTCTTAAAAATGACAAAATTTCTTCCCAACTGATGAGCTTCCATGTAGAAATATTTAAATGCCTATTTCTTCCTTGCACTCTCTTACTAAATGATTATATCATTCTATGTGAGTGACATGCCCGTACAGATTAACTGTTTTAATTAACTGTCTTATAGTCTGAAAACAAGGAGCACCTCCAATTACATTTTATAAATTACTTACTGGATCACATTGTGTTATGTGCTGCTCCTGCATACAGTGGAAAGTGACTTCTCATCTCTTACTTTTGGGACTGCGCAGAAGTTAAAGCAGGAGTTTCTCTAAATTATGCCATCATAAATTTTGCTGCTATTATCAGTGACCCATCAGGTGTAGTGTAAGAAAACTCTGATACTCATTTCTTTCCCATTCCCAGATTGCATGAATTACATGATTACATGAATTCCCGCTGATTCCCTTGTCGTCTGCTGATGGAGAGCTCTTCATAATGGGGATTTTCCACTAATTATCTCCAGCCATTTTAAATTGTGTGTGTTGAAAAGTGACTTTGTAGAGCAAAGTTTCCAGCCTAGGATCTTTCCTCACAGGTGTCTTCATAGTTTTACTTCTGTTCCATACTTTTACTTCTGTTTTACCCACCTAACTAGAAATAGAGTCAAATACTCTATTTTTTCAACCAGTAAAATGTATCTGTTGACACTTTCCTATTAAATTAAGGGTCTATAAACTGCAGAGTTAAAATTTATGGCATTTGGCTTTGTTGTAAAGGGATTTATAATAAAGTATATTTTAAGTTCAGATGAAGCTTTTGCCTGTAGGTTATCTGGTTGTAAGCTTCCTCTCTCACGTGTAACATCAAAGTTCTACCTCTCCCTCATTGAACAATTAACTGGTAGCTTACTTCTGACTCAAGAAACAAGCCACCTACCTCAGTGGGTCATCTGTTCTCTAGCAGAACAATGACTTCGGGCTGGTTTGGGTTGTTTTGATAATATGGTCAATGTTAGGTATCTTGAAATACTGAATCTTTAAAATATGACACATGGGTAACAACATTATCCAAAAGCCATGGGGCAGAGCCCATAGAAATCCATAAATATCTCATATGTATTTAACAACTATGATCCACGGCAATATATGCAATGTGCTGTTTTCCACCTCTCTCCTTCCTGATTTGTGTCCACTAACCTACATTTGCAAAAGTTACAGGCTGGAGGCTGAGAGAATATTTAGGGAAGTATCACTCTGCTGCTGTCTTCTGCTGTTCTCTAGACATCTACCATCAGCCACTGCGAGAGATGGGATCCTGGGCTAAACAGACCTTTGGTTTGACTGCTTTTATGTCGCTATGTTCCTGTAAGCCTGAAAATTCTCTGTTTGTACAAGTTAGCTTGTGATTGCTAATTTCTTAGATTCCATCCATACTGATATGCTCCAGTCTGAGGTGCAAACTCTGTAATTGTTCCTGAATAGCTTGCTATAATGCCAAGAACTGAGAGCATGGAAGCAGTGCTGGAATATGGAAATGTGAGAAGATACGCTTGAGGGGATTGAACAATTACTGAGATAAGGAAAGGATGGGAGCTGGAACAAGGTTTCAGAGAGATAGGGGACGAAGGTATCAGCCTCAAATGTGCCGGAACATGCACCTTCAGACTGGAAGTTAGGACGTATGTGAGAAAATGGAAGACTGAGACATTGACTGCAGGGCAGGTAGTGATGGAGAACAGATGGGAATGCATGGTCCTTTTGAGTGCAGATTAGGATCCAGGATTCCTGAGTTAGCTGGTAAGGATACAATATAAAACATCAGTTTATCTCTCCCTAATGATTGAACTGCACAGAATTCATAGATGATATTTTTCTCCTGCTTTTATTTGCTATTAGCTTATGTCACCAGAATTTGTTCTATAAATTCCCAAGTTTTGAATTTTCAGATGAGCCCCAGCGATGTAAGTTTGCTTCAACAAGACAGAATTTCTGATGGTTGTTCTTCTAGATTGCCTTTTAGGAAGTTACTTCCTAAAAGTAATTTGGAGAGTGTTAATATTACAAAGACAAACATTCAAAAAGTAAAGAGTGCTTGAAATCAAGCCGCTTGTGAAAACTTAATTCAAACTCCTGGAATATATGTACTATGATACAGTCTTTTATTTATGAGATCACATGCTATTTTCACCCCAGGCCATTCCTGCCTTTAGTACACAGGATACCTAGTGTTCAGAGTATGAAGTCATGAAGCAGCCTGTTGTTTGTATGACCCTTTCCTCATCTAGCATGAAAGCTACACAGTGCAGTGACAGAGGCAGAAGATTTCAACAAGAAAAAGTTGCTTGTGTGTTTTGGACAGAAGATCATCTCCTGAACAACTGGATTCTCTCCTTGTCTCATTTCAATGAATCCTGCATGAGACTGAAAGACATTTAATTCAGATTTGGGATAGGCGATGAGAGATATATATTTTTCTCTTCCTAGGTACCCAGCCTCATGCTCTGGAGACTTCTCAACTGCAAGCAAAGTTCATGTCAGATGTGATTGCCAAATGAAGTGTAAAAATAAATGCTATATCCTTGACAAACGTAGCCATCCAAAACAGGCAGACAAAATAACACGCATTTTTGACAGTAATATAATTGTACCTTAGTTCTCTGTGCATAAAATGGGGTTAAACAGAGTAATGTTTGTGAAGCTGTCATCTGCCAGTGATAGGTGTCAAAAGAATCACAGAATCATAGACTATCCTGAGTTGGAAGGGACCCACAAGAATCATCGAGTCCAACTCCTGACTCCACACAGGGCAACCTAAAAGTTAAACCATATATCTAAGAGCATTGTCCAAAGGCTTCTTGAACACCAACAGGCTTGGGGCCATGAGCACTTTCCCAGGCAACTTGTTCCAGTGCTTGACCATCCTCTCAGTGAAGAACTTTTTCCTAATATCCAATCTGAAATTACTCTGATGCAGCTTTAAGCCATTCCCTTACGTCCTATCACCAGACACCAGAGAGGAGAGATCAGCACCTCCCTCTCCGCTCCCCCTCATGAGTGAGTGGTAGAGAGCAATGAGGTCACCCCTCTGTCTCCTCTTCTCTAAGCTGAACAAACCTAGTATCCTCAGCCACTCCTCATAAGTCATGCCCTCTAGTCCCTTCACTATCTTTGTTGCTCTCCTTTGGACACATTCTTATATTTTTATATCCTTATTATGTTGTGGAGCCCAAAACTGCACACAGTAATCAGGGTGAAGCCACACCAACGGTGAGTGTGGCAGAAAATCACTTCTTTTGACCAGTTAGCTTTACTGTGCCTAAAGGTATAGTGTGTGTATATATACACACACACATATTATATATATATATATATTTTTTTTATATATATATGCACCTTTATATATATATATAAATATATATATAAAAAAATATAATGCACCTTTTGGGTGCTGGCCCTTTTGGCTGCCAGGCCACATTATTGACTCATATTGAGCTTACCTTCAACCCAGCCCCCCAGATCCCTTTCTGCGGGGCTGTGCTTGCACTCCACACTCTTGTCCCCTAGTATATACATACACCCAGGAATACACCACCCCAAGGAAAATTATTTAGAGCATGAACTGGTGTTTCTTAAAAAAAAAAAAAGCATGAACTGAATACCCTAACACGGGGATAAAACAAAATGTTGAAAGGTATTCATGAATGTCACCTTATACACTGAACAAGATAGGGGTGATATGAAAAAGGAATATTAGTGCAATTTGGGAATATGACATAATGCATAGAATCATAGAATCATAGAATGGTTTAGGTTGGAAAGGACCTTGAAGATCATCGAGTTCCAACCCCCCTGCCATAGGCAGGGACACCTCCCACTAGACCAGGTTGCCCAAGGCCACGTCCAGCCTGGCCTTGAACACCTCCAGGGATGGGGACTCAACAACCTCTCTGGGCAACCTGTTCCAGTGCCTTACCACCCTCAAAGTGAAAAACTTCTTCCTAATATTCAATCTAAACCTGCCCTATTCCAGTTTGAAGCCATTCCCCCTCGTCCTACCACTACATGCCCTAGTAAAAAGTCCTTCCCCAGCTCTCCTGTAGGCCCCCTTTAGGTACTGGAAGGCCGCAATAAGATCTCCCCGGAGCCTTCTCTTCTCCAGGCTGAACAGCCCCAACTCTTTCAGCCTCTCCTCATAGGAGAGGTGCTCCAGCCCTCGGATCATCCTCGTGGCCCTCCTCTGGACACGCTCCAGCAGGTCCATGTCCTTCTTATGTTGGGGACTCCAGAGCTGGATGCAGTACTCCGGGTGGGGTCTCACGAGAGTGGAGTAGAGGGGCAGAATCACCTCCCTCGCCCTGCTGGCCACGCTTCTTTTGATGCAGCCCAGGATGCGGTTGGCCTTCTGGGCTGCGATCGCACATTGCTGGCTCATGTTGAGCTTCTCGTCGATCAGCACACCCAGGTCCTTCTCCTCAGTGCTGCTCTCCAGCCATTCCCCGCCCAACCTGTAATTGTGCTTGGGATTGCCCCGACCCAGATGTAAGACCTTGCACTTGGCCTTGTTGAACTGCATGAAGTTGGCTTGGGAGCCATACTTAGAGCTTGGAGCATACGCTCAAATATGCATTGCCAATTATTAACTAGTTCAAGGGGTGGAAGGCATAGGAGCAGGTCGGAAGGTAGGATCACAGGGAGGGGATTTTGAGTCTGACTCAGCATAAGCTGACAAAACGGGAGGAGGAGCTGTCTGTAGAGCTGAGCATAGACAGCGAGACTCAAGGATAGGAGATAGCAGCTCCAGGGAGCGGAGAGTATGGGAGGCATTTCTCAAAAGCCATGTCATGAATTGGCTGTGATTTTCACAGTTGGCTTTTTAGAACTGAACTGAAGTTGCATGGGCAGGTAGGGAATGTTGCATTTCCTAACCTGCAAGCATTTGACTTTGCAAACTTACTATTGCTTCAGTTACTTTTTTGTGTATAACGTATGTATTTATAATAGAGAACACGAGAATAGTTTAGAACAAAATGAAGAAATGTTTGTGAAAGAAGACTATATTTTTAGGGTAAGAGCAAGAGATTGCTCTTAAGGTACCTTAAGAAACACTAGAAAGTTAAAAGGGAATGATGGACCATTGGAGGACCACAGAAGTAAAGAGAAGACCACAACAGATTCAGAATTGGGGGTGGGGGTGCACCAGTGAGGGGACTGAACTTAAGGATCAAGCACTGGTTAATGCAACGAAGAAGGAAGAAAAAATTGGGGTATGTGGAAAAGAGGCTGCAATATGATGACAGATATTTAAAGAACATGAATTTTAATTTTCTAGACACCAAGTGAAAGTCTTTTTTTGCAGTCATTCTAAAGGAAGAAATGGTAAGGTCAGTAAGGAGCCTTATGAAAGTCTCATCACACAAACGTGTCTTCATGGAAAGTAGGGTTGGATCCTTCCCATTTGCAAGGCTCTGTGCGGCACATATTTTGAGTCTCATGGCAAGGGAGGGACTATACTGGTTAGCATACTCTCCCATCCACCTTATAGTTCTATGAAGCCGAGGTGCAAAGATCCTGCAGTAAATTTCCTGACTGTGTCCTGCCCTAACTCATTTTTCCAAATGGCCTTTTGGCATATAAAACAGCAACGCATTAATCCAAACTGAAGGTACTGATGACCATCACATAGTCCTCATCCAACAGGAAAGGACAAGTTGCCTAAAAAAGCAATTTTGTTCAGTGCTAGAACCAACTCAGACACTTTGAATGAAACTGAAGAAAAATGGCTTTGCTTTGAAAATGAAAAGGTTTGCAAAAAATTACCATTTTCCACAGTTTTTGTCTATGAAGCATGTGTCAAAATATTGTCAAAACTATCATCACAGTGATTTGCAGTAAGAGAATCTTATTACCATTTTTAATAATTTGATTTTTTAATTAAATTTCCTACAAGAAATTTCTTAAAGAACATTTTAAAAACTGACAAATTTTAAGTCTTATGAAATTCACTTCACGATTTCATATCTTGCAGTTTTCTCCCTCAGCCAGCTCCAAACAATGCTAATAACCAATTAGAAACTACATTGTGGATCCTACTGAGATAAAGCAGAAGCCAGATCAACAGTGAAAAACTACTCACTCCTTTTCATATATGTGGCATCACTTTGATTTCTGCAGGCTAGCAGTGCAGTTTCTCAAATGGGATATACATCGTTCCTCTGTGCTTCTCACTGCACCCACTTATCTGGCACTATCACTCATCTAATTGCACATGCAGCGAGATCAACATGTTGGTCCAACTGAAAATTAGCCAATTTTTAGGCACTTGAATGCTCACATCAGCATAGAAAGGTGACAGGAGTTTATAGCCAGTCATCGAGGAGAGGACAGGACCGCTACTTTTGGCAGCAGATTTATCACGCAACTTGCCTGTGGCGAAACCACACACTAAACCTCATGATCTCATTCAAGGTCCTCAGTATGAGAAATATGAGGAAAATAAAGGAATACCATATGCCAGCTTTAATGCAAGGAAACTGAGTTGAAGGTTCCTGTATACTGAAGCCCCTTCTTTCAACACTGTTCTTATAGACCCCATAGGAGGAGATCTTCAACCTGTAAATAGAAAGATCTTGTTTAGGAGGAGACTAGAAAAGGTTCAGTTTACCAAATCCAGTGCTTGATTAATATCTGTGATCAAGTAGTCTTTGAGATCCACTCACGAAAACCTAGAAATATATTGAATTTAGAAAGAATAAGGAATTTTCTTTATATATATGAATACATACACAGATGCCACTCCAAAGATAGGTTACGGTAAGATGAGAAGCTAGGTTCATGCAGCAGCTCCCTCCTGCTGAAATGGAGTCATTCCGTCCTCCTTCAGGCTGCACACTCTTCTGTGCTGTCTTTGTGGGGGCTTCGGTACCTGTCTGACACATAAGTCACTTCAACTCACTAAGGTGGCAAAAAGCTATTTGCCTTTTTTTTTTCCTTAATTGGTTTAGTAGGTTGGAGAACAAATGTTATTAATGGTGGCAGGGCCCCAAATATAGCTGAATGTCATAGCTGACAGCTTTTCTCAGCAAAATGTCACTAAACCAACATGAAACGATGCTATTTTAGACTTGGACTTACAGTTTGAGGACAGGATAGAAAAGCTAGTTGTAGAAAATTATCGTAAAGTTGATTTGGTGTAAATTGCATGGAAAGAAAACAAAAGCAGGTCTGTATCTAAGCCTCTTGATTTCATAAGGCAAATTTTGGTAAACTAAGGGACCTAGTTAATCAAGTCAACTGAATTGAGGAGGTCAGGAGTTATAAATGGAAATTATTTGCTGTTTTTTCAAGGGGCAAGTGCTAACACAGTGCATAGAAAGGATAATTGAGAACAAGTAGAGAGCTTTCGGGGAAAGAGGGACTCACTAGCAAAAAAGCTTTGCTACACATCAAGAAGCACAGAAATAAGATGATATTTTCCAGAGAAGAATGAGGGAAATGGCAGCAGGTTGGCTGGTTTCACAAAATTGGGCAGAAGCATCCACACAGCTGCATCCACAGCTGATGTCATATGGAAAAACAAAGAATTACCTTGATGATTGAACTAATGGAAACAAACCAAACTACCATAATACAAAATGCAAGGTGATGCACTTGGAGGCTAATAAAAATTTTGCTGTTAATGGAGAACTTTCCCAGTAAACAAGTGGTGTAGAAAAGAACATAGGTACTACTAGAATAGATGGTGGTTATCCAATGTAGTTGTGCAAACAGGCAACTGCACACCCAAAACTGTGATATTTCATGGACACATGGAAATATTATTAAGTACTGTACAAGGTAGTAATTCAATTTAAAATGGAATATTATGGGAATTTGAACCCACATTCAAGATAGATGAGTTCAGACTGGGACAGGTGGCAATAGAAGCTAGTAGAATGACCAGTGGAATGAAGATCTGTTGAGCAAGAAGAGGCTAAAAGATCTTTGTTTAGTCTAGCAAAAGGAAGGCTGAGAGGGAATAATATTACTGTCTATAAATATATCAGGGGTAAATAGCAGGGAGGGAGAAGAGCTATTTAAGCCAAAGGACGAATACTGGCACAAAAGCAAATGGATTCTTGAATAAATTTAGTCTGGAAATTAGAAGAAGGTTTCTAACCACCAAAACAATGAAGTTCTGGAATAGATTTGCAACAGGAGTAGGGGGTAAACATATCAAACTACCATTAAGATGGAGCTTGAAAAGTTTCTGGAAGGGATTATATAACACAGTTTCCTGTAATAGCAAGAAACTGGACTCAGTGACCTGGGGAGTCTTTTCCAGTCTTAAGGTCCTATATTCTGTTTTGCACTGTCATTTCTTCTGCAAAAAGACAAGAGATTTATGCAACTAAAACCCTCAAATGTTTAAAAACTAATAAAAAATATTTTGCAAGTAACAATTATGTTGATTATTGTAAACTCACTGCAAGTGATTTCAGAATAACACTTTATGGGGTATTACATTCTTAGTCTTTACTGCATTGGAATGTCTTCTGCGGGGAGGTTGCCCAGTTTAAAACATAAGTTATTCTTCACTTTTTCAAAACTGAAATATGGGATGTGGCATAAAGGTCATTTGAAGACATATTATATCATGCAGTGAATAGTAATCTTATAGGATAGTGTATATTGTCTCATTATTTGACCTTTTGAAAGATCACTTTTGGTTAAATAAGCTGCAAATTAAACAACTGAATGCCATTTATTTATAGATACATATTGATTTGTTTATAAACATTATGAAAAGTGTATGTAGTTCAACAACCATAATGAAAACCACAGGTAATGTTTTGTAGAAAGCAATTTTTTTCAATTTTTTTATAGCATGGGTTCTGTTATGTACAGTACAAACATACACACATAGGGTATCTTTTCATTAAGAGCTTTAGTCTATAAAGAATAGCTGCAATGCTTAATGAAACTCAAAAATTGGAACACTAATAGAGGGAATATTATATAATAAACACAAAATTATCAAGGTGTTACTGATCATAGGTGTTTTAACATCCTACTTTTTTGTTTGGTTTTGGTTTTTTAATCTTTTTCCTTCCACTACTATTGCTTGAAGTTGTGTTGGGCAACCAACAAGTAGACCAGAATTCCATTATGCCATGACTGTGAAAACACAACATATTCCATCAACCAAGACGGTTTGTCCACATCTTTCTTCTTTGTGATGGCCAAGGGGGATTGAGGCTAAATAGACAAAGTAGTCAGATTAAGGACAGAAAAGAAAGAGAAATGTTGGCAGAAATGGTAGGGGAAGAAAGCAGGAAATAAGATAAAGAGGATAAATGAAACTGTGTTAAGGCAGAAATAACAAGGTTTGTGGGGCAAGGCAGTATAGAAGCCAACAATGACATGAAAGAAATTGTGGGTTGACATACTTTACAAAGGATTACACTCCATTTTCACTTCCATAGGTAGTGGAAACACACAGACATTTCAATAAACACAAATTCTATCTACATTCCAAACACAATTTTTTTCCAAGCCAATCTTCAAATCAGTTGTAATAAACTGTGTTCTCAAAGGTTCCATGAACCTCTACTTTCCGAGCGTTACATATATGAAGTAGTGAAAGACATCTTGTTCTAGTATTTTCTCTTCATTCCTCAGAATTCTGTTCTAGACACCCGAACAATTAGATTGATGTAAACCTAAACAGTGCTCAGGCTGAAGTCCTTCAGCCAAAGGAATATGTTTCCTTCTAATTCTGAAACAAATGCCACTATTTGTTACCATAAATATTGCTGATAGCAGGAGGTAGCTTTAAACTATGTTCATTCTGTTCCTACAATATGCTATGCATCACTTGAAGGTTGGCTTGGTAGTGTTCTTAAGATTCCCACTCAAACATAAACTCTTTAAAATATATCAGATTGCTCCTTCTCAGTTCAAATATAGTTGACTGCTTTTTGAGACAATTTTACTCCATGACAGATAGAAGGATGTCACTCTTCTTATAAGTCATTGAGCACACTGTTGGTTCAGCTTTGTTGAATTTATCTACTGCCAGTCAATACGTTTGACATTTTTTAGTGAAGTTGCTGACATCAGGCCTGTCCATGAAAGCAGTGGTGTGGAGCCTATAAATACATCCGTTTCAGATCTCTGGTGTTCAAGAAGAGATTTTACTGCTTAGTGTTTGAGCTAATGCTAACTCCTTCAAACCATAAAAAAGAATTACTTGATATGGATTATTCTTAAAAATAATCTGAATTATACATGGTTTTACAGACGAAGATAAATTTACATAGGTGTCTGAACATTTTCCTCCTTTCTCCTGATGTCAGTTGAAAAAATAATGGAAAAATCATGATGCATTTCATTATTTTTGCCTACACTTGAACATATGAATTAAAAAATAGGGTTACATGTCTATAGGGGGACAAGGGCGCTCTGGAGTTAGAGACATATTTCAGTACAGGAGTTATGAGACACATTTCAGTACAGTTCCAAAATTGCAAACAAAACCATTACAATTTCTTGTTTGAACTGTATAATCTAAAACATTAATGAAAATGGTCTATTGCTATATTGCTACATTAAAAGTCCTAGATAACACTGATAGGTAATGTCTATTGCTAGGGCAGTAGTAAGAGGAAGGTGCTCTTTGGTGACTTTTTAAATGCCTAATAAGAGTGAGAGGTTTCACTTAACGTGTTCTAAATTAGAAAACCACTCGTTTTCTACCATCTATATTTGAATGCATCAAAGCTCTCAAAACCAGGTGCTTAAGTCCTCTTGACTTTCTTTCTGAGCTTCAGCAGAACTTAAATGTTTATGGATAAACACTGTTGTAGAACAAAAGATGTCTTCCCAAGACGTGCGACTGGAAAGGTTGGAAAATATGTAATGTGGAGGATGACTTAACATGGTTTTGACTTTTACCAACCAAGAAGATATTCAAGGCTAATGATGGAAATGACCAGGAGCCAGCTGATCTGATGGAGCGTATGAGATGCAATGTTGAAATTTCAACAGCTGTCTGGTTACCATGAACATAATTAGCTGGACGGTGTGACATTGTAGACCAAAGTTTATGAATTTACAGGGCAACTTTGAGGACACCTTCAAAAGGTGTGGTGATTCATCTCCATGGCACTTTCTTCCTTGGTGGGGGTTGTGTTAGAGCTGTTCCACCATCGGCTCACCTTTTTCCTTCAGGCATGAGCAATGGCGGTGCAAGACACCACCAGCCCTGAGGTAACTCTCTCCCTCCACACCAAGTAGCCCTTCCAAGCTTCATCTAATGGCTAGGATGGCGTGCAAAGAAAAAGCAAACCATTAATTCCCATCAACAACTTACAGTAACAACGTTGGAGAAGCTTTTGGCTTGAGTTGTTGACTGAAGCCTGTGTCTCCGGGTGGGACCATTAGGATGAAATTAGATGTGTTGTGACAATAGGAGATTAGAAAATTTCTGGTTTCTCCCACACATGAAAATTATTAACCAAACACATCAAGGGGTGGTGGAGGAAGGGGCCAGCCCTTAACGTGACTTCTGCGCCGCCCGAGAGCAAGGCTGCCCCGCTGGCTCCCCAGGCTGGTCCCGCCGGAGCCTCCCAGCCCCCGGCGGGAAATGGCGCCAGCGGCTCCAGCCCGGCTCCGTGCGCGTGCAGGAGGCTCTCTTCAGGGGACACTGCTCCGCGCGGTTGACGCGCACTGGTACCGGCTAGAGGAGGCAGGGCGGGTGTTTAGCTCGCTCGCTCTCCCTCTTCTGGGCAGAGGAGGATGAGTAAATGGGGCAGAGGGGGACAAGCGCGCAAGAAGGGAGGTTGGGCTCTTCAGGTCCTCGAAGGAGCGGGCGTGAGTGCCATGGCCAGCGCGGGGGGAAGGAGCCGCGCAAGGGAAGTGCGCATCCTCCATTTTGGCGGAGGGCGGGCGGAGAGCTTGGCTCCCGGCGCTTGGCCGCCGTCGCCGCCCGCAGCACTCCTCCCCACCCCGCGGCAACTGCCGGGGGCACCCTGCTCCTCTTCCCGCGGGGAGCCGGGCGGAGGCGCCTCAAATGGACGCCCCGCTGCGCCTCACGTTGGTTCGAATTGGTCCCAAGCTCCCCGCAGCAGCTTTCGACAAAATGGAGGACGCCACCACTGCTACCACCACCACCACCAGCAACTCCTCCAGGAGCCATGTCGGCAGCTGACATGGCGCCCTCCCCCGCAGCGGGTGGGGGCAGGAGGGCGTCCTAGGGCGAGGGCGGCGGGGAGGCGCTGCTCGGCGGGGCAGGCTGCGGGGGAGGCGCCCTCCCTGGGATACGTGCGCTCTCTCCCTTTCCCCTCTGGGAGCGCTTCCATTATCCACGCTCTGTCCCTCATAGAAATGGCCCCAGGTTCAAAGCCCTGCTGGGGGAAGGAGCGGGGCGACGGCACATCTCGGGGGAGTCTTGCCATACCCTGTCGCTCGGCGGCGGGGGGCGGAGGGGGATAGGTGAGCCCGCGCCCCACGGCCGGGGCTGTGGCGCCCACAGGGACCGAGCGCAAGGCTGGGATGGGCAGCGCAACCTCCCCGCCGGCGGCCGGCCGGAGGAGCGCAGCCGGCACAGCCCGACACGGCCCGGCCCGGCGGCAGCGCAAACTTCAGCAAGTTGCTGCTGTCAAAAGGAGCTGCGCGGGAGCGCAGCCCTCGGACGCGGGTAACGAGCCGGTGGGCAACGATCCGGGTTCCTCAAACCTGATGGATCAAAGTGGGAAGAACCCCGGGCATGGCCAGGAGGAAGATTGGCAGTTTATAGGGTCAACCGGCTGCGGGCGGCTCTGACGGATGGGCGGCCCACCCACTCCGCTAGCCCAGCGCCAGAGCCCGCCCTCTGGGGGAGCCAATGGCGGGGCAGGGAGGCGGATCTCCCCCGAGCTCGCTTGGCCCGGTTCCTCCTCCCCTTCGCTAGCAGCTGCGCTTCGCCCGGGACTGGACCGAGTTAGAGTTGAGACGCCGGAGGAGTAGCGCAGAGTGCGTGCGTCCTCGGGGGGGAGGAGGGAGGGGGGTGTCCGTGCCTGCGAGCGGTGGGGAGCCGGGTAAGGTGGGGGTGCGGGGTGCTGCGCCTCCGGGGCGGGCTGGCGGGTGGTTGGCGGCGCGGAACTGCCCCCGGGGTGGGGATGGGAGAGCAGCCGCTGTGCCTCCGAGCTACCCGGGCTAAGTACCCCACGGTGTCGTCGTCGTCGTCGCCGCCACCTCTGGCGGCGACGGAGGGGGCGCGGGCAGCAGCGGGGGCAGCCCCGCGGATAACCATCGTGGCCCGGAGGTGGGCGACGAGGGGGGCGGGTAAATGGGGGGCGCCCGGGGG